>WBMV01002763.1:572-494402 GCA_013396655.1 Campylorhamphus procurvoides | reverse complement strand
TAAATTACAGTATAAATTTATATGAAAGTTATACATATTTAGAATTGTAAATATTATAGAATTACATTTAATATTTGTTTACATTATATATAAGTAGAATTATACATAACATATTATACAAATATATATTATACAGTATATATTTAATATATAAACATATAAGAATGCATATATAGTTATATAAATAACAAAAATTACATGTAATATTTATTTAGATTGTTTGTAATTACAATTAAATCATAATATAAATATTTTTGAAAATGGTATATATTTTTAATGGTAATTATAGTTGCATTATATAATATACATTTATATAATACATAACTAGAATTATATAATCTAAATATTTAATATATTTATATTAGAATTAGAATTATATACAATATATAATACATACATGTAATTACAATTATCTATAATAATATTTAATTGTAATTTAATTATATTTTAAATTTACCTAAAATAAGAAATGATCCAAATGAATATTTTAATGCTTTAAATTTTTGGTAGTGATCCTCTTTGATTAGTTTCATTTTTAATGCTAATGCTTTGTGAACTCTTAATTATTTAATATGCTGCCAATTGTTTGGTCCGAGCAGAAGCTTTTGGGGATGGTTTTTCCCTGGGAAGGAACTCTGTGCTCCCTTTGCATTGAAGTTCCTCTCGTGTTTTAAGTAGTCACCAAATATTCCTTAGGAAACAAACGGCAAGCAATGGTCTGAGAATGATTTTCTTATTGAGGTAATACAGTTAACTTGCAATATGCTCCCTACTGTGTGGTGGTGATGGTGGGTGACATTTGGGGTGTGACCTCCAGGTACACATGAGAAATGGCCTGGTATATGGATTAAACCCCTGGGCAGGGTTTCCAGAGGGGTCAGGCTGTTCACCGTGGTGCCACTGCATGACCTTTGTTGTGCATCATTCACCCCAGAAAACTCTTTCCACCCAACACCCCGTAAGCACTGTCGCTGTGGCCTTGGGAGGATGTGGGAGGAGGTCTGAAGCACCATCAAGAGCCTGTTGTAGCATGAAAATATTTGCTGAGAGGCATCAAACTGAGCATCCTCTGCTTTGCTTTTCTTGTCTTTGGCTGCTCTCAGAGGATCAGGTGGCACATCTTGATCCTGTTTGGTGGAATCATCCAAATAACGTTGGAGAGGCTTCAAGGATGGACCTTTAACATTGCTGTTTTCATTGGTACTGTTGTAGGGAGATACAAGAGTGCAAACTTCAGTCCTTTAGTCATTTCTTTGTGCAGTTCAAACTTAAATGCTGCTTTTTGAAGATGCTGTTTCACATAATGGAGGCATCCCAAGGAACAGCTCTTTGATGGTGCAGAACTGAAAAGCATCATTTGCTTTTTAGTTTCTCTGAAGTGGCAGCTGGCAGGTTCTTGTGAAAAGCTGAATGAAAGCAGAGTTGGTGCTGCTGTGTTGTGGGTTAGAAGTTATAAAGACAACATTGAATAACAGGTGACGAGGCTGTGGTGGAGGAGAAGTTGCTGGATTGTTTCCTACAGGACCTTACTTTGTTAGAACTATTTCTGGTGGGTGCAATCTCTAAAGCTCTTCCAAAGAAACTTTGGGAACTGATGAATTGTGGCTTCTTGTTTTGTTGTGGTGCCTCTTTATCAGTACACAGGTTTTTGGTAAGGATACAATTTTCTCTTGGACCTTTTTATTTTATTTCTGACCACATTTACAGGGGTAGGAGAGTTTTAAATTACTGTGTATGCTTATGACCACACTGGAGGTTGCTAATGCCATTTCATCATTTTTACTTAAACACATAACAGTGAGAGCAGCTGATTTTATGGCTTTCATAGTATAGTTTTTGAAATAGTCTTTCTTTTTTTGTTTAATTCTTAGTCTGAGCTGCCCAATCCTTTTTTTATTATAAATTTTCTGCTTTATATTGAGTATTGAAATGTAATCATCTCAAGCTATTTTTGCATCTACTGAGTAAACATATGAACTGAATATATATTTAAATTGCATAAAGTGAAATACTTCTATCTCAGCACAGCTGGGATGGTAGAATTTGAGAATAATACTGCTTTAAATGTTGTTTTCCAAACTGCTCTTGGCAGATACCAGGGATGGGATTCAGTTTGCTGGTTAATATATCTAAATTTAGGTTTCTGTACATAGGCTGACAACTCTTACAATCTAATAATAGTGGGAGGATAAGTTAAATATCTCTGCACTCCTCTGATACATTAATTGGGATAGATCAGATCCCTGGCCTTCAGGCAGCTCCTTTATCTAGGGATTGATTTTCATCCACTGCTTTGCCCTAGCAGAATTTGCTTTAGTCTTAAACCATTTCCTTGCAACCTGGGCATGGGTTTTCTTGGGTTCTCAATAATTCTAAGCATGTTAAATGTAACAGAAGTTTTCACTAGGAAATCTTTTAGAAGCTGGGATGAGTTTCAAAAGGGTAAAATGGACACACACCAGACATGATGTGGTTCAAGATCAAGACTCTGATCAAGAGTTCATTTGGCAAAGATGGACATCTTTAACATCTTCTGCCTGTGTAGCTTTAAACCACCACAATCCTGTTCTTGCTTAAGAAATTAATCAGGCATTTGTGTTTTGGGTTTTTTTTTTGCTTTCTGATGATATCTGAGAAACGATGGATCATTTTTTGGCTCTGAGTGTTGCTCAAATATGCATAGAACAATGTAAATATTGTGTGGTTATGTTTTAAGGATACAGACAGTGAAGTGCTATTCAGTCAGCATTAAAATACTTTCTTTTTATTCATGTCTGATTTGGGTTCAGAGGGATGTTTCTTACTGTATACAAGCACATTTCTGTCTTTTGGTAGTTAAATAGATTCTGTACTCCCTTTCACCTGCTGGACATTTGCACTGCAAATCATAAATTGATTGTGCTTTATGTTCTATTTCATATTAAATTTTCATAGAAACTGAGCAAATTATCGAGTGCAAAAGAACATTCTCCAAATGGAGATGCTGTTTTTGAAGCTTCACTGGATCCATCACAGGCTAACAGGCAGATAATAGTGTTCTCACTACAGTTTGCTCTCTGTGTATTAGCTGGAGTTTTATGAGACTAAGTTCAAGTTGTTTTGCTCTTTTGACTAAATACCACAGGTCCTTTTAGCATTAGGTGAAGAGGGCATGAGATTGGTGAAACAAACTTCAAGAGCTGAGGGATTTTAGTTTTAAAAAAAGGCAGGAGCTTTCAAAACAGTGGCAACCAAAGAAAAATATGGTGAGAAATTCTGTAAAGGCAAAGATGGGGCAGAATTCAACTTAGATGAGTAAAAATAATGCAGGTTTTGCAGCTGTATTTTCTGCTATAAAATAGGAGGTGTGTTTTGGTTCCTCCTTCCTTCTCTTCAGTAAATATTGATTTGCTCTGTTTCCTACCTGTAAAATAAAGAGGTTTTTTTAATTAGTCCATAGGCTCTTTACTAGTTCTGTGAATAATTATATATTTGTATGGTAAATTGCATTGACTGGAGTCTCGCAGTACATAAGCCCTCTGGAAGAGAGAGCCCTGGGAGTTCTCTGCAAGAACTTCTGTGTAGATGAGATGGAAACTGTTCCATTGTTGTTTGTACATTCAGAAATATGTATTTGCTTCATTTGTCTAATCAGTAACTTTGACAAAACATTTGCCCAGCGTGGTATCTATTATTTTTCTGCTGAACTCATCTGAACTTTAAAATCTCTTACTTTGGGGAAGCAGGAGGGTTCTCACTCTGCTGAATCCTGTGACTTTTTTCCCCCCAGTCTCTCAGAGAAAATTGATAGGTTTTTTTTCCAGCATCTTTATGTATATGTGATAAATCCCACCATTTATCTCAAAATAAAATTACATTTCTAGTCTTCTGTCCTACAGGGCAGAACTAAATACAGCTCCACAGAAGCTCTTAATGCAATTGTTTTCCATTTGTCTAAATGAAAGCATTATTTAACGGATGGTTAGCTCTGATTGGGGTCTCGTTTCCTGCTGGTTTAGTCTCCTGATCCTTCCTGATTTGTATTGCAGGCTGTCAGGGAGCAAAAAATCCAGAAACCTGGGAGTTCCAGCTCTTAACCTCGGACTCCTGGGTTAGAAATCTTCTGCCAAACTCAACCCAGCACTGGGCACCCTTTCTAGCAAGACTTGGGGTGCTGTTGTGTTGGTATCTGAGCAAGATGAGAACGGAAGGAAGTTAAAACTCTAGAAAAATAGACTTAAAAAAGGATGCTTTGAATTCCCTCTGACATCATCATGTTCAGTGCCAAGCAGAGACAGACTGGATTTTGGGTTGCTGGGATGTATCAATGAGAAATTTGGAAAGCAGCTGACAAGTGAGTAAGCTGGGAGTGTTAAAGATCTCTGTAATCCCTCCAGTACTGGCTTGGCATTAATACAGATCTGCATTTGAACAGGCATTGCCCAACTGGTTCAAATATGAGGTTGTCTTCTAAGACCTTTGGGCTTATTATTAAGCCAGCCTGAATTCTCCTGCCTTCTTTTCCCTCTCATCCCGTTCTCCTGCTCCCGGTCCCTGCCAGCATTTCAGAGGAGCTTGGGGTTTGTTTTTAATGTAATTGGCTTTTGGGATAGAGAGTATTTCTGTGTATCCGAGTGGAATGAACAGTCCTTTGTGGAGTCATTGTTTTACTACTGATGGTTTAATATTGAGCTGCTCTGGAACGGGTTGCACAGAGAGGTTGTGTAATCTCCCTCATTGGAGTTATCCAAGAACTGGATGCAGTTCTTTGCAATGTGCTGTAGGATGGCCCTGCTTTACTACAGCAGTAACATTACTCAGTGTTTGCTCTTTGGGACCTTGTTCTCTAAAGTCGCTACTCGTTCCTGCTGTCTGCTCACTGAGTTGCTCCAGGCTCTAATTCCCATTTCTTACAGAGAAGAAAATGTCATTTCTTGAAAATGCGGAATAGAAGAAGGAATGAGGGAGCACGAGGGTGCTGGCAGCTTCTCTTCACAAATGTATCAGTAAAAAATTGGAATTGCTGCAAGGAAAACCACAGTGCTGCAGCACATGAAAATGGAATGTCCTGAACAGGCAGCTGGTTATTGTGCTTGATTGGAGAGTTAAAGCACGACAGCAACTGGAAATCTATAAACTCTGAGCACACTGTCAGCTGTCAGAGTTAACAGCTTCATCTGAACCCACATTTAAGAGGGAAGCAGTAATTGGTGTGTGCGTTTCAGTTCTGTGCTGACTTGGGCGGGGTTAATCTGGGTGACAGTGAGCAGTAAATTATAGCTATGAGACAGAGAAATGTCCACAGCTGTCCTGAGATGGGGAATGGGGGATGAGTGACAGGAGCTGGACTGCTGGATCAGCAGCATCCACGGATTCAGGCACGGCTGGCTCAGCAGGACAGTTTTTCCATGGGGTACTGTTGTCGTGTTCCCGGCTGGATCAATAATTCTTAGCTTGTTGAAAGCTTCCTACTGCATTTCAGGCTGGAGATCAGCTATTTGCCTCTTCACCTGGCTCTTTCAGAGGTTATATGAGCAGTTATGCCTTTCTGAAGTTGAAAGAAACGAGTGGAATCACGCTAGTTATTCCTGGAGGAACAGGATATATTCCCAAAGGGGCAAATGTTTTATGCATTATGGATAGTGGAGGTTTCTTTGCATTTCTGCATCCCTGCTGAGTGCCTGGGCTGCTCCTGACTGTCCATCAATCACTGTCTGGGGCTCCTGCCTACACTGTGACTTGAGACACCTTTCCAGGAGCCTCCTGTCTCCTTTTTGATGGTGTTGGTGCCTCCTCAGAGGGGCAGTCCATTGTTTTCAGTAGATTTACAGAAATGCTGCATCATTTACAGTTGCACAACCGGGTTTTGATTCATTTCTTTGTTCCTGTGTTTTCTGGTTTTGCAATTCCATGTTCAGGATTCGTGGTGTTTTTCCTGCCAGATCCAGGGAGCCACACTGGGGTTTGCCATGAGTGACAAATGAAAAAAAAGCTCTGTGAGAAAATGAGACTTCATGGCTTGGAAATGACAGATATGCTAATAATTTGTCCTGCCTTCTGGTTCTGCTGGTTGCAAGCTTACACAGTGGTGTTGCCTCTGTGCGGATGAGTAGATTTTTAAGTTCAGTAATTTACTCTTTGAAACTACCTAGAAGGAAATTGTAGCCAGGTGGGAGTTGGCCTCTTAGCCCAGGTAGGGAGAGACAGGAAAAGAGGGAACAGCCTCAAGTTGCACCAAGCAAAGTTTGGGTTGGATTTTAGGGAAAATTTCCTCACTGAAAGGGTTTTCAAGCATTGGAAAAAGCTGCTCATTCAAGTGTTGGAGTCACCATCACCAGCGTTCAAAAAATGAGTAGAAGTGGCACTTCATGATATATTTTAGGGGTGTTACTGGACTGAAGGTTGGACTTGATGACGTCTTTTCCAGCCTTAATGATGCTGTGAGTCTAATATGTTTGGGAGGAAATGCTGTTTCTGAACCACAGTGGTCTTCCTTTGTGATGCCTCCTTTTTGCTCTTGGTCTTTAAAGGCAAACCATGAGATGTCATTGCAGAGGTTCTGTATGTCATGTTAAAATGTAAATAAGTCACATGAGGGTTTTGGAGTATGAATTGCTGTATTAGGTTGAGTGATGTATCTAACAAGATACTTCCCTCCAAATTAGCATGGACATTTCCTGGACTAAGAGTAAATTCAAACCTGATTTTCTTGGTTCCTGTGGTGCTTCGTGTGCCTGGGCCTCTGTTACTCCAGCATTAGAATTGAGGTCATGTCAGTCTTAATTCATGAAAGTTTAAATGTCTTGCCATTTCTACATCAAAAAGTTTTGCAGTAATTGTATACTTGTAGTGTTTGACAGCTGAAGGGTGTGCAAAATGTCTATATTTTCAAACACATAGGATTTCTCTCTCTTTGATTTCTTTCCTCTGAAGACCACCTGAGTCTCCTCAGCCCTTGTCCTGAGTCTCTGCTATAACTGAGCAAATACTGAATGGCTTTGCTTTGCCCATTGAAGAGAAAACTGTGATAGAAAAGATGTGTGACAGAATGAAGTGGGCACAACAGTCATGGGGAGCATGGGGTGGGATTTAATTTTGATGATTTTGGGTTTGTTTCTGACCAACAACCCAAACTGCTTTACTGTAAAATATTGTATTGATTTATTACATGTCACAGTTGGGAATGGATGATTTAGTGAGTGGATCCCCAAGTTCATCAGTACTCCACAAAACTTGCCTTTTTTTTGACAAATGTTTGTTGTTCCTTATTGTTCTACCTCATATAAGTAGGTATGCATGCAAAATGTCTCACTGTGCTGTTGGTACCTTATCAGAGCATTTGCTCATTTTAAACTTAAAGTACACCACCCCCCTAAAATTCCATTTTCTTCCAATATTTCCATGTTTTAACTCATTTTATTTTGCGTTAATTACTTAGGGGTTTTTTTTCTAAAGTGTGTTCTTACAGAAGTAATGACTTCTGCACCAGTGCTTTTAATATGCTGGAAAGCATCACCTTAATGTTTGTAAGACTTATGCTGTCTGAAATTGAGATTGTTAAAGCTATTTGTTCACCTGTAGAAAAGTCCTCCATCAATCTTGTCTGTACAGTGTGATTCATAACCTCTGTAATTTTTCTTTCTCCTGAAGGTAGCATTTATGGGCCATTAATTTGTTGTTTTTCCATGCCTGCAAGTCACTATCAGTATGAGAAACGTTTATAATGCATTTTATACTGTACCGATAGCAATATGATTATTAGCTCTATGTATACCTGCTTTTGGTGTCTGCATCTCACTTTCAATATTGACACAGCCCAGATTAACACCGTTGTGTGTTGTTTTCTTTGGATGCAAAGCAAAATATTCCCACTGCATATAGAATTACTGGGAATGAATCAAAATAAAAAGCATGGACCTACTGAAATTTACGGAGCTTTCAGAAAAACACATCAAAAAAATCTGTCTCTCCTGGAAGGCTGCATAACATTTTCTCTTCACTTCAGGTATCATGTGATCAGATTTTGGTAATCAAGAAAAATAAATGAGTTCTGAGCACTCTGAGCAACTTGGTCTGGTGGAAGGTGTTCTTGCCCATGGAAGGATGGTGGGACTGGATGGCCTTTAAATGTCCCTCCCCAGCCATTCCGTGACTCTAACTCATTAAAACCTGGTAAATAAGCCATGTTGAACTAGGGGAAGGACAGAGGATATGAAGTGAAATTTTCCCCTCGGTCCATTAAATCATCATTTGATAGTGGAGGATGCACTTCATCTCAGGCCAAGGGCAGAACTCTTTTTATTTAGTAAAGTCATTGCATCATTTACCCTGTGATTAGCAGTCTAAGCTACAAAACCCTCCAGTTTCTGTGTCCTGTGCTGGTTTGCCTGATTTTTTGGTTGTTTCTTTGCACCAGGAATGTTTTTACAAACGAGGGTAAGGCTCTGTGAGTCAGTGACGGAGGAATTCAGTGTAATTTAGGGAATTTTCAGCAGAACTGATGGTGTTGGATGCCCAGAAGAGGGCATGCTTGCACATCAGAAATGTTCTGTGCATCACTGAAGACTAAAAATACAGGAAAATGCAGTAATGCACAAAATGAAGGGGTTACCTTATTACTAGCTTAAGAAAAAAACCCAACAGATTCAAAGGGGTGCTTTTAGGGGGAAAAAAAGAAAAGGTATTTTAATCAAATTAATATCAAGTGCATTAACTATCAAACAGAAATGAGGTGGTGAGTTCCACTTGGGATTTTTTTAAAAGGCATTTATTTTGCCTCCAATAAGGAATTTGCCAGGGGAGTGTTAAGAGCCTCTCCTGGGCCCTTTGGCAGTGATTTCAGCTGGAAGTACGTGATGCAAAGCTTGAGAACACGTGCATTTTAATATCAGCTAATTTCCAAGTTCTTTCTCCAGCAGTCAAATGTATGATAATGTGAAATGAGATATATCAGTGTTTAATGGGGTCTGATGTTTGACCTGAGAGATTATCTTGTGACTTTGAGAATGCAGTAGAAATGCAAGGGCACAGTGACTTGTCACTTTTTTTCTAGAGATTGGGAGCACATGTGCTTTGTTTTTTATATTTTTATTGGAGAAATAAAAGACAAGAAAAGCATCTCTGCAGCAATCAGTTCCCTGAAGACTTGCTTAGTGAAACAGCAGGAGTGAAAGAGGATTTGTTGCATTTCTTTTAAGATGACTAAGCTGAAGGAATAAGTAATTTATCTTTTGGATCAGATTCTTTTTGGAATTTGAAATATTGATCCAGTTTTTGTAATATTTAATGTTGTATAGGAACTCTGTCAGAACCCTTCCCTCTAGCAGGTATTGCAGCTGTTTACAATATTCCAGCAGGGATTTGGGTGCCACAGAGTGAAATGATGCATTTTGTGACATGAATTTGTCTCCCTGCCCATGGCAGGGGGTTGGAATTAGATGATCTTTAAGGTCCTGTCCAACTCAAACCACCCTGTGATTCTACACTAAAGCTTTAAGCTTTAGTAAATAAGCTGTGTTTAAGTTTAGGGTAACATTAGGGTTGCACAGTTTCCCAATACATATATTACATATATTGGGATATATACATATATCCCAATACATAGTGTTTTTATATCTTTGTCAGATTAATTGACTGCTGCCTTGTTCAAGTGTTTAATTTGTTAAGCAATTAGTTCAAAAGAAAAAACAAAAAACAATACAAATAGAGTGATAACCCAGGTAGAGGCATCATGTCTGTAATTTATGCATTAAAGTTACAATGAAATATATGCATTTCAATGTACTGAGATCCCTGAAATACAATTCTGCAGCTTTAAGTGGCCAGTGGCTGAGCTCTTTCTGGCGTGATCTAAAATACCTTGGGGCGTGATGGGTAGTAATGTAGTTACTCTAAGGCTGTCAAATGCATTGCCAGAGATGCATTTGAATCCTGGGATCAGATAAATTACATTTTAATTGGGTTTTAAGGCTAAGCTGAACAAGTAGATAAGGTAGAATTAACCAGAGACATATTAATGTAATGAAACCTTCAACACTCTTAAGCCTTGGCATTAAACCCTGTAAAAGCTGCTGTTGAAAAGAGATGTCAGTGGAGCAGGAGGAGGGTGACAGTGATGGGTACAAGGACAGTGGGACCCAAAGTGATCTCAGAATGGCACAACCACATCACCTGGAGCCCCATAAACCCAGCAGAGTGCAGAAAATCACATCAGTTGTATTTTAGGACAGCATTTTGGAGGGAAAAGAAACAAAAAATCCAAAATTGAGTGCTGTCCTGGACTATTCACCCAGGGAATTTACTAAGGATTTGCAGTAGATTTTTTTCTTGTAACTTCCTTTTGCCATCCATATAGAGGTAATCAGATTAATATTTAAAAAAAAAAGTTACAAAAATCAGTCACCTGAACTCATTTGTTATTCAATTATTTTATCTTTAATCACCTTTTTTTTTAATCATTTAAAGCTGAGCAATAGGTCTAAAGGCCTTACAATGCAAGCTTTGATGTAATTTATTACATAAATTATAATGGGGTTGTTTCATGGTTAACACTCCACAATAGTCCATACATGAGTGTCCATGGGTGAACATCATGGGATTTTTATTTCCCACAGAAATTTAAAAAAAAAAATATAGGAAAACAGGAAAAAGAAAGTGCAAGGAGGAATTTTTTTATGCTGATATCAGTCATAAATCCATTAGTTCATTAGAAAATGATGGCTTATTCCTATGACTGGATAGATGAGCATGAACCCCTGTGCCTCGTGCAGCACTTTTGATTTCTGCATATGGGATGAGGATCCTGGAGCCAAATCCTCTGAATGTCAGGGAAGGGCTGTTCATCCTTCCACATGCCTTAGGGATTCCGTGGGGAGTGTAAGATGCCTGATTTCAGGATGCAGGTATCCCAGGAAAGGCAGCAAGGCTAACATTTCAAACATTATAATTCAACTGTATACATTGGCAGAGTTGGGTTGTTTTTTTTTATAGGGGCTGGTTCATCCTGGTGTGCTCTGCCTGGACAGCCATCATGTGATTAATTCAAATATCTAATTGTAAGCATTTAGTCAGGGTAAATTTTAATTCAAGTTACGAAATCAGATCTTTAAAAAAACCCAAATCGTAAACGAATTAAAGTTTCGCAATTTCATGTTATGGTTTAATGGCTGAATTACACTTTGAGGCAGAAATAGTGTCTTTTTAAATTGCCTTTGTATCTTCTTGTCTCTCCTTTTGCTGCAAATAAATAAAGAAGGGGGTGAATCAATGAACAGGTATGCCTGGCTGCCAGTGTGGAAGGTGAGACTTCCCAAGGAGATTTACATCCCACCATTTGTGTGCACCAAACAATAAAACTTGAAGGCTCATTAGCTGGGAATGACCCAACTGTGTTTTATGCAGAGGGGTCATTTCTTCCCTAATGAACCTCAAAGCCAGATGGCCAACCCCACAGAGCTCTGAGTGCATTAGAGTAATTTAGATTTTTAGCTAAATAGCTTTGCTTTTCTTTTTTAGCTTACAGACAGGAGGTAGAGGGAAAACTTCTAGAACTGTGTAAAAAACCCCAGTATTTTGCCTTAAATGACTGAGGTGACTGTACTTCTGAAGGTTTTATATCAATTTCTAATATTTATTCTGTTCTTTAGAGATGAGACTCTGTTAGATACTGCCCTTCCTGAAAACTGGTTTGGGCAAAAAGTTATTTTGACTGTCTTTGTCCATATTGGATTATATTTCAATGGATGATTAATCAAACTCTTATTGCCTCATACCTGAGTGAGTATGAAAATGCATGTAAAATGCAAGAGTAGAATAGTTCAGCACATGTGACAGGGCAGGAATAATATGCCTGATCCCCGGAATTGTTCCAAGTCCGTGTTGGATGGAGCTTGGAGCAACCTGGTCTACTGGAAAGAGTCTCCTGCTCATCCCAGGGGCTTGAAACAAGATGCTCTTTAAGGTCCTTTCCAAACCATTCTGTGATCCTATTATTTGCTTTTTAATGCACATTTTTATAGAGTTTTTATTTGTCTTTATGAATTTATGATGTGCAGTCGCTTAGGATGAGGATTGGTTGCTCATTTGGGCCTCGTGGATACCCCCAAGTTAATTGAAGAAGGTTGATACCCTCAAAACATGCTGTGTTTTAAGTGGCCTGGATTATTCTCTTGGAATGCCATCCTCTCACCATTGACTAAATCATACACAGGGCAAGTCTGGAAATGCCTTAAAAATCTGTGTAGACCACAACCCAAAAGAGAAGAGCACTTAAGGGAGGGCAGTTTACAAAGGGCAACATCAGCAAAATGGTTTTGAAGGCTTGTTTCAAATTGTGCAATGAATACCCACAGTGCTTTCAGAGTCCCACATTTCAGTGAAGTTTGGATGTAGCAAATTGCCTGGTACTGTGAATAACTTGGTAGGATGATTTGCTCAAATCTTATGGGAGTTTGTTGCAGTAGTGTTAGATAATTGTATATAGGGTCTTAGCACTGAGAATTGGTTTTATCTTCAAAGACGGTGGTTATATTTGGGGGAATAAGAACATAAAAGGGCTCAGAATAAAGCTTTATCTGGCCTAGAATCTTATCTCTGATAATAGTCACGGGGGATGACTCAAGAAGAGTATGAGAACCTGGCAAACATGCTGTGATCATGATTCCTCTTTGCAAAATTTATTATCTTAGCCTCCAGCAATTTATGGTTCAGGGAGTTCCTGAACCAAAGGTGGTATTTACTGTTGAAAAGTGAATAATCCAGGAGCCTTACTTAAACAGCCTGTAGAGCATTAAGATTTTAAGGGATTTGCATGGGTCTCTGGAATAGCTATTTTTGCATCATTTTGACCCATCTTCCTTTTATTTTAAACCTTCTCTTTTTTTACTCTCTTGAATTTTGCAAGATGTTTGGTTCAGGATGAATTAGGAAGGGGAGAAACAGAGCCAGTAAGTAAAGGAGAGGTGTGAAAATTTTACATTTTGGGAAAACCTTTTTGAAGCACATTTTGTAAGTCATGGTCACCTTTAACCTGCAGTCATTTACATTTTGGATATTGAAACAGAACTGAAATTGCTGTATTGTGTATTTTAAGTGGATCAAGCCTAAAAAAGTGAGATTTGCTCCCCTGATTTCCACTCACTGCAGTTTTCCTGCTGTACCTGCTGCTCACTGGCACCACTAACTCCAGGACCAGTGGGAATTCCTGGTATGGAAAATCTGCCCAGAATCACCTGTGAGGGACTGGAGTGGGAGATGGTGTGGAATCCTGTGCTCCTACAACAAACCTGATGCAAAAAAAACCCCAAAAACCAGAGGACCTGGTGCAGCACCTTCAGGGTGTGACCAAAGTGAAGGCACTGCCCGTGCACTTTCCTTTGTCAGAAAATAGTATGAAATGTTTAGGAAAGGTTTACTTCAGTGGAAGTCAGGATCAGTGCCAAAATACACTTTCTCCAGAGAGGAGGAATAAAAAAAGTGTCAAATCGTGAGCAAAATAAATGAGTTTTAGATGTGGAAGTGCATGTAAATGTTAACACTGTTGTGGTTTGCCAGCACTCATAAATCTCCTGTTTCAGGAACTGGGACATGGGTCATTTCCTGATGGAGATGCTAATCACAGGGAAAAGGGAGTTGTGTTCTTCTCTTTTCTATCCTGATTTCCAGGAGTTCCCATTTAGCAATGTACTGGGGAGGGGGGGTGTATCTCACATTTTCAGCTCCTGTCTCTCTCAACCAAAGGCAAATGAAGTCTCTCCCTGAATATTAAGTGTGAGGGAGAAAGTTATGCAAGTCCATCATTGATTTGTGTGTGACAATGAAACTTCTGCTTTCTAATTGCAAATGTGAATCTGGTCCCCAAATCACACCTTAATCTGTAGTCTGGGAAATGTGAGTGGTGTTTTCTCTCTTCCCTTAGTGTCTCCAGACTAACAGAATGACAATAATGCAACTGGGTTTTGTCAAACCGTGTAATTAAATGACTATGAAAACTAAAGAGCATTCCATTCACTGAAGAGTGGTTACACTTGTACTGCCATGTAAGCAAAATGGTAATAACAAAATGATAGAGCTTCACACTCTGTGTACATTTTTATTTGTTAATAACAAATTTAGAATGATGAATCCTTTTCCTTCGGTAAAATTCTTACTGAATCCCTGGAGAATTTTGCAGCGCTGGAAATGTAATTTGCAGTTCTTTACAATTATAGTTTAAATAGACCAAGTCTAAAGGGAGTCTGCCTATTTGATTTCCAAATTTGCATCACTTAAAATCCAATCAGACCAACTGTTCAGATTTTTATTAGATATGAAATACACGGATGGGCTCAAGGCTGCGCTATGTATAGCAAATACATACCTTGTTGTGCAGCTTGGATTATCTAACTTGTTCCATAGCGTGTGGTTCGACCTTCAGCCCACCAAGACTGCTTAGTGACTCCTTGAATTGTTACTATATTAAACCCTTCGATTTTCAGTAACTGGTGTTTTATAGCCCAGCAGATTGCATTTGATTTTGTGAATGCGCTGGAACATATTGAGTGGAAGGGATTTATGTAGGAATGTAAAACAAAAATAATACAGCAGGCGATGAGGATTTTCGAACACAAGGCATTAGGCTTTGCAGATGGCCGAGGTGCATAATGGCATTGAATAATTTAGGGGGAAGGTAGGCTGGTTCTGACAGAATACACTGACATTTAGCCAGTGCATACAGGTGTTGGGGTAGTGCTCTGCCTGCTCAGAGCTGTGGGAAGTGCAGCACTGCAACCTCACATGTACCTCTTCAAAACATACTAAAATAGATTTAGAAGGCCCTCAGCAGTTGGAATAATTTCTCACTGTCTGGTGTCATTGCTTGTTTGGGTCAAGAAAGAAAAGTAACAATATTTATGTAAGGCTTTGATTGTAATTGTACATTCATTGCATAGTGGATCTGACAAAACAAGGAGCAAGAAAGCCTAGCAATTAAAAGAGGTTTCTCTTCTGATCACATCTGTTATGTCAAACTATGGCCTCTGCCTTTTGCACCCAAATTCACAATGACACTCACCAATCTTTCTTCCATGACATCATCATTAAAATATAGTAGACAAGATGTTAATGTTGATAGTTGTGATTTAGAGAGAAACAATCAGACCAATAAGGTGGGACCAGCTCAGCTGGCAGGAGCTCTCTGGGCTGCATTTGCTTGTCTGTGTGTGCATTCCAGTCAGGAATTGTGCCGTGTCTGTGCAGTTCTTTCTCCCTGACACAGCAGAAAACACACACAGATTCCCAGGCCCTCGAATCACAGAATGATTTGCCTTGGAAGGGACCTTCAAGATCATCTATTTCCACGCCCTGCCATGGGCAGGGACACCTTCCACCAGCCCAGGTTGCTCCAAGCCCCGTCCAACCTGGCCTTGGTCTCTTCCAGGGATCCAGGGGCAGCCACAGCTTCTCTGCCCAACCTATGCCAGGGATTCACCACCCTAACAGAGAGGAATTTCTTCCTAATATCCCATCTAACCCTGCCCTCTTTCATCCCCCCTTGTCTTGTCACTTCAGGTCCTTGCCAAAATCCCTCTCCAGCTCTCTTGAGAGCCCCCTTAGGCACTGGAAGGGGCTCTGTAGCCTTCCCAGAGCTTTCCCTTCTCCAGGCCGAACAACCAGGTTAGTTTGTTTTCTTTGAGCCTGAAGTCAGTTTAACCATCACTGCTATTTTTGTTAACTGGTATGTAATGGAAGAGAGTAACCAGTTCTCCCCAGCTCTTCAGTGAAATGCATTGTTCTAAAATCTCTATTAATAAAATACACATACTACAAGGAGTATCCATGAGGACAGTGGATGACTTATGTACATCATGTTCATCCACTTGAAGGCTGATATTTTTTGCCAGAAAATACTGAATAATTTTTGCCTTGGCAGGAAAGAACCTGCCAGTCTGCATATTTTGGAACTTAAGGAACAAAACATTTCCACTCTCTGTGCATAAATGGGAGTCTTTTCAGTGCTGGAGTCATGGATGTGTCCCTGGTTCACTGGTGTTACTGAACTCAAGCAGCTGATGAAAGGGAGGGAGGGAGTTAAACTTGCTGTTTTCTGCATCTTTTGTCTTGCCTATTATGAAAGGCAATAGCTGTCAGATTTTCTGGAAGAAAGTAGCACTAGATAGAGCCAAATGTGGAGAATTTGGGTTGAATGGTTGAAGTTTTTCAATATCACAGAAAATTGAAAACTAAAGGATGTAAGGGGAAGAGACCTTAATGCAGTTAGCACACTAGTTTTATAAAATAACCCCTAAGTATTATGAATGCCAAGAACAGTCTGACCATCATATTGATTTTATAATGTTGTTCCTGACTCTCATATTGCAGAGCAGTGACATTTCATTACACCCATTGGAACTATAATAACTGAAGTGCAACACCAGCTGATGGAAATTAAATTAAATCTATCTGCAGTAATAAAGAAGTGATGTCCACGAAGAATAGAATAGAAACCTCTTTTTCCAGTTTTATAACATTCTATTACAATGAGATATAAATAAAAAGTAGATGTTTGTTGTAGCAATATTTCTTGTGTATCAGCTAACAATCAAATAACCTCATTTCTCTTCGATTCCCAACAAGAAGTTCCTGAAATAAATACATCTCCAACCATGCTATTATGAAATTTGTATTCTGCAAAATACTTAGCAGAGTTTCTTAAGTGTCTTCACGTTTGTGGTGAAAGACATACAGAAAAAAAACAAAACAACAACCAACCCTTTGTTGGGAAAATATAAATTTGGATACAAATACAGTTTATCTGGAATTTTCAAGTCATTATTAAGATTGGAAAAGATCTCCAAGGCCTTTGAGTCCAACCTTGGACCAAACTCGACCATGTCAACTCAACCACAGCATTAAGTGCCACATGAGGTCCTTGAAATACTAAACATTTAAGGAACATCCAGAATTACTTTGGATGGGAAACTCATCCTGTTTATTTCAGTCACTGAGTGATAGTAAGTCTGCTTAAGATTAATAAAGCAAGCAAACCCCTGCCCTGAAAAAAGAATATTTAGCCCATATCTTTGCAGTGGTGGGGTTGAAGTGGTACTGCCTGCACAGATAGCAACATCCTGAAAGCAACCTGCGGCATTCATAATTCATGTGATATTTGCTTTTTCTAGGTTCCATTTTAATATTTGGAAGTGTCTTTGTTACTGTATGGACAGACAGTGGGATCATGTTTTCAGATCCCTGTGCTCATTTTGGCTTGCATAAGAGGCCCAATAATGAGGATAACTTGAAAAAGGGCTTTGAAGAAAGAAAAATGGGGAAATGTAAGGAGTAATAACAAATGCATTTTAATTGGAGAGCAAAAATAATTAACATTAACAGAGGGCTGGAAATTTAGCACAAGAAGATGTTTGTAAATAACATGAAGGATTTCTATCACTTGTGGAGTTGATTATCAAGGAAGCCTTATTTATTATTTAACTCTGGTCAAATCATCACTTGAGATGCAAATGTTGCTGTCGTCGTTTTCCTGGATATCAAAGGCCTTTGCAAGTTGTTCATTAGAGCTCACTGGATTCATGGCATTTTGCTCAGGATTGCTGTAGCTGGATTTGGTGGATCCACAGGGAGAGATTTGCATCCTTTGTGGGACTGTCATAGCCTAATGCAGAGGGAGTACTTACTACTGGGTTACTAAAGGATTGCACTCCACACCCAATATATGGACGGTTACAGTGCCCAATTCTTCAGGTTCTCAACATTTTATCCCAGCCTTCCATGGACTGAAAACCATTTGACAGAGAGGCAAGACAGCATATTTTTCAATATGTGTTACCTGAGAGAGTAAATCTGGGAAAACAAAGTGTTAAAATCCATTTCAGTTCATTCAATTCTCCTTTGTGCAAGAAGAACCTGAAGTCAGAGCTGCTAAATGACCTTTCGGAAGAGTTATTAAGAATTCAGAACAATTCTTGCCATTTTCATCTCGATTCTGATGTCTCTGTTGCTCTTAGTAGAGTCATTCTCATTTCCCTGTCTCCTTTCCAAATTTCCTGACACGTAACTGACAAGATCTACCTGGAACATAATTCTTGAAGACCCAGCTGGAAGGGAGCAGAAGGAGCCTGACACTGGGATATGAAATGCAACCTTCGCCTGTCACTTTATGATATTAAAGTGTGTCTGGCACCTGTGATCCCATTTCTCTGAGAGGAATGGTAAAAGGGAGAGTTACATTATAAACTGATCTAGGTTTCTCTATAATGCTCTTAATTTTTTATTATTTTCCCTGTATCTAAAATGTTACGGTTTTGGGGGACCTCTAAATTTTTCCAATTTTCCTCTTAAGTTCTAGAAATGATATTTCTTCCTCTCCTGCTATATTTATTTCCTTAGAGAAATGGGCAGAAGTGGGTCTTGTCTGTTGGAAAAACCTAAAAAAATTCCAATCCCTAAAGGACAGGAAGCTGGAAAAGGACTTTTTGAAAGGGCAAGTCATGATGGGACGAGGGGGAACGGCTTCAAGCTAGAAGAGGGCAGGATTAAACTGGATATCTGGGGAGAAATTCTTCCCTGTGAGGGTGGTGAAACCCTGGGCTGGGTTACCCAGGGAAGCTTTCCAAGCTCTGACTGGATAAAGCTCCGAGTCCATGAGAGACCCTGCCTGGGGCAGGTGATGACACCAGGGGACCTCCCAAGCCCTTTCCAGGCTGAGTTATTTTAGGCTAATGTGATATTTCAGAGGGTTTGGGCACAGTGACAGCCCCTTTGACATCTTGAGCTCCTGCCCCATTCCAGCTGACAGCATGTCACAGAGTGGGACAGAACTGATAGTCCTGTCAGGTGGGAGAGCTACATAAAAGAGAATATTAATTAAAAGGGGATAATGATTTCTGGCAGAAGGGTGGCAGGAAGGAATGCTTCACTCCCAGTTGTTCCCAATATGCCTCTTTGAAGTTTTAGGGTAAAAGGTGGGTGATTTTCCTTGATTAATATAGTGGAGAAGGGTCACAGTGCTAGTACCTTGCTTTTTTCCCTGAAATTAGGAAAAAAGGACTGTTTTTTGCTACACTGGTTGAAAACTGAACTTTGTGGAGTAAATTCAGGAAAGAAAAATTGTGCCTTGATCCTTTGTGTGAGCCCTGACTTCTACAAGCAAAGTGTATTTTGGTACAATATACATTGTTAATAGAAAATAAATTAGGTATCGTGTTTTTGTGGGTTTTATGTGAAAATCAGGATTTACTTTACCAACTTAAATGACTCTATCTCTTTTTTTTTTTTCATTTGATGACTGCTTGTATTTTATCAGAGACTTAAATTGCTTCAGCTAGTCAGGAATTTACAGGCAGAACTACATATGGTGCCTCTTGCCATTGTACTCTCTGCTCCTCAAAAATTTATTTGTAATATACCAATAATTAAAATCTACTGTTGAGGAACTGGAAATTAATATTTATGATGTGTTACTCAAAGTTAACAGGAGTAGAATTTACACTGGAGCTTAATGGTCTTACATTCACCTCCGCTTGCATTAATCATCTAGTTGGGAATTTCTTTTTCTATTTGGAATCCTTTACAGGAGAAAAGAACAAAAATTGTGGAAAGATGCAAGAATAAATAATTTTTTAAATGCTTATTAGACCCTGTAAGTTTTTTTTAGGTTTTATATTTTTTTTAGCCTGAATTACATTTATTCTGTCACTTCTTTCCAGAATAAGTTTGCTTTTGCTTGTTAGGAGGCAAAATAAGTGTAAATAATGTCCAAGCACATTTGCAAACTTCCACAATGTCAATTTGTAGTTACTTTTAATTTATCAACAGATCTGTGTTCCTGCCCAAATACATCATTTAATAAAAATTAATAAATAAATGTAGCAAACAAATTTGGCTGAACTTGAAGGCAACAAGCCAAGAAAGCAGCATGTTATTAACTCCTGACACTCCTGTGCCATTAGAACTTAAAGCCACTTGCCAGGTAAGTTCTTGGCTGGTTCTCATTTCCAAAATGAGGTTGATTAATGCATATTCTGGCCAAAATGATGTTCTCTAAGTCTTTCAGGAACTGAAAGACAAACGAGGGACCTCTTTGGTTTAGAGGATAAACGGAGAGCCCTTGTGGGTGCTGCAGATTTCTCAGTGTCTCTGTTTGTACAGCAAATACACGAACCAGTGGTTTGCATTTGTGGTTGTGCTAATGTAGACGTCAAGGACTCACCTTTAAATTTCTGTTGCTTGTTTTTCCTGAATGTTCTTTGGATTCTGGGGCAGCGGTTGTGAGCTGTGTTCTCAGTGAACCAAATTCAAACACACTCACTGTCACATAAACGGTGTTCACACTGTGAAAGCGTCATTTACCTCTTCATTTTTTATGATGTAAACCTTTAAAAAGATCAAAACTGCTTCTAAAAGATACCTAAGTCCCTCAAATATGCATCAAATAAAGAAAAACTAATGAAAGCATTCAGGTATTTGAAATATAAGTGGACTTAGGTGGCGTTGGAAAGAGTGTCATTGTGGGGAAGAAAGCAAATCACATTTGGTTTTCTGAAATAATAAGCCAATTTAATGATTGTTTTCTGTGGAATCAGCATGTCACAAATTATCACCTCACAGGAAAGCCACATTAACTCAACTTTAAATCATGATGTTAGTATGTACATATTTTTTAATAACAGTAGGTATTTAATTAACAAAGGGAATACTCTAAATAGTTACTAATTTAAATATTACTATTGTAGAGGTTCATTTAGGAAGGGAGGAATCCTCACACCTCCTTTAGCTGCTGATCATGTATTGGAGGTTATGAGAGGTCTGCATGTTCCATGCAAGGATGAGAAGAATCATCACATTTTAAAACACATTCAGAGATGTATAATAGAAATAATCCAGTTGCTGCTGCTTTTGTCCTGTGTGACAAGCCCCACTGATAAGGTTTCACTGGAGCCATGTTGTTGAATAGAACATTTGATCTTCAAATAACGGTCAGGAATAAGAACATAAATTCTATTTTCTTTCCAAAAGGCTTTTCTTTTTACCATGCCATTAATTTCTCTTCTTTGTGAGGGTGTTGATGTGGCTGATCATTAGTAATGCCCTCTATTTGCTCTTCACCACTTGGACATATGTCCAGGAGGAGGAAAAGTGAGTTCCATGCCCTGATGGGAGAGGAACTGAATCCCAGCCTCCCTGCTTTCCTCTCCAGCCAGGAACCTTTCACTGCTTTATTGAAACTAATTTAATTCAGTAAAATTTGTGTCTGTGTTTGGAGGTTGGTTTGCATCTTTTGTACTTCTATTTTTCTCTATGTGATGTATGCTTAAGTGTTTTATTGAAAAAAAAACCAACAAAACAGTGTTTTACCAACTTTGAAATGCTCCTAGAGATAAAATGAATATTATGCTCTATTCTGGAAGAACCTTTTAAATCCATATTCAATGCATAAGAGAGATCTCTCAAATTTCCTGGGCTCTGTGGAAAACCAAGTTTTCCTGTGTGCATTTCAACATCCTTACAATACTTTTCACTCCTTTAAGATACTAATGGTTATCCAGCCTTCTGAGCATTTCAGGTGAGTGTTTCAGACTTAAAGATGGTTCTGTTCAGTGGGTAAACTGGAATGGGGGGAAGGCAGAGGAATTGTTGCTTTGGTCTCTTCCTTCACCCAGCTGAAGGTAAGTGACATTCAGCAGGAGGTGACTGATCTCTTGCTCACAGTCTTGTCTTTATAAACACAAGTTATAAATTCACTGGGACATTTCGGTTCTGCCTGCCTTTAATGAGCCACTGACTCCATTTTTTTAATTGTGTAACTAATTTCTCCTTTAAAAATTATAGATGAGCACAGAGATTAAAATAAACACAAGCACTGAAGATTTTTTCTTTTTCCTTCAGGGCTCTAGCATGGAAATGTAATCACTCGGGAGGAGATCTGGGTTCTCAGAAATGAGGTCACCTTGGCAACAAAATCTTCTGGTATTGTCTGAAAGGAGCTAATCAGTGATTTGGCAGAGCAAGAGAATGATAAAAGGGACCTCTGAGCCTTTTGCTGGCTTTGTGGTCCTCTTGTGCAGCACAAGGGGATGGTGAGGTGCTTGTGTGAGGAGCTGGAGGATGCTCCTGCCTTTCCTCAGCCCACCAAAGGGAACTGGTGAACCCCAAGAGGGATGGGATGTTGTTGTGGTTTGTAGCACCACACAGCCCCTCGCTCCTCAGGAAAAATCAGGAAAATAAGGTAAAAATCATGGGTTGAGAAGTCAGTTTAATAGGACAGAAATGGATAAGAACAACAACAATAATAAAGAATGTACAAAAGAAGTGATGCACAATTACATTCCTCACCGCCTGCTGAGCGGTGCCCAGCAAGTACCTGAGCAGCAGTCACTGTCCCCTGGCCACCTGCTGCCAGTCTGGGTGCCCAGCATGATGCCATATGGCCTGGAATATCCCTTTGGTCACTTGAGGTCAGCCTGTCCTGGCTGTGTCCCCTCCCAGCCTCTTGTTCCCCCCAGTCAGCTCGCTGGCAGGACACTGGGACAAGCTGGAAAGTCCTTGCTTGGTGTAAAGGCTGCTCAGCAACAACTAAAACATCAGTGAGTTATCAACATCATTCTCATCCTAAATGCATAATCCAGCACTGTACCAGCTCCTGGGAGGAAAATGAGTTCTATCCCAGGCAAACCAGGAGAGATGTATTCGGTTTTCCTACTGATCTGTTGCACTTTGGGTTTTATTCAATGACTACAGTCAATGAAGTGCTCAGAACAAGGTGAAATCTCTTTGTATTTCCCAACATGCTCGTTTGTTCTGGTGTGTTTGCTCTGAGGATTAGACTGAAATTCATGAGGTCCCAATCTGGTGGGATTTTGGGAGAGGAATGAGTACAGGTGTTGGCTGCAGGAGGACTGGTGAGACAGGACTGATCCCTGGGGAAGGGTACCTGGATACCCACTCATAGGATGGAATCATGCCCAGTATCTTAACAGTATTTTATTCTACAGAATTACTTAATACTAATTTTAGGTTTGCTTCTAATTCCTGCCAGAGACATTTTTCTCCTAAAAGCTTTAAACATTTTGATTGTGTCTGAGTGATGATGTGCCTTTTGAGCCTGAATCCTGTTTTGTGTCTCCCATATCACTGACAGGGAAAACTTCTAGAGATGAAAATAGAGCTGACTCTTCTCCCAACCTGGGTGGGCAGGGAAACTTTCTCTTCTCATTTATTTTCTTTTGCCTTTCTCTTGACATCCTTATGTGAGTATCACTTCTGCATCACTCCAGTAATTATTTCTGTGCCACTGCAGTTTCCTGTGCCTTTTTGATTTTCTTCCTGTGGTGCACTTTGTTTGAAAGGATCAGAGAGGGAGGATTTGAAATGTTTAAGCCAGCTGAAGTCGTCTTTACAGGGCGTATTTGCAGGCAGTGGAATTCTGTGAGCTGTACTGGATATCACACTGCATGATCTAATGGCCTTTGGTTTTGCTGTCTATTGATCTGTGGATCAATAGCAGAGCAGTGTGTATTTACTCATGTGAGTATTAGCCTGTTTCCTCAGACAGAAAACAATGTTTGGTGTTGTCAATAGGGCTTAGAGTTTACAGTGAACTCCATAATGCTGTGGTGGAAATGATGCAGTGATAACAGTCACGTGCTTTGCCTTAGAGAAGAAACACTTGAGTCAAAGCAGGAGGAGGTTTGTACAAATATTTGTCATAGAACACCTGGAAGGACATTTGGTGCCAAAAGAGGAGTTTTAGAGTACAGAACTATTGACAGTGTTACACCCATTTTGTGAAAATTATACCTATTTTTGGGAAAAGTGCCTGGGAAAGGCAATTAGAGCCACTAGAAATGACCTTTTCTATTTCTCTGTAGTCTGGACATCATGTTGAGCTGTTACAAACCAAAACCATCAGTTCTTGGACCTACTAGTTAAGAAAACAGAAAGGAGAGAGAATAACTTATCTAGTCATTTTAGAAAATACTGGGGAAGGAAGAGACAATGTGTATGACTTGTTGCCACTAAATTAACGAAATGTGCACTTGTATTTTGGTTAATAAATGTCATTCTGTTTCTATATTGAGAGCAGAGGAGGTTTAAGATTGACAGCAATGGTTAGAAATATTGAGATGCTTTATGAAAAGGAAAGAAATTGTTCTTCATCTTGCTTAATCATTATTTAGGTTGGAAAATATCTTTAAGATCATTAAGTCCCAGTGCTGCCAAAGCCGCCACTAAACCATGTCCCCAAATTGCACATCTGCACAGATTTTAAATCCCTCCAGGAGTGGTGAGACCAGCCTGACCAGCCCAGCCCATCCCAGGGCTTGACCACACTTTCAGTGAAGAAACTTCTCCTAACATCTTTGATGCCTTTCCCTGACCTGTCAGGTGGCAACGGCTTAAAGTCTTGCCAGTTTAAAGGCTCTATGTTTGTTTGTTTTCTTTTCTTCTTTTCCTCCTTCTGTCAATGTAATCTTAAGTTGTCTAGAGCACAAGTCATATGACAAGTGGCTGAGGGAGCTGGGGCTGTTTGGTCTGGAGAGAAGGAGGATTAGAGGGGACTTTATCTCTCTTTGCAAGTGCCTGAAAATAAAGTTGTGTTTATTTTAAATCTGTATATTTTTTACATGTCTATGACACACTGACCATCTTAACCTATAATTTTTTGTTGGTTTTGGTTTGGGTTTTTTTTTTTTCCTTTTACAGTTGAGCTTATAGATGAAATCTTGACCTTCTGCTATCATTAGCAGAATGATTTGGAGTTCACTGCCATTGAACCTCGCCATAGGAAAGGCAAACACGATGTAATTTGGGTGCTGGTGTACACTGATAAGGATTTCCCATTGCTAGCCAAAGATAAAAGAAAGAAAGAATCAAACATTTGCATGTTCTTTTGAAAAAACAAATTAAATTAAAGTCCTATTTCTTCACACTTTTTTTTATATTTTTTTGGTGTCACATTAATCAGCAGCACTTACTGAAGAATTAGGCTGATATTATAGACTGAAAGAGCATAAAGTGGGCATGGAATTCAGTGCCTTTTTTTCCCCTGTTATTCACAATTCCTCACTGCCTTAATCATTTTCTGTCTTCAAAACATGGTGTTCACATTTATTGAGCAAACTTCTGGATATTTTAGATTACCTATGTTAGGTTTAACTGTTACTAGATGATATGTCTTGTTTAGGAAACAGCAACAGAAAGATTGTGAAGGATTTTTTTGTCATTCTATCAAAAATGGTTTATTTTGTACTGGTTTGCACATATATTTCAAGGGGAAACACTACTGTAAAACCAAGTCAAAATGGAAGCAGCAACTTTTAGAGCACAGGGTGTAAAAATGCTGCTTTCCCTTTGTTTATTTTTAAAAGTGTGATGGGCCATAGAAATTGTTAGTATTTGGTGACAGTATCCACTGAGTCCTGAAAATCAATAAACAGAGGTGTCGTGGCTTTAAATGCCAATATTCAGTTGGGCAGAGATCAATGTTGTTAAAATACACACAAGTTAATGGTTCTATAGTCATTAAATAACAATAAACCCCACCCTTAGCTGAAACAGCAAAGGAGTAGAGATTAGAGAGGATTTGGGGGGAAAAAGGAGTGTATCAGGTGAAAAGGAAGGCAAATGGCAAGCTCTGTGCAGCTTTGGAGGAGGCAGAAAACTTGCTGCACATCAGAGCAATAATTCAGCACTTACTTCAAACTCTTAGGGTTATTCTCTTTTTTTTTAGTAAGAGACACTAACTGCCATATTTTTCATGAAGAGCACCTGTGGTTGATTTTAAAGCTTTAATTATAAATGCTTGTTGTATTCTTAATCTTTGAAACACGTGAAAAGTTGCACAGAATAGCTCCCTGTTCAGTCTCAAACTTCTGAATCCAAGATCAAGGAAAAATTGTTCTTATCATGTTCAGCAGAAAAATTGACCTGGAGACTAAGCTTCTAAATCCCCAAAATTGGCAACAAGGAAGGTTTGGTCTAATTTTCAAATGCTTGGGGTTTTATCTTTGATAAAATATGCTTTGTTGTGCTATAAGAATTTTATTTTCTTTTTTTTTTCAGAGAATTCAGCTCAATTATCCCAAAAATTGCTTTATTATTTTGTCATGGTTCAATTTCCGCCTTATTCTGAGTAAACAAAAAAACAACCCATGATTCTGTGACTATAAAAATTACATGTAAAATTATATAATAATATAAATAATAAATACAATAATGATTTAAATTATGTATGAAAAAGTGTGAAACTTTCTGCTCTTGGTAAAAGGAATCAAGCAGGATGTAAAAGGCACACCCCTGGCATGGAATATGCCTCTCAAAAAAGAAAAAGGGGGGGAAAAGAAAGGAATTTGCCCTCACTTAAGCCATCTACAGCTATTAATTATGGATAATTAAGGTGATTGCCATAGGACAGTAAAAAACACTGTTCATTCGACATCCTCTTTTATTGTTTAATATTTTCCTAAATTTCACATCTTGCTGAGCTCTTATTTCTTTTGTCTTAAAATATCTTCAATTCCTTCTTTATGACAGTGAGTATATGAACATAAACTGGAAGCAAAAGATGGCTTTTGCAAGGAAATCTAAAATGTCTCCATTTGGCAGAGTTTCTTGAGAATATAAAGTAATTCTCCTTCACATAGGAATGATTATCTCTTAGAGGTGAAAAGGAAAACAAGCCTGTCTCTACTTAATTGGTTACATTAAATATGAACTACTTTGTTACGTGTTTTTCTAGAGGATAGTAATGGATCGAATTGCTCATTACAGAGTGTTAGAAAAAACCCAAATAATATTTTATGGCATTTGTGTTTCTGGCCTATTCGCCCGTGAAAAATCAGTCCATCTGTGGAAAAATACTGATAGCTCTGAGACTTTATTTTTTAGGTATTGTTATTCAGTCAAAAACACTTTTATAGCAGATATTCCTTCAGCTTGATTTTTTTGTTCCCACAGCGTTATCTTGCACAATTTACTTATTGAAAATTGTCCTGAAAGCAATATGAGAATACTTTACATCTTTTGTTCTGTCCTGCCACACTGTAGGGCCCAATCATTTTTCTGTCCATAAAGATGCAAACTTCGGCTCACTAACTCAAAATTGCTGGTAGCATTGAGTGCAGGGGGTGGTGGGAGCTTTTTCCTGGTTGCCCTCTGATATTCAGACTAATACGATGAAATTAAACATTTCCTGAGTGACTCACGTTGCTTGTTTAATATTACACAACTTTTGTTTTCTGGCTGTGGAAAACTAAAGGTTTTAGGGACCCTCTGCTTAAAGAGATGGCAGTGCCCATTTAAAACCAGACAGACAGATACCCTGCATCCATGGTAATCCTGATCTATGGAGTTGTGGAAGGAATATTCATGGAAAGAAGAGAGCAAAGCAAGAAGATCCAGAACGTTCATTGATTCCTTGCAAAATAAAACAAAAAGGAAAAAAAAAGATAAAAAATGCAAAACCAAGCAAGCAAGAATTTAATTTGGTTTTACATTTATTTCATTCCATAGTGCAGTGCTGAGAGAAGAAGCAGTGCTGCCAGCCTGCACATATGGACCTTTACATATGGAATCAAAGTGAAATACGAATTCTAAAATGTGGGGGGAAATAGCAAACAGAATTGGTAGATGCTGGATGTTACTGCTCAGTGCCTGAGCTGCCTTAACAGCTGTCTGAAGGGGGGAATGTGCCATTCCATGAGGAATTCTGGCTCCACACTGAACCTTTGATCCACGCTTCACTCCTTGCAATGTAATTCCACTTACTGGTCTCAGGTATGCAGAAATTGCAGGGTGGTTACACCTGTTCCTTGGGAAATGGATGCTGGAGAAAGACCCAAGAACTTTTTATGGGTTTTGTTAATCCTTTCTGATAGTAGCAAAGAAATAATTTGGTTCTGTGAGGCACATTTAATGAGATGCTGATGCACCGAGCAAATTGAAGGGCAATAATTACATCCGAGCTCGTTTGTTAATGAGGAAGCTGCTTCTCTGAGGTAGACAATGTGTTGGGGCTGTAATAGTTAACTAATAGGTTCAGATAATGATAATTCTTAATTAAATATGATTGTGCCTGTAGTGGCAGAAAGAGCTCTTACCATGCTTTTGTCTGATTGCATCACTTGCTACATTAAGTTCATTAGAAACATGAAGCACCGAATAAAGGCCAAGGGAGATGAATCATTTTTAATGAATGATGAATTTTCCTGAGTAAGGAGGAATAATAGTCACAAAGAATGTTACTCTTCTGCTAAAACATACACATTCCTGGTGTTTTGTTTGGGGTCTTTTATATTGTTTCATTAAATGTCTTAGGCAAAAAATAACCAGAGCTCAACCCCATCTAATATTTTATCTTAACTTCCTTTGGGATTTTGACAATGCAAGGATCAACAGTGATGTGAGCACTTTTGTGGCAGTAATGCCACGAGAGAACAAAAGATTGCTGCTAAATTTATCAGCCTCCTCTCAATCATGGACCTTCAGGCCAACCTTAGGGCAGAGGATGCCTTTGGAAGCCAAGCACTCCAGGAAGTTCCGTGCTAGTGGCTGCTTTTCCTGCATAAGGAAAAAAAATCCCCTCTGAAAACCCAGGTAGATCTCAACAGCATAAAGGTGGAGGATGTCTCCTGTAACCCAGTTTTCAGCAATTTCAGACTCTATAATGTGATTATCAGTCTTCCCATTTCCAAAGAACTCATTTTGGACCTCAGTGTATCCCACATCAAATCTAAAAAAAAACCCCAAACCCACCAAAGTTGGCTTTATAGGATTAGTTTGATTAATTCTTCGTTCTTCCCTGTATTGTAGAGGTTGGAAAGGGCCTTTGGAGATCCTGGAGTTCAACTCCTCTGAGCAGAGCAGGACCAGCTAATCCAGGCTTTAAACATCTCCAATATCTCCCCCAAATTGCCTTCTAAATACCTTTGTGTGAAACCGTGCTGGGAGTGAGGTACAAATTGTTATTTCTTTGTGTGGTTGTGCAAAGTCCTTGTTCACCCTCTGCCTCCTCACCCTGGGCTGGTGCCACAAATCCCACGTGTGGCCCCTGGGATGAGGAAAATTAACTCGATCCCAGGCAAAACGGGCTCAGACTGCAAGGATTTTAATGTTTGCTATTCCTGATCATCATGTATAACTCTTACTGAAGCAGATGTTTGTAACAGTTTTATTTAATAATGTTTAATAATGAAGTAATTTCCTTGTTTCTCAGTAACACAGCCATGGCTGTATCTGAGCGGGGGGACTGCAGTTTTAAAAGATAAGACAAACTATTTATTAATTATTAATACTTTATGGGACTGTTTCTCTTGGCTTACATGATGCTTTGACTGCTGTCTGTAACCTGAATTTTACCCGTGCAAGATTCCTAGGAAAATAATTTTGTTTTCCAGTATTAATCCTGATGAACAGCAGCAGAAGTGACAGAAAGACTTTTTTATAAGCAAGTTTAAGAAAGTTTGTGGCTTTAGTTGGGAAACTTTTCAAGGGATTTAGGCTTTTTATTTGAAAAAAAAAAATTGCCTTATGCATCTTGGGTCCCGTCAAAGGTTCAATCAATGCTACTTATAATTGAAACCCAATAACATTGTAATTTTTTTTCCCAAAATTACTACCCTTTTTAGCCCAGCTATATGAAGATACTGCTAAAATTCAAGCATTGTTAAAACCCATTTAAATGAAATAAATGACCCTTCTTTAAATACGCAGCCATAAGCTTTTCTAGGTATGGAACATTGATCAAAGTTTATGTTCCTTGAGAACAGAATATTTAATGTTTCCTCTGGTAACTCAGAAATTTCTCCCCAGCATTAACACTCATCTTCAGCCATCCTTATATAAAGAATTGAAAGTCCCAATAGATGGAAAATCAGTGAAGAAATTTAATTGATGTATTTTCATTTATACGATTCATTGAGGGAAAACTTGCCCTTAAACAAGTTTATGGTATTTCAGTGTTTTAAGGTTTATGTACAGCTTGTGTGACTCAAGAGTGGGAAATTCTGGAAGATATATTTGCAAATTTAAGGAGAAAGATTTTCAGAGACTTGATACATATATTTTCATTTCAAGTTAATGGAGTGGAGAATGCATAAATAAATTCCAGCCAGAATTATTCTGATTTTTATAATGACTCTACTGGGCTGTGTTGCTCACTTTTCTTTCTATGCTTCATTACATAATCACTTTTCCCAGTTGTTCCAGGATTATGTGCAGGATAAAATACTTCAGGAGCTGAACAAAGGGGAGATATTTGGAGTTTTACAGGGATTTCCACTTTTCTGCACTCTCATTTCAGTGTTTGCAGACTGGGCCAGGCAGAGGCATTTTCTGAGAGAAAACAACTGAGAGGACTCGAGATGGTCAAGGCAAGAATCTCAAAGAAGCTTTAAAACTCCATGATTGAAATTAAGGGTAAAAAAAGGAAAAATAAAAAATAGTCTTCGAGGTTTTTTATGGTGACCTGGCATTGCCACATTAGTGACCAGACTCTTCCTCCAATTTTATCTGATTTTGAAGTTAAAACAGCTCCAACAGATATATACTGATTTGTGCATCTCTTAATTCTCCTTATGTGCAAGGCTTTTGGACTAAAAGTTTTTGTGCTGAGCACTGGGTATATCTCCCAATCAAAACTTCTTTGTTTTTTGAATGAGAAAGGTTTAAAAAATACTTAACAAGTGTCTCTATTTTTTATCCCCCTCAAAAAAATCCCCAGTGCCCTTTACTTAAGACTGGCTGCTGGTCCCAGAGCTCCATCCTTTGTCCCCTTTCTCTGGCTGCCGGCTCTCTGTCCCCCTGAAGGTTGTAATGATAAAGTTATTAGAGGCAAATACATCAAATGGCTTGTCAAAGAGTGCTGAGTCCCTTTCTAATCTCAGAGAGAGCTTTCACCTCTTGAGAGGGCCAGGATGGCTGTGAAATGAAATCCCACAGTTCAAGGAAACTTCCTGCAAACACACAAGAGGGTCTGTGATTCACAGCCTAGGGTTATTCTCTGCATAGGGCAGGATTTGCCTGTTATCCCAAAGGGAGGGATTGGGATCACAGAGGGTTTGGGATGGAAGAGACCTGACAGACCATGTCATTCCATGGGCAGGGACACCTTCCACCAGCACAGGGTGCTCCAAGCCCTATCCAGCCTGGCCTTGGACACTTCAGGGATCCATCCCTTGTCCAAATTCCCTCTCCAGGTTTCTTGCAGCCTTCCTGCAGGTACTGGAAGGTCACAATTAGGTCACCCCAAAGCCTCTTCTTCTCCAGGCTGAAGCAAATATTAAGTGGTACCAAATAATCAAGCGTAATATTCTTTGTATAATTCATTTTAATGGAATTGCTTCCTAAGGGCAAAATCTAAAATATCTATTAAAAATGTATAATCACACTAATTTCCTTCTCTACTATTTTTGATATTTTGCAGTAACAAAAAGGCTAAAAGTATGGAATTCGCAAGCCTTTACTGAATAGTTTTGTTTTCTGACATAAACTTAGGATAGAGAAGTGGCCTGCTATTTATACTTTCTTAATTTTTCTGATCTTTTACTTTTCCCATTTTTTTCCCCCTCGTATTCCGTTTAAATGAGTCCTGCCATCTAATTGCAGCTAAAAGGATTTTGCTTTAATTACTTTCTACTGTAGGTGTGAAAATAAGCAGGCAGTTTATCACAGCCATTCCACCAACTGGTGCAACATCAGATTTGTGACCCCACCACCACCAGACAGAGCTGTTAAATTGCAGCAGCATCTCCGTGTAGTTGAGTCTAATTATTGCCTTCTCTGAATGCTGCCTTTTGAACTTTGTGCCCTGGATTGTCTTCTTCACAACTGAGAATAACAAGTGCCTTCATCAAAATGCAATGAATTCTCTGACATTTTGAAGTAACTGCCTAAACCAGCTGGGGGATAGAAAATAATTGCCACTCAAATACATAATTTTGGAGGGGGGGGTTTCTTTCTCTTCTTTTCTAGACTCCTGTGCATTGAAGCTTCCAAACCACAAGTAGCAACAAACATTTGGGAGGAATTAAATTCCGTGTAATTAGGTCCTCCTTTCATGTAATACGAGTTTCCTTTGAAAGAGCAACTGTGGTCTGTCTTTATTAGGGAAAGGTCAGTTCTCAAATCAGACCAAACTGCACCTGTTGGATCCCTCATTTTCCTGGGGAATGGGGAGAAATGGGGGTCTCACCTCCTTTGGGTGGTGTCAACTCAGACCTCTTCCTAGGTCAGGCATTGAGGATGGGAACCATAACATCCAGGAAAATAAGTTGTTTTTCCATTTTCAGTGGGACAGGATGGGCAGTGTAACTGCTGGGCTTTAGTGAGAGGGGGAAATGAGATCCACAGGGGCTTGAAAGGTTTATGAAGCTCAAGGGCTGACCAAGGAGGAGCATGTTTACTCTTCCCTGGGGCTTTGATGACATCCTGGCACAGACTGGGTAGAGAAGCTGTGGCTGCCCCATCCCTGCAAGTGTCCAAAGCCAGGTTGGAGCACCCTGGGCTAGTGGAAGGTGACCCTACCCACGGCCATTAAGGTTCTTCAAACCCAAACCATTCTTTAGTTGTGTGTTGAAGGAGAAGGACAGAAGATTAAAGGAGTTGGTCTGCTGCTGATAGATAAGACCCTGTGCATATTCAGCTTTAGTAAAGAGCCCAGAAACTGCACTGCACTTAGAGGAAGGACCTTCAGACTCATTGATTGCAGTATGTTGAGCTGTTCTTTCTTTTGGCAACCTTCACCCTGTGGTGTTGGTTCAGAAAAGACACACATGTGGGTGTCCTGTTGCTTTTGCTGAAGCCTCTCACACACACCTGAAGGCACCTGTCCAGACCAGACCCAGCAGAGAACCACCGATGAGCCACCATCCAGGGCTCTGGGAGAAGCAGGCGATGCCAAGCCTGCTTTGTCACTTGCACAGCACAAAATCTATTGAATTGCTTTATATATTTGACACCTGTTCTTGCAGAACATGTTTTTCTTTCTCAAATAATGTGTAAATAAGTAGAAACAGACGTGCATGTATATTTATTTTTTCTCATTTCCTCTACTAGAGATTATAGTCTTGTTTCAAAACACTCAGTGGAATTTCATGCCTATTTTTGTGGGCTTGAAAGCCATAGCATTTGATCTGAATTTCAGCTTCTTCCATGAACATCTTTAAGCCTGTGAAGAATTTCTAGTATGTGGAAAACTTGTTTTTTACTTCATTCTTCTTAATGAGCTGAAACCCCTTTTTCCCTGTTGAAGGAGAAATGGTAATTTTTCTCTTTATGTGTTCATTGTAAGACTCATATAGGTGTATTGTCTCTTTAATCTTTAATATACCTCCTCTGCTTGAACGTAGGTTTCACCTGTATTTTAATATAATCACAGGTTTGTTTAGTGCTCCTATAAATAAGTATTCTGACAATCTCCAGTGATTCAGAAACCTCATGCTCAATTGCCCATACACATTATTTTGACTTAATCTCCCTGGTAGTTATTACTTTGTACAACATGAACGTATTCTCAAAAGGAAACACACATACCAGGAACTTTGTTCTGTCACTTCTCTCTGAGTTACTCTTTATAATAGTTGGAAAGTTTTATGCATGCCATAAAAGTTTGGAAAGGCAGGAAATAATATTTTCCTTATTCTGCAAAGTAACTTTGAGCTTTGCCTTCTGTATTTCTTTCTTGATATACATGCTGTCTTCTTATTTAAGGGGCAAGGAATGTCTTTGCTTGATGAAATTTTCATCAAAAACAACATTATTCCAGCTTTTCAGCTCAGCACGTACAGAAGGCAGATGATTATGCTTATGCTGTGGATAGTTGGGAGTACATGGTTAATTGCATTAATTCTTAGTATTATTATTCCACGCTTTATGATTGGAATGCTTCTGATTTTTTGCATTTGCCACAGTCATTGAGAGACCTCAGAGCAACTGAAGTGGGTTTTGTTGTTCAGTTTTGGCAAAGTCAGAGGAAGAAATGGCAGCTTCACCAAAATGCTTCTTTTAAGTGTTTGGCAGAGATTTCATTGCATCCTTATGTTAGTGTGCCACTGAAATTCTATATTGCAGAAGGCAGTCTGGGCTGCAGTGGTGATGGAAGTGATGAAAGATGCCCAGGTATTGCAGCTTGTCTAGAAAGAAAAGTGCAGGGCAAGTCTTGAGTTGTATCCAGTCTTTGTTTCCTTATCCCACAGGGGCTGTAGAGCTTGTAGGATCTAAAGGAGCCATGCCATGGAAGGTGTAGATGTGGCAATTGGAGATGTGGTCTAGGGCTGGCTTTGGCAGTGCTGGGTTGACACATTGATCTCAAAAGGTATTTTGCAACCTAAAAGATTCTGCAATTCTATTTAAATGGTCTTTGTGTGTGTAGTAAGGGCAAGCAAAGACAGGCCAGGGTACTTTTTCCTGCCTGTGCTGGACCAAGGAATCCACCCGGGGAGTCATTGCTGTGAATTTGAGGGGCTTTCTGTGCTCTTTTTCCCCATATAAACCTTCTTCCCCTAGTAACACATAGAAATGTGATTATGAAGTTGCTCTGGGGTTTTGTCTCCCACTGATTCCTCTTGCCAAAGAGGAAGCCTTTGAAGACAGTCTGTGCCACTCCTGTCCAAGGCTAGAGCCCAACTCAGTACCTTTATTTTTTATCTTTTTTAATAAAAACGAATAAAACACATGGCACTGTGTGATGCACTGCTATCTTGTTATGGCCAACTAACAAAATCAGAATCAGGTTCTCCGTTTCAGTTTGGTGGAAAAGCAAAACAAGTAAACTTTATTTTTAATCGCTCCTACTTTTGGACGTATAAGTGATGAGATTGATACAGAAATGAACTGAGAATATAAATTAAAGGATCTCAGGTAATCTTTTTGATCACCCATATTTTCTCCAAGCCATCAGTTATGAGTAGACTGTTTCTGACTAAGAAAGCAGGGAGTTCTGGTGTGTAAGAAAGATACATGGGGGTTTAAGTTCAAATTCAGAGGGGGAAAAGCCTCTAAAGGGGTTTATTTTCATTTTTTCCTGTTAGGTTTCAAACTACTCTTACGTAAAAATAAGGTTTAACCTCAGTGTTCAAGAAAGTACTCCTGTGGAAAATCAAACACTGGTACAGACAATATAGCTATATTAATACAATATTTTATTTTTTAATCCAGTGTGGCCTTTCCTTTTCTGTTGTCTCCACATTCATGTTTTATATATTTGACTCTGACAGAGAATTAGCAAGGAAATCTATATTTAAGATTTCAGAATCTCTGTACATTTTGATGGGTCTTAAATATAACATTCTGCTAAGCACTGTGGGGAAAAGGCCAGCTGAAATCACTAATTGCCAGCCACTTTTTTTAGAATGGCAGAATTATTTTTGCCTCATAATAATCCTCTGCAGTTTGGAACATGTTTGACTATCAGTTGTTAAATGAGCTTCTATCATTTAAGAGTGGGAGAAGAACATTTGAAAAAGGAATTGGAGTATATTTATTTTAAATAGGCAAATTAAGCTGTCACAAATACCATTAAGAAGAATTTCTAATAGACAACCTTCACATGATTTTCGAAAGTAGCAGTTTCAACCTCCCTGTGGATAGTTTTCCATTATAAATTTCTTCCTGAATGATACAGGCTTGACCAAATGTTGGTTTTCCTTCTTTCTTTGCATTTAGTTTATTGATATATATTCTCAGCTTTGATATTTATCTTTTTTTGTTTCCTTGTACTTTTTAACCTCAGTTAAATGTGAGAGTATGAGAATGTACAGTTCTGGACAAGATATTTGCAAGGGCCTTGATATTAAATACATATACATATATTCTGAAATAGAAATCACTATATCCTTAGATCACAATTTTTTCCTTATAAAAGTATGTATTGTCACTTGGCTGAGGATTTAATGGGGGAAAACATGACTAAATCACAAGGAATCCTATAAAGATAGATTGCTCAAATTATCAGGACTCTGTTCTGAGCATTATCTAGGTGGTGAGATGTGTAATAACAGGCCTGGATGCTTATTTTTCTGGAGACAAATCAAGTGATACATCACATTAACTTATAAACTTCTTGGCACACACATTCCAGATTTCCTATTAATAAGAAATCTTCATGTCAATAGGTTAATTATGTCAGCAGTTGTAGTCATGGGGTGGAAATCAGTCCCAAGTAATGTCCACTTTTCCAGCATTTATTGTTTTTTTACCAAGAGCTGTTTAAACGTGTTATCAGGACTTTTATCTAGGAAAACTTGGGTTTCTTTGGTTATTTGTGTAAAGTTCCTGTGGTTCAAAGTGTGATTTGAGGGTTAATCAGTGTTCTCCATTGGATTTGAAGACCCAAATACTTTAAAGAAGGATGTTAATTTTGTGGGAATCTTGAAAACTTGAAAAACTCATGATTGAAAAACTCCTATGATTTGCAAGAGTCAAACATCAGAGCTTTTCACATTATTTAAGGTAATGATGGATCTTTTATGGACTAGAGGTAGAGAGGACAAATTACCCCCCAAAATATCTGAGCTTTTGAAGTTGTTTTCTGCATAAGCAGAAAATAGCCAATTTCTTTCATCATTTCAAACCCATGTGAGTTTTTGAAAGCTGGTTTAGATGCTGTTTACATACAATAACTGTGTGACTAAGTTAGCAAGGCTTAAAGGAAATATTTCATCTGACTCATGGGACTGGAATTTCTGGGGTTTACATCCTTGGAGATGTCATACAGCCTTGTCATATATCTGGTACTTGAACTCCCTGAGAAATATTAATATCCCTTTCCTCTGAAAATAGACCAGATCTCTAAATATCAATGTACCAGCATCTACCAGGCTTTGAATACTGAAGCAAGAAAGGGAAAGAGAAGCCCTGCAGCAAATTCAGCTGCCTGTAAAAGGGGCCAAAGGATTTTAAAATGGATACCTTAGCTTTGCTCTAAACTATTTTAAAATAAAAATCACTGTGGTGATTTGGATGTTTGTGTTCATTGTAAGACTAAAAACTGGATTGTGTTTAGAGCTTAAGTAATGTCATATAAATGGTTAATTCTTTTTGGGATAATCCAGTTACCATTCTGAAATCTTTCCAAGTGGAACATGACCCTGACACAACCATTTCAGAGTCAATCTCTTAATTTGTGAAATGTTTTTCACAAAGTCAGGAAAAAAAATAAAAATCACTTTTCCCTAATTGACAAAGAGTCTGGATGTCTCCTGGCTCCCATTTTCAGAGGAAATCCAGTCAGCAAAACAGAGGGGCAGGAGGAGAGAAATACTCAGATTTACTGAAGAGCCCCAGTTACAAGTGCAAAAACATCGTATTTTGAGTTCTCTGAGTTGTGTGTTCTTTTTAAATGCCATGGGCAGACACACCTGAATGCGTTTTTAAGGGTTGTCCTGAACTTGTGTAGTGTGTCTTTGTTACCACAAAAGGGTTGGGAATGTCTGTATTGATCCATGGATGCGTCAGGAGAAGGCTTTTAAAAATAGAATAAACCTTTTCTTGTTAAATCCTCAAGTGTTTGTGCAACAAATGGTCTCAGTTCTGGTTTAGGTGTGTCCAGCAGGTTCTTGAGCTATGGGGGTTGCAGAATTCCCCTTTAACCTGAAGAGCCAGTAAAGGAAAACCCTCTGAGAGGAGTAAAAATTGCGGCTGCTGGATAGGCTCCTCTACTTAATTTTTAATTTCAGATGCAAACCTATTTATTCCTAACTGCACATCTGAACTTTTTGCCTTAATATAAAGAATTCAGTGAAAAAAAAAGTTGAATGCACTTTGGATGTTATCCTGAAGGCATCCAATAGGCTCTACCACGAGAGAGCTTTAGTTAAATAGTTTAACTTTCACTCTCCTTTGGATTATACGTTCTTGCTCTCTCTCCCTGTGTTTTTTTACCACCACGTTATCTTTAGAACTGTTATTCTCAGTTTCAATGTTTATGAAGATGAGCTTACAAATAGCTGTTAGCTAGTAAATCTCAGTGTTGCATAATGAGTTTCTGTCCTGTCTCTGGCATCGTTCTCTGAGGGATTATGTGATATTATTTTTTTCCCCTTCGTCGTCTTTCAAAATTTTAAGTAAAAAAAGAGAAAAAAATACACAAAACATATTTAATCTTCTCTTCTGCTGTCATTGCCATGGAAACATTAAAAGTAAGAGGAACTGTAGGAAGAAGATGAAAAGGTAGAGACACAAGGAAGGAGATAGAGAACAGTAAAGAAAAAAGGAAGGCAAGTGGCAGCGCATCAGTTGTGAGACAATATTTATATATCACTTTATGCTTGGGAAAGCTCTACTTTTTAAACCTGAAATACAGGTTAGTTTGATCAATTTGTATAAAAATCAGAATACTTTTTCCATTCAGTAGAAATACTGAAAAACTCACTCTAATTAACGTCTTTTCTGCTGTTTTCATAGTATTACAGCTCTGGTGATGGCAGAGGTTTTCAGACGAGTTGCATTACATAGGAGGGATGTTTCTGGGCTGCCACATGTTCTCTTTGCTCTTCCATCTTTTTTCGTGTCTTGGACCATTGCCCAAACCCTTTGGGAAAAAAAAGGCCCTTCTGGTAAGTGTGAGGAAGTTGCTGTAGGTTGGATCCTTAAATGGAATTTGGTCTGAGGGACTTGGGGAGTTTTCAATGCTCTTTTCTGTGATGCATGAATCTAATCCAATTTCATCTGAATGCTTTTACTATAAATACCACAATTTCCCCCATAACCAGTCACTCCCTCTTGTTTTTCTCCATCCCACAGTCACTAATTTATCAGTCCCGTCCTTCTATCTGTGTATTATCAGGTTCCAGCAGGTGGCAGCCCTGCAGCATCATTTTGGGGTTTTGTAGGGTGAATCAAATACTGTGCATGCAAATGGCTTCTTTTGCAAAAGTCTTTGCAATAATTCCGAAGTTCTCATCCCTTTCATGCCTATGATTTACCACTTGGAGAGAATAATATCCCCAAACCTCCACTGTATATATATTTTGTCCTATCATGATGTCTTTTATTATATTCCATAGTGAAATATATATCACTTCTTTTTGGCTGTTGGTGCTGGATTCTTCAGTCCCACATTGTGGTTTAACTCTAAAGCACCCGCAGCAATTCCACTGCATTCAGCTTTGTACAAACACCTGTTCTCTATTTTATTTTTAATAAATGCGTGTTATATGACTTATTTTGGGAAACAGGTATTTTGTTTGCATAGTCCAGTGCTGTGTGGGAACGGAGCGGGATGCTGTGAGAAGCGAGGCTGGTGTGAACATCTCTGTGTCACGTCTCTGGTCCCCTCTTCATAATCTCTTACAATAACAGGACTTCCCCTGCATCTATTTCTCTAATTCTGTCTATTAAGCAAGCCTTCACTTTATCCATTTTAAAAGGTGTTCTGGCTCTTCATAAGCACAGGGCAGGACCTGGTAATGCAGGAATTTCTCATCCCAAAGGAGAAATAATAGGTTTAGTGATAATGTATTTATTAGAACCATGTTCTTAAGCATTTCAAAGCCAAAAGTGCGTGGTCTGTGCAACATTATTTAAGCCTGCATTGATCCCAGAAGTAATTTTTGGGTTCAGGAATGAGAACCTGCTCCTTTGAGAGGAGCCAGGACATGAGGCGGAAGAATCCAGCTTTCTGGGTAAAGCACTGGTATGAATGTCATGAAGCTGCTATTTTGTGGCCCTCCTCATACATATGTTATTGTCACAGCCCTTTAAATAGAGTCGGAGTTGCTAAGCAATATTCCAATGATGTAAAGATCTTTGGAAAGCAGTGAATACCTGTTCCCAGTCCTTTGGGCTGTACCACTTGATTTACTACCAGCAAATCAGGAGCACTGAGCTCACTTCATCCATTTCTCCTTGTTTTCCTTGCCTTTGTTGTTTTGTTTTCACTCCCAGAGTTTAAACCTTTTACAAACAGAGCTGCAAGGATTGAAACGAGCAGGTTAGAGCAGAGAACCAGTGGGGGGAATAGGGGAGGAAGGTGCACAAAGGGGCATTCTGGGCTCATTAATGCACATTTTCTGCTGTTCTGCTCCTTGAGTTTCAGAGATGGAGAAAGTGGAGATAAGAATTGCCAGACAATGTGTTGTTGCCTGGCAGCCTGTAGGAATCAGAGGGTGCTGTGAGGCTGCCTGACCCAAGTGAGATAGATATTTTTGCCCCTCTCTTCTTCCTGTTAATTCTTGAAGGAGCTGTTGGGACACTGCCCGGTTAGAGTGCTAAAAATTTCTCCAGGGAAGGAACACATATAGATACCAATATATTTTTAGAAGTGATGCAGTTCATATTTTAGGTAAGGTAGTATATTTTTACATTCTTAGTTGGAGATGAAAGAGGATGTTCTCATAAAGAAAGGCTTTATTGCAATTTGTGATGGGAGTGTAGGCTGCTACTAGTTGTGAATAATACAAGTAACCTATGGATATTGTAGCTGTGTGTTTCATAAACTATACTTCTCTTTAGAGTTAAGATTTCGTGTTAGTGTTTTTGCTTTTATTTCAAAGGCATTGTAGTCTTTTCCTTTCAATGAATTAAATCTTTGCAGTGAATCATCCTCTTTAAAGCTTTAGGGTTATTTTTTTCCCCTTAATTTTTAAATCAAACACACAGAGAGAACAAAACAGAGAAATTCTTGCTTTGATATGCTGTATATGAATCTCCTGTGTGTCAGTACAGCTTGTTAAAGCGAGATTTAAAGGGATATTTTCTTGGGTTTATATGAGTTTCTCTTTGTATTAGCTAGTTCTGGTAAGGAGAGAAAAACAGCACCGAGTCTGAAATTTGTGGAACTCATTTATTAACTTGTTGAACATCTATCCCTTTTTCTTCTTCTAATTGCATCTTGAGTAAGTAATTTCCTGGAAAGATGACAGTTTTAAATCCTGGTGTTTTCCCAGTGTGTTGTCAAACATCTACACCGGGTGGCTGTCAGGAGTGATGATGGTGACAGCAGTAGGTAACACCACCACGGTGCAGAACATCCTTCTGGTGGGTGCCACACATACTAATTGTCTCCGTGCTTTTAGGAGGTGATTAATGAGGTTCCTGAGACACTCTGCAAATACTGGAGAGCTTTAGCAAATAGCAAGTGAGAAAAACATGAGGGGAGATAGCTGGTAAGGGAAATAGTTGAAAGCCTAAAATAGGTATTAGATACACACCACCTCGACCAAAACACACGGGGGTTCTTTTCATTCCAGTTTGCCTCATGATTTCTTCTGCCAAAAGAGAAACAGGCTCTGGCACAGGTTGGCCCATCCCTGGAAGTGTCCAAGGCCAGGTTGGACGGGACTTGGAGCACCCTGGGCTGGTGGAAGGTGACTCTGCCCATGGCAGGGGGTGGGACTGGATGGGCTTGAAGGTCCCTTCCAGCCCAAACCATTCAGTGATTCTGCAGTGTGTGGAGTGATCAGCTCTCAGAAATTATCTGATTTGTTCTTCTGTTTTAAAGTCAAAGATGCTTTATAGCCAAGGTAGCTCAAGCTGAGAAATCTGGAAGGTGCTAATTTCTCTCCACTGCTGATCTCTGGTCTTCACAAGGTGATTTTTTCATGAGTTAGAAGGTTCTGCTGCTCCTGCTTGGTTACAGATGATGTGGTTGGGGAGGCTTTAATTTATGTGATCCTTCATTAAACTGCATGTCCTCTTTTATTTTTTCTCATGGTATTTGTAAAAAACTAAATCCCAACACTTTTGTTTTTAACTTTGCCAAGTACATGGTCAGACAACCTGCTCCTAAACTTCTCATTCCTCATATTTCAGCAGACATTTTCTGAGATCCAGAATGTCACCTGAGAATTAAGTAATGCCAAATGATATACTTGGAAATGCCAAACATCTGTGTTTTTTTGCCTTTCAGCACAAAAATACTGATAATCCTGCCTTGAGGTCATGTATTTAAATGCACATTAATTTATAAGCAGTTGAGCTCGTAAAATTGTGCCTTTGGCTATTGTCTTTCATCATTGCTTTCTTAATTTTCTAACAAGCAGACATCAGGTGGCATCTTCAGCAGCAGCAATGCTCTTTTTGGAGCTAAGAATAAAAGTCCAGAATCAATACCTAATTTTTCCCAGAATACAAATCCAAATCCAACTTTGGAGCATGGATGGAAAATAGTATTTTGTTTGGGGTTTTAAGGCTTTGAGGGGTTAATTTTTTTTTTTTTGAGGATGTTTACCTGGGCAGTTCTAGCCTCTGATCCATCTTCTAACAAAGTTTGTGGGTGTCCAATTCACAAAAACTCATTTAAAAAAAAATGCCCCTGAACATTCATATCAGCAGGAAATCATAGAATCATGGAATGGTTTGGGTTGGAAGGGACCTTAAAGACCATCTAGTTCTGACCCCCTGCCATGGGCATGCCCATTGTATTAACTAGTCCTCTGTAGCATTTTTTCCTCTCCAGAACTTGCTATTATATTTACTTTTATTTAGAAAAATTGCTTAAAAATAAGAAGTCAGGATTTCAAATACCCTGTTTTAAAATTCTTCTGACTCCAAATTGGACAGTTCTCTATTCAATTCAGGATTTCAGGAGCCTTGTGAAGTGGTGTGTTGGTCTCAGTTTCTCCTGTTGCTGTTACACTACACTGCTTACTAATGTTGACAAAGCCAGCAATGGGGGAAAAAAAAAACCAAAACCACCAGAAAACCATTCCTCAAGGAAAACATAGATCTGATGTGTGATGGAGAGGCTGGTTCTGGATCTGCAAGAGGTACTGTGTGTTCAGATGCAACATTTCCATACCTATTACCACACTTTAAAGGTAATTGCATAAATCAGTCAATTGAGGTCAATTCCCATCATTAACCAGGGTCATTCCAGGGAAATACAGCTGCCTTTGTAAGTAGGTAACTACTTTAATAACAAGAGAATTTCTAAAGACAAGAAGTTGTGCTAAGAAGGGAATCGGGTGCTGCTCCTGCAGTAACCTGTCTATTTCTGTATTCAGGTGCCAGTATCCCAAGTTTTGCCCCAGTCTGTTTAAATTCACAGTGATTTCTCAAACTGTGCAGCCGCAGAGCATAATGGGAAGTGTTGTAAAACCCTCCTGAGCCAGTGAGTGCAGTCAGTGACTCAGCCTTTGATGTCAGTACTGCCAGTGAATCCCTTTCCTGTCCTTTGGGATGCAGAAAGTCCCCAGCACTCAGAGGGGCTCGCTGCTCTCACCCTGTGAATATTCCAGTGCCTCTGCCAGCCTGCCTTTGGAGTTGTCCTGCCACACCTCAGTTATTCCATGCTGGCTGAGGGAGCCAGGTACAACACTGCCAGGAATTCTGAGTATGGCACACGCAAGAAGCCTTTTCCTTTTACAAGCCTGCATCAGGGAAAGAATCCTGACTCCTGACACTATTTTTGGGATAAAAGAAGAGAGTGTTGCTCTTCTTCCCCAGAACCCCTCTCTGTTTCAGTCAGGGAAAAACATATTGCAGCACTTGTGACTGTCAGTGACAAACTTTGTGTAGTGTGTGCCTGCATCATGGATACTAATGAGCCACATAGCACCACACATTTGTTACTAACTTGGTGGGGATTGATCACTTTCATCGTGTGGGGATAATTATTTCCCTAAATAGAATTCCTAATATCATGACAACTCACACAACCCCCTCAAACTGATTCACTGGTGTAACTATAGCAGCTTCTCGTTGCATTGTGCTGCAAAGATTGTCTGATTAGTAAGAAATTGTAATTTATTTGGATAATCAAACTCAGTGTACGTAACAAGGAAACTTTTAATGATCTCTTACAAGTTCTCACAGTGAGTTTTATTCTCAATGACATAATAGCATTAGGGTTTTTTCCCCCGACATTAGCACACAGAACTGAAGCTTCTGAACTGCCATTCCTGCACTAATACAGGATCTGAGCATGCTTTTTCCATGGAAAGAACCAGAGGCTGTTTTCTGGTCCAGGGCTGCTCAGAGAAAAACTGCCTTCACTGTTAGGCTGGGTTGCTCAGGATCTTGTGCACTCATACTATTTCCAAGGGTGAACACTCCTTGTCCCTTTGGGCACCCTTAGTTTAGGCTTTACCTGGACACCCGTTGACCTCAGTTGGAGCTGATAGGGTGGGTTTAGCTCCTGGAGGTTTGTCCAGAGTGTGAGGACACACCTGGTTCTGCATGTGCTTCACAAGTTCTGGCACAGTCCTCTCCAGGGATGCTTTCCCTCTATCTATAGTGGGAATCTGTGATAAATAAATAACTTGGGTTTGTTACTTTTCCATAAAACAATCTGTCCTTTCTTTAAGTGAAATTTAGCTGAAGCATATATTTCCATTACAGTAATTTTTTTTCTAAGGTGATCAGTAAAGAGAGCCTGGAGGGGTGGAATCCACCTGCCTAGAAGAGGCAAAGGAATTTTTGGCAGCAGGCTGGCTGGCTTGGCGAGGTGGGCTGCAAACTGAAGGACTCGAGGAGCCCAGTCCAAAGTGCTGGTGGGTCCAAAGTGTTATTGCTGGGTTGCATCACCAAGGCCGTCACCAACAGAGGTGAAGAAGTCATTATCCCAGTCTCCTCAGTGCTTGTCAGAGCACAGCTGGAATATTGCATTCAGTTTGGGTCTCCACTAAGCAAAAGGGATGTGGGCAGGTTGGAGAGGGTCAGGGAGGGGCCACAAAAGTGATCCAAGCGCTGGGAATCCGCTGTGTGAGGAAAGGCTGGGAGAACTGGGTTTGTTCAGCCTTGAGAAAAGAAGGCTGTGGGGAGACCTTATCACTGTGTTCCAGCACTTAAAGAGTGGCTACAGAGGAGGTGGAAATTCTCTTTTTACAAGGATTCACATGGAAAAGACAAGGGATAGTGGGGCCATGTTATTGCTGGGGGGATCCCATTAGGCGTTTTTCCACAATGGGAACAGTCTTATGGGAATAATCTACTCAGGGAAGTGGTGGTTTCCTCAGAGCTGGACACATATAAATACAGCCGGACAGGGCGCTGGGCCAAATCATCTGGACTGTGCTTTTACAACAAAAAGTTGGATCAGAGGATCCTTGAGGTCCCTTCCAAGCTGATATTCCACGATTCTCTCAAAATATTTGTACCTAAACTGAATGAGGCATTTTGCCTGTACAAGTAGGAGACCCTGCTCTTCCAGGCTGGTTTGTGTACCCAGTATAGGTTAACAATAGTAAACTGGTAATACATTTGATTGCCATAATTAAAGGTGTTTGATTACATCAGCTTGGAGCATTTTCTCTAATATGATTAAAACCACACTGGGGTGCATTCAGCAGTTTTCCACTTCAGTAATACACAATATGGAATGAAAACCTGGCAGCAGGCTGAGGAATTCAATGTTGCATGCAGGAATACAGAGTAAGCACAATTACAGCGTTTCAGGAGCGGGCAAGGAACGCATTTCAACAATTTCTGCTTTTGTCTTTGCTTAGTCTTCAAAATGAGGCTTCAGATTTCACAAGTGGAGCTTGTAACTCATTCATGGTTCTTTTAATAGTTATTTTGAAAGTGTTCAAAGACCAGGGGACATGCTTTGTTATCTCTACATGCTTCACACTTTAAATGAAAAGCTTAGCTGAGATCTTCTCTTCACTGAAACATCGTGGTTTGTTTGAGGCCTCCTTTTCTTTCCTTTCTTGTTTTCAGATCCTGATGTTTAGTGCTTATTTTGTGCTTGGAATTTTTTTTCTCCCCATTTTGTCTTTTAAATTGTCTGTTCCTCATCTCTTCCACTGGGACTCTCATTCTTTGGTTTCCCTCATTTTGCTCCCCAATATAGAAAGCATTCATAGTGGTATCACTTAAGGTACATTCTTTGAAATCTTTCTTGTAAGTTAAAGGTCTAAGAGAGACTTTCCTCTCTTTAGTCAGTTGGATTCCTCTGCTTCCTTCAGTGCTATCAGCTTGTCTGTTTTTCTTTACCATGTTTGAATTCCCTAAAAATCAGAGAAAGGATGGAAAAGGTCATGCTGAACTGAACCTTAAGGGTAATCAAAAACTGAGACATGAAAAGGGAATGGGAGCAGAGAGGCTGAGCCACCAGGAAATCAACACTAGAATGAAGCAGAACTTCCCAAACAGTAAAATGGTATAGTTTTGGTCTGTACGGTTTTGTTTGTCACCATTTTTTAACACTGCACAATTTTTAAGCAGTGTGAATGATTTGTTGGTACCAATCACCACACAATTATTTGTTGAGCATTGGGGTAACAGTTTAACATTTTGGTAAATCTCTTATTTGTTTTTTTTGAACTTTCATCAGCCAAATTCTGATAGGAAATAAGGAATAAATTCTGTATGGAATAAGAGTTAACTTCCCTGTGTAGTTTTACTGGAATAAATCAACTCCAAATTTACTAAAAATGTAAGGTTTAAAAGTTGCCAATCTCAAGATTAGTCTGAAAAATTAATGATAAGATCATATCAAACCAAAAGAATTTCCTGCTCCTGAATCCCACCAGCTGGTTTAGATTTATGTGGTCCATATGCCTGAAGACCACACTGTGGTGTGAACCAAAGTCCAGTGAACAGGAACCAACAGGAGCACAATCCTAAAATGCAGCTGTGAAGTCTCTCTTGGTTCCCAAATTGTTTCTCTGAGGACTTTTATCTGTAAAAACACATCTGGGCAGATGAATCTCTGCCCCATCCCAGTTCTGCAGCCACACACCATAACTCTCTTCCTCTGGTTAAACATTTTTCTCCTCACTGTCTTGTTATGACAGGTAGTTTCCACTCGGTGCCCATGAATCAAATAATTGTTATTTTCAAAGGGATTCACACATGATTTGAATTTCTAAGTCCCAGGTGTTGTTGTTATTATGTTCAAATAACACAATTACATTTAAAAAAAGCTGTCAAGACGAAGTGAAAATATGAAAATACTAAATTGAAAAAGAAAAAAAAACAAAAAAAAGTCGGTGTTATTGTTCATAATTTAATTTACTTCATTTTATATGCCTTTTCTGGTAGGTGTTAATCTTCTCCAAAATTAACTGAAATACTGTACTTTGTCATGGGACTATGCATGCAGAAAAAAACCACTTTCCTGGGACTGATGGATAATTATTTTCTCCATCTTAACCAGAGAATTTAATCATAGAAATAAAGTACTGAAATTTTGCAGTATTGAAAATTTACTCATGGTGGATTGCATTTGGACTGTTACATTCTCTTGGGAGGAAAAAAAAGGGTATTTCGTTCATGTAGGAGTTTAATTCCTTAAATGAATGTGATTTTGTGAGGACCTTTGCTAGCACCACCAGCAGATATTGTCAGTTCAAACATCCAGACAGGAATTTCCATCTCACACAGTATAATCGTGACCTTGTGGGATGTTCTTGGCCACTGCCAGCTTTAATGGGGTTGGCCAGTGTGACACTGGTCCACAACAAGGGTTGGAAGGAGAATCCAGGGAACTACAAGCCTCGGAAGGTTATGGAGCAGATCATCAGGAGCGACCACAACCAGCACAGATTTAGGAAAGGCAGGTTCTGACCAACCTGATGTCCTTTTATGACCAGGTGACCCACCTGGTGGATGGGGGAAAGGCTGTGGATGTGTCTCCCTGGACTTCAGCAAAGCCTTTGCCACCATCTCCCATGGCACACTCCTGGCAAAGCTGGCAGCCCATGGCTTGGAGAGGAACACTCTTCTGGGTTAGGAACTCCTGATGGCTGAGCCCAGGGAGTGGTGGGGATTGGAGCTGCATCCTGGTGGCATCCGGGCACTGGTGGTGTCCCCAGGGCTCAGTGCTGAGCCCAGTTCTGTTTAATGTCTTTATTGATGACCTGGATGAGGGGATTGAGTCTAGCCTTGGTAAATTCATGGATGGCACCAAGCGGGGTGGGAGTCTTGATGTGCTGGAGGGCAGGAGGGCTCTGCAGAGGGATCAGGATAGGCTGGAGAGATGGGCTGAGACCAACAGCATGAGGTTCAACAAGACAAAGTGCCAGGTCCTGCACTTTGGCCACAGCAACCTCATGAGAGCTCCGGGCTGGAGATGAGTGGCTGGAAAATGATCCAGAGGAAAAGGACCTGAGGGTGCTGGTCAGCAGTGAGTGAAGATGAGCCCAGGTGTGCCCAGGTGGCCAAGAAGGCCAATGACATCCTGGCCTGGATCAGGAATAGCGTGGCCAGCAGGACCAGGACAGTGACCATCCCCCTGTGCTGGGCACTGGAGAGGTCACACCTCGAGTGCTGTGTCCAGGCTACCCAACATTCAGCCCAGAAATAACATGAAAATGAGTTGGGATATGATTGGAGGGTAATAGAATTCTCTCGCACAGACTGAAAAGTCATTACTGACCACTTGTGTTTGATACAGCATTATTTATTTATTTATAGGTTGAAGTGGTGGTGATGGAATTTTTTTAGTAATAGAGTATTTTTTTGTAATTTGGCCAACATTGTACTACTGCACAATCAATGTAAAAGTGATAGAAATAAAAGTCACAGTGAAATTAATGTCAGAGCTGGTAAAATAATACAGGCTTGAGGAAAGGACAATTAGAGTGGAAAACGCCAGTGGATTTTTTTTTATTTAGAATAACTTTATACTTTTATTCATGGAAGAAATGTGTAACAAGCCCACTTCAACCTCCAAGAAAAGACTTAATTGCTGGTAACTTTCTGTGTTGTGTGTAGGTGACACTTACTGTCGAAACCCTAGTTCCTGCTTAAGAACTTAAAAGTTATACTTTGAAAACGATAAAACCTGTTAACTTGCATACACACAGCACCACATCAGCCAGGACTGTCCCACAGAGGTAAACAAGCCTGTGCTTGAAAATATTTGGGAAATACTGAGGTTTGTATCCACCTGTCAAAGGAAGCAGAAAATATTTGCTCATCTGCCAACTCCAAAGGTAAAAACAAAAGAACAAAAGCCAAACAAGCAGGTTTGTTTTAAAGAGAGAGAACCATGCAAGGATTAAATCAGGCCAGGACACAGCTGGGTCAGACCAGAAGATCTTCAGCTCCCTGTTCTGGTGTTGGTATTTTCCAGTAAGAGCTGTTGAATAAAGAGTACAGAGAGCATGGAGAGTGGGGGCTGAGCTTTTCCCTGCTGTATCTTCCAGGCTTCCACAAGCTGTGATTTAGGAACTTCCTGAGTTGAAATTAGCATCTGAATTGCTGTTTTAATAGCCATCTGTGGGCCTGTAATCCACTCTTCTTGCTCAGGACTTATTGAACCCACTCATATGTTTGAGCTTCCCTGCAACAATGAGTTTCTGAAATTAATTAGATACTGTATGCAGTAGTAATTATTGTTGTTCGTTTTAAATGTCCAACCTGATTATCCTATTTTAGATCTCCTAATTTATTGATTACTGCTCCAGCTTCAAAATAATGGTCTCTCCCTTCCCTCTTTGCTGAATAACTGACCATTTTCTTTGTTCAGAACCTGAGCTGCTGCATCTACCCATCTCTCAAAAGATGCCAAGCCCTCAAATATATATTTAGCTTCATCACTTCATTCTTCAAGAAAGAATACCCTTGTCCTACAATGTGTATATGATTATCTTTTTAACCTGTAGTTTTTCATGTAATGTTTAGAAACTTAGTGCTGTTTAATAAGTTGATTTAAAAAAATGTGGAGGCAGAGCTCTTATTAAGCTGGATAATATGCAGTAGAATGTGTTAAATTTAGGTGGATGGTTTGAGGAATGCTTTGCATCTTCTCAGAGCTGAAAAGAATGAGGTCAAATCCAAATCTATACAGAATCATAGACCCTTCAAAGCTGGAAAAGACCTCCAAGATCATGAAATCCAACCTTAATTAAATACTACCATGTCCACTAAGTCATACCATGAAATGCCACATTTACTTGTTTTTTTTGAAGACTTCCAGGGATGATCACTCAGCATCTTCCCTGGGCAGCCTGTTCCAGGAGCTTTGTTTTCAACCAAACATTTTGGCAATTTATTTATTTATTTTTTTAAATTAAAGAAAATTGTCCTAGACTAGAGTGGTGAGAGGGGATCCGCTTTGTTACTCGCAGCCTCCAAGAGCAGCACGGAAATAAAACAGGACAAGTTGATGCTGGTGTCACACAGTTTATTGTCTTTGAGTGACCTTTGGCTAAGAGCTGCAGCTCAATTATATTGTAATATTGACACATCAGAGCAGGCCAGTTTAATTGGTTGCAACACAACTTGCTAATTACTCTTGAAATGAGGTTTTCTAGAGGTTTCATTGTAATGCCGGGAAAGGATGTTGAGGAAGGGATTAAAATCTTGCAGCAGTAAGCACAATGCCTTAATTTTAGGCTGTTTCTTTAAAACATTGCTGCCATCATTTTAACAACAAACATGGGATCCAAATGAGAAGTGGATGCCTGGGAAAAAATGAGAAAGAGGAATAAAGTTACAGCTTTAATGGGGTATGATGATGGGGAAAATATGTCTGTGGACTTGACACACATTCTCTATATTTCACCTGGATTCATTTGCAGTGTCAGGTGTGTTCCTTACATTTCCTTAATCCATTTGTACCTTTTCAGAGGAAAAACCCTTATTGTGAGCCATCATATGTTAATTTGTAATGTATTAAGGTAATTTGCTTTTGCTGGCATTATAGAAATAATTACGGCAGTGTGTAAAATGAGTTGCTGGCCTTCCCAAATTAATTGAAGAATAATGAGATTAATTGTGAGTAGGAGGGAGCCCAACAGAATTTTAATATGGAAGAACAAAACGGGATTGTGTGAAACAGACCATCCTTTATCCACCTTTTGTTAAAAAAAAAGGAGATATTTCATGGTGTGAATGGAGTTTCAGAGGATGTTCTGTGGTTGCTAAGCAGGTGGGGTCAAGGGATGAAAACTCTCTGGGAGTGACTGTGTGATGCAGTGCCTTGAGTTTCAGGCATCCATGGAGAGGTGGAGTTGAGAGCTCAAGGGGAAACAGCCTCATGTTGTGCCAGGAGAGGGGCAGGTTGGGTATTTGGAAGAATTTCTTCACTGAAATTCAGAGTGGTTAAGCACTGGAAGAGGCTTCCCAGGGAAGTGATGAGTCCCCATCCCTGGAAGTGACCAGAACACAAGACCTCGTACTTGCTGTGATGGTTCAGTGAGCAGGGGGATGTTCTATCAAAGCTTGGACTTGATGAGCTTGGAAGTCTTTCCCAGCCTTAAGGATTTTATCAGTGGAGAGAGCTCAGCGGCAATAAACACTCAGTAAGGTGCCACACTCATGATGCTTTGTGAACAGGGTAAAGACTCGGGCTCTGCTTTAAAAAATAATTATATATTAAAGTGTTAACGAGATGAAGACAACTCCATCAGAGGAAGAGTGACATCAGAAGAGCAGACAGGAGCGAGGGGCAAAGAGGAAGGTTTTCTGAAGGCTTTGCTGGCCCCCTTGTGAGGTGGAAGAGTGAAAAGCTGAGGGGAGAGGTGTCCCTGCTTCAGTCTGTCCCCAATCCATGTGTGACAGGGATCCTCTTCCACCCATTGCCTTAAATAGGGTCTGGACCACTCATCACGAGTTGTCCCTGGTGTTTAAACTTGGGCAAACTGGTGTAGAGCCATGGATTTGTCATTGTTTTTGTGAGCTCAAAAGTATTCAGCTTTTCTCCACTTGCAGCCAGTTAATGTGGTGGAAAAGCACATGGTGATTTAATAATTTTGGAGACTTAATTTTATTTTGAATGATCCAACAGGCTAATTAGATCACTGGCTTTCTCAGAAGCATTTTGTCTAATCAAGGGGTTTGGGACAACAGGGGATTTGCAGAAATGGGCAGGTCTTTTCTTGTTAAATATTGTCAAACTATGAGATATCTCATATGATATATTAAGAAAGACACTTGTCCAATCACAGGCATCATTTTAAGTAATGCGGATAGAAATGTTGTGAAAGTCTAGAACTTAATTAGAAAGGCAATAGTTAAAGCCAGAGAAGTGGGAAGTTTGACTTTCCAATTAATTGAAGTTTTCTCATTAATAAGGTAGAGTTAAAACCTGAAGAAAAAAAAAGCTGTCATGGGCTGTTTGTTCTGGAACAGGGTCTGTGTTAAACAGACAAAATTCTAGACTTAAACTATTTTTAAAGCATTATAATTTACTTCTAGTACAGTTTATGAATAGTCTGACAGCACAGTATGAAAGCCTGGAGAGGGACCTGGTGTTATTTTGTATTTCCAAGCCGTGCTTTTCAAAAGAAAAAGAACTTTGGACAAACAAATCAGGTTTTGTTATTATAGTAGATAAGACCCAACATATTAAAACATTTAATTTTAAATCACTGTTACTTTTTGTGTCTTTGAGTGGTTGATAATCCTGTATGGGGAGATCTTCAGCACAAGAAGTATCACAATAACCCTGAAATTCTTTTGTTGCATTTCCTTTACCAATTAAGTTTGAGAGTACTTTAAGGCAGCCCTAGAAATGAAATCAGATGGTTCCTAAATTGTCAAATAATGTCAGGGCTCTGAAAATGTTATTTTTTCATACTACTGTGCTGACCTGTCTCTTGCCTGAGGTCTTTTTTAAGCATTCTCAAGGTGGTTTGCATTTGCCAAGGACTGAATTCCTCGTGCCACAGACACCTGCATTCTCCATCCCCACGTGCCATGTCACAGGGCATTTCTTCCCCAAGTGGCACTTGGTCCAAACACACTGGGCACCACTGAATTTCCCTGTTTGGGAGACATTTGACCTGTAGTCCATTTTAGGTGGGTTTGAGTCTCTTCTGAAGGTCCCATGGACTGTTCCACCTTGGGAAGACTAGGAAATGTGTGCCCATGAGGTGACCAAAAAGGAGACCAAAGAGGCAGTGGAGATGAGGAGAGCTCTGAGAGAGACTCACCCAAACCAGCTCTGAATAACATAAAAACCGGGTGCATTTTGAGTGATAGGACTTTGCAAAGGATGCAATAAAAGCTGCCATTCCTGAAGTTGCCTTGTGTGGAATCATGGCAGCAATTTTTAGGATGCACAGGTGGGTTTTAGTGGATGTGCAGCTCAGGTGCTGCTGTGGATGGAGCTCCTGGAAGCAGAAGAGCCATCACCAGCTGGGATGTGTTTGGAGTCTAAACTGCAGAGCCTACAAAATGACACACTGGCATTTTTTCTTTTATTTAACATTAGTCCTAAAAATGAGGGGTAAGTAAATTAGTCCCTTTAAATAACTGATGTTTAATATATGAATTATTAGAAGATGTACTTAAAATGGTTACAGCTGGGTGTTAGATGTCAGCCACTGGGTCAGACTGAAACACCAGCATGTTCTTTGTGCATGAAAACTGTTGTTAGCAAAAGACCAGAAGTTCCCTGTGCCTCTTTTTCCCCGTAGAAACATTTCCCAGAAATAATGGCAAACCTGTCCTGAAAAATCCTGAATATTTTAGAACTCAGCAGGAGGGATGTGGATGTATCCTGGGCTCTGCCAATCAGTGAACACCATGGTTTGTGCTTTGATGTAATTAATTTCCTTCCCTCCCTTTCTCCTGTGCTACAAAGAGCCCATCTGTTCCTGGGAGGGCATTGTAGACGGCGTTTTAATGTTTGGTATGGGAAGTATTTTGGATGTTTTCTGTAGAAATATCAGGCTCTCATCAATCTTCAGAGTGTTGATTCTCTGCAGTGAAAGGTGTGGGTTTTATCCCTACATGTGAAAGTTGAAAAAGCATAGATCAGTATAAATAATGATAAAGAGAATGAGCAGGAGCATTTGGCTTAATTTTGATTTTTCCCTTTTTGGAAGAAAATATCTCAAAACCCACCTAGATAAGACCTATCATAAAACACCTGCTCTTACCAGGTGATCTTGATCTTTTTCACTTTGATTTCTTTTTGATGAGCGTGGCAGACAAATTGGACTTTTCTTCTTGGCTCAGTGTCTGCGTTTTGGTCTCACCCTGTATGGATTATCCTTACACAGTTACAATTAGGTATTAGAATGAAAACCTCTCATTACTCTTCATAAATGATGGTACTTGTTGCACAATTATGCTATCACAATTGACCAGAGTAATTTAAAATGTTAGTGACATGAGTGAGTGTTATTCATGTTTTGCAAGGGTTGGATTTTTTTGGACTTAACCACTAGACTGCTGGTTCAGTGAACTGAAAGAGGGTGAATTTAGATGGGATATTGGGAAGGGATCCTTCCCTGTGAGGGTCGTGAGGCCCTGGCACAGGCTGGGCAGAGAAGCTGTGACTGCCCCTGGATCCCTGGGAGTGTCCAAGGTCAGGTTGGACAGGGCTTGGAGCACCCTGGGCTGGTGGAAGGTGTCCCTGCCCATGGCAGGGGGTGGAACTGGATGGGCTTTAAGGTCCCTTCCAACCCAAACCACTCCATGACTCTTTGAGTGGTAATAAGGTGATTCCACCTTATCTTGGTCCTGTTGAGGATCCTGGTCCTTGAGATTGCTGTGAGTGCAACTTCCATGGGAGCACTAAGGATGGACACTGGACACATCTGTAGGTTTGAACACTGTTTCATACTTGCAGTCCCTTCTTTTGCACTGCTGGAGTGAGATAAGATTGTGTAAAGTCCTAATGGAACTCGACATTTTAAATGTGTTGCTTCTAATTCCTCACAAATCTCTTATTCTTTAATCAGATTCCAAATTATCCCTGAAACAATTCACTGTAGGTGCCTGGCCACGGTCAGTTTGCCATCTCTCAGAAGATAAATCAGGAGCAGGATGAATAGTTTTATAGTTTTTTTGCTGGTTGTTTTTCTCATCTTCCCTCTTGTCATTACATTGTGAGTCAGAACATCACTGTTATAAAATAAGCCATATTGTGAACTACCTGGAGTGGTCACTGTAGGATAATGTGTCTCTTAAAACATTTTCCTATTCTTTAATTACCAAAGAGAATTTAGATTATGAAAGTACAAGAGAATGCACGGAGAAAATCTGATTTGATGTTTTGAATGTAATCAGAGCAATTGAGTGCTGACCTTCAGTGGGTCTCCTGGATGAGCTGTGTGACTGAGACTGCCAAGTCTTTCATGAAGGTCACAGTTAGGAAGTGAATGTGAGACTAAACCCTACTGCCCTATTTAATGTTTTAAAGGTGGTTTTCTTTCCAATGTGAGTAAAAGACTGACCTGGCAAACTTCCTAACGGGGAGTTTTGCCCAGACATCTCTACATGATGCCATCTTGTACAGATTTTAAATCAAATTACACCATAGATTAACATTTTTTTTCTAAATGAACTGTGAATTCCTACTTTAATAAGAGTTTAAATATTTTAAGTGCTCACCCTTTTTCTGTCTGTATTTTTTTTCCACTAGAAGTCTTTTCTACTACTTTTATTCATGTATTAGCAATTCTCTGCAAGATTAGTGAAACAGATGAGCAGTCCAGTTAGAATTATGGTGGGAAGTTAAACCTCTGCATACAGCAGTAGTGATTAATATAAGTAATGTGATGACTTAGAATCTGCAAATTTTGAAGGAAATCTTGTAATTAATAAGGAATTTAGAAGCAAACTCAGATTGGAATATTTTAGAAAATTTTGAATGTGTGAAGGGAAGTATTTCTACTATTATTATTATTATTGCCATTATTACCATTTTTCTTCTCCTTCTCTTTCTCCTTCTCCTTCTCCTTCTCCCTCTTCCTCTTTCTTCTTCTTCTTCTTCTTTCTTCTCCTTCTCCTTCTTTGTATTTTTTTACACACATTGACATATGCACATTCACAATTACCCCAACTGTTAAAGCCCTTTTTGTGTTGCTTATATATTGTCATATATTTGGCTATAGGTGACAAGCCATAAGAGTGCAGCTTCCTGCTGTTCCCTTCCTCTTTGTCTCTGGAATTGTTTCAGGACCCTGGTAGTTCATTGTCACCGAGGTTACACATTTGTGTTGTTACAGCTCTATCTGCATTTTTTTTAATGCAGTGTAGAAATGTTTAAATAACAAGGTCACACTTCTGTGATCGCAAGACTCCAGTTAAAGCTTGTCCTGTTTTCCTGCACAATAATACAAAGAAACAAAGCAAAGTGAAGAGCACACAGTTATAGAAGCTTTAAAAAATAGTGTCTAGGCATAACCATAAATTCTCTAAATTCTGTTTTGTGTGAAACCTGACTGTGCTTTAGAAATATGTAATTGCTGCAGTTAAGTGATCTAAAACTGATACATCTGAGTTGGCTTTGTGAAATCTAAAGAAGATGGAGGAACAAATGGGACAATTCAGAAACCTATATAATGCAAACGTGTATAACTGGTATAAGTTGCATTAACATTGCTGCTTTCAAAGCAAAGCATGGACACAATAAAAGAGTTCTATTACTATTTTAGAACTTAACAGTATCAAAGGCTTAAGAATTAGAACCTTGTTAAAATAATACTACTAATTATATGACCCACAACAAATTACTCTTTACATAGCAATTGGGTTTTCATATTCACAGCAGAGACTTTTCTCTTGCATTTTATTCTGACAGTTAATACATAAAAGTATTCCCCCTCCTGTCACTGATGGGCTCAGCCCTTTCCAGCAGCAGGTCCGTCCTGGAGCCGGCTGGGATTGGCTCCATGGACATAGGGGAGGCTCATAATGGTTTATCAAGATGGATTAAGACATTATTTCAGATCCTAGACACCTGGATGGTCAAAGGTAGGCTGAAAACGATGGCAGAGGTTAAGAGGGGAAGCCAGGATGAGTAGGGATGTGGGATATTTCCAAGGAAAACTCCATGTATAAAAAGCAGAGTTGAACTGCTTGGCCAACACTTGAAGTTAATGAATGTCCGCAGGTGAGTGTGTGAAATGGCACCTAAAACCATCTAATGAATCTTTCTCTGTTGAGGCAGGCAGGGAAAATGTTGGGGTTTTTCTGTTTTCCCCCAGCTCCTGATACACTGTGTGCACTGAAACCCCCGAGTTGTGACAAAATAGAACCAGATGCCTCCAAATATTTGCAGTTTCTGTGACGTGCTGCTTTGGGGATAGTCCTGAGCAGCATGACTAGGAAAACCTTGTAAATGTATAAATATCAACCTTAAAAGTTATAAATGCTCACTTTGATAGGGCTGTGTTTCACTCCCTGTCCCTGATGCTTTGAAGTTTTAGATAGGGGATAACAAAAGAGGGTTTTTATCCCTCCTCTAATCATTGTTTCTGACAAATTCAGAACAGATGGCATATACCATTAAGAAAGAAAGCCAAAAGAACAAGAAGAACCTCTGCTTTGTGCCATTCATGGGGTGTTTGGGTTTGTTTTTTCTTCACTTGGTGACATTTTGGGGACAGGCTGCAATTATTTGTTGAATGTTGTGCTTCTGAGTTGAAGAAGAAAGGGATGTTCTCTCGTTCTTTTGTTCTCCATGTGCTGATGATAATCTTCACTGCATGTTCTTCTATTTCCCTGTGATACCTCATTATTTGTGTACTGCTACATCTTTGCTTGATCAACTAAGACATTGCTTCTTATTTACCTCTTTAACCTCCTTTTTCTCCAGAAGTTTCTGACTGCACTCACAAGCTCCTGACTCCAGGCCACGCTTGGCTGTTTTCTGCTTCCCTCCTCTTGGATTTAGTTCTGGTGATCCACATAAATAGCTCTGTTACTATTTCCTGTCATAAAAGGAAGACAAATTAGCCAATGGGTATTTTTTTCTGTCTTTCTGTGTCTGTGGGGCTTTTTTGGCCATTCAAGGTCCTACATATTTCTCTGTAAAGTAACAAAATGAATCTTACCCAGTTCACTTTCCCAAACACAACGAAGTGCCCACGTTGTGGCGATGGGAATACTGAAAATTCTGTAACATTAGGCTATGGAATACATTAATTTCTACCATAAAGTGATTCTACATTTTCTTGTTACAAGCTGTGAAGATATTTCCTAACCCTAAGAAATGAAAATGTGCTTTTCTCTCCTTCAGTGTGTTAGTTGTCTGTGAGATAACATGGAATCACAGAATGGTTTGGATTGGAAGGGACCTTAAAGCCCATCTCATTCCACCCCTGCCATGGGCAGGGACACCTCCCACCAGCCCAGGTTGCTCCAAGCCCCATCCAACCTGGCCTTGGACACTTCCAGGGATGGGACTTACCTTATGTAATGCATATTGCCTGCACTATTTTATCAGTGTTTTGCATAACGAAAGGAAAGACAGGAAAAATACTCAGAGAAAAGAGTATAAAACTATCTTTTCTCTTCCGTTAGAGCTTTGTCCAGAACCAATTAAAATCCAGTTAAATCACTGAAGTGCAAGATGGGAGAGGTGCCTGGAAATGGGGGAGATCAGCAAGGCTACATTTGCATTCTCTCATCAGAGGGATCCAATTTCCAGTTACCTGTGTCCAAGTCAAGCTCAGGATTAGGGAGGAGATTCATGGAGCTCTGTCTGGCTTAAATCACTGAACCAAAATTTCCTTTCAAGCAGGAAGCAAGTTCAAAGCAGAATTGCTTCTTTCAGCCTTCATTTATCATGATAAGGAGAAATATCATGTTGCTGAGGGCTTGAATTACCCGTACTGTGTGTACAAAGAGAGTGTATTAAACTCTCATTTTTGCTTCAACAAATCCATGCACCTTGCAAGTGCATTTAAGTTCATCTTTGTGCCTCCTGCTATTCTACTTCTCTGCTTGCAATTATTTGTACCATATATAATAACATAATTGTTTAATTTTGTGATAATTTGATTTTATTCAAAATTGTGCTCGAGTTTCTGTGGGGACTGGTACACTTGTAGCAATGGGAGATTATGGAAATACTTCAGAGGAAAACCAGCAAAATTTATTGTTGTTTTTATTTATAACATTTGATAGGGTGTTTTTTTCTCCCCTTCTGCCCTTGAACTGGGTACTTGCAGTAGAATGGCAGAAAGATAAAATTTAATCAAAAAGAGTGTGCTGTGTAGAAAGTAACTTCAAAGCTATGATTAAATGTACTTACAATAATTAGTTTCAAAGCATTCTAATTCCTAGCAGTGTTTGAAGAATTCAGCATCTAATGAAGTAAAATAAATTACACACCACTTTGTTCATTGAATAACCAATTTTCTTCTCCCAACCACCATTTATCAACAGAGCCTTTCACCAGAAAACTTCTCAGCCCTCCTTTAAATATGCTCAGCCCTGAGCACATTCCTTGTACCCCCTCCCACACACCCAATGAGCTCGGTTATTACCCCCTCCTTGGACTGGAATGCACAAAAAACCAATGGTTAACTCTGCATTAAGGGAATGGAAATGTTCTCTAATGCTTTGCTTTAAAGAAATCTGTTAGTAATGATGAAAGAAGAAAAACTGCATTCCCAAAATTCCCTTTTCTGATATTCTTAAGTAATGCCACATAATGCCATTATGTGCTGTGTCATTTGAGCTGTGATTTTCTTGCAGAGGAAACATGAAACTTTGTCATTGCTGTTTAGCACCTGATCAATGGATTAGTATTTTGTATGACTGAAGCAAAAAATACAGTATTTATATATCCACAAGTATTCTTACAGGCAGTGAAAATAATCTTTATCTCACGTTTTGACCAAAGGATGTGGAGTTTCATGTGGTTCCCCCCAGCAACACATTTCCGCAGCATCAAGTGGAATTAGGTGAGAAATTGAGAGAAATGGAGTTTTCCTGTGAGTTTGTGCAACAGGAAAAAGGGATCAATCTCATAGCTTGGCTTTCTGGTTTTTTATATATTTCAAGTATAATGAGAAAGTAAATTTGCTTGAAATGTCTTATGTACTGTAAGTAAATTGCAGTACAAGTGATGCTGCATCTCTTCTGCCTCTTATCCTTTTGGAAATACAAGAGTGAGCTGAAATGGGACTTTTTGTAGATCTTTCAGCACGTAGGAAATCCGTGATGCCACTGGGACCTCAAAAAGGACAACAGAAATAAAAAAATGGGAAAGATACTTGGTTGTTCCTTGAAGATATTCATGTCCTTTAGCGGGGTTTAAGTTCTTATTCTGTTGAGATCTTGCTGCATTATTTTTCCTAAAGTAGGAATTTAGCACAATTAGATTTTCTATTGCCCGTACAGTAATTTAAGCTGAAGACCATTGTGCCTGCTTTAGAATCAAAATAACTTGTTAAGTTTATTCTGCTGCAGTTTGCAGCATCTCCTGATGGTCTGTACATCTAATATCAAAAAAAAAAGGCAATCACTTTTTTCCTTCTGCAGTTTGGCATTATTTCTTACTAGGATGATTAGACCTAGAATTTATTTTCCATCTATTTATTTCTTTATTTACTTGTTTTCAGTTATCATTAGGGCCTGTCTAAATTTGGAATTCCCGTCCTCTCTGTGCATCCTCTTGAGCAGGATCTGCAACCACTCCTAGCCCTATTAATTTAATACCAGAATTTTGTAAGGGTGATGTAATGTGAGTGTTTACTGTGCTAGGCAGTGTGGAGAGATGTTCTAGCAATATTCAGAATGACAAAAACACCAGCAGAATAATTTAATAACAATTTTGAGAAATACCATGACTTATTTATTGCCAAAGACTGTAACATATCAAAACGAGCTTGCATGCATTTTAAAAATTTTAATCTTGAGTCTCTGGGAAACTGGAGGGAGTCTTGAAGGAACTTTTGCTCATTAATTTCCCATTTATAATGAGTATTGTGCAGGGACATTTTAAACCCCTTGGGAAAACTTTTTTATAGATTAGTCTGTGATGTGAGATCACATTTAGGTAAAGGAATGAATAAGCAGACAGTTTACATATATATATGTGTGTGTGTGTGTGTTATGTAGTAATCTAAATATAGTGATAATAGATATAGTAGTAATTGCCCTTTTATTACCAATGTAACAGGAAGGATAAATGGAGGTGACAGAGCAATCATGGATTTGGCACTGAATGCATAAGAAGAAAAGGACTCTGTAAAAGTTCTTATTTTACTTTGAAAGCTTTGGTTTCTCTTTGTTACTGTGCAGAAATTTTGGGGCTATTCTTGGCTGTTCCATACTTTTGTTTTGATTTTTTTACTTCCTGTATAGAAAATACATTCTGTTCTCCTTGTACTGAATTACCAGACACACACACACACACATATATATATATGTATATATATATATACATTTACCGATGGAAGCTGCTGCCTCTGCATTCCCAGCTCTGAAAGAAACCTGTAGGACCAGACTTGTTTGTTTTTTTCCCTGCATTTCAATATGCCCAAGGAATTGCAAAGCTTCTTTGGAAAACAGTTTCTAATAAGATTCCCATGATTTTGTGAAAACATAGGACAGCAAAAGGCAACAGGAGGATGGAAATACATCCACAGAACAAGTGTGATGTTTCCCTGGAATGCTTTCCCAGCCTGAGCTCAATCACAGCTTGGAAAGGAAGATGAGACTGAAAATGAAAATGCATTTGTTAAAAAGTTGGAAGACAAGTTTTAGTTCTGCACTTTGGGGATAGATAAAAATGGGTAAATAATGTGCACGGTTCTGAGCTGTTGTGGTTAACTGGTTACTGATGTTCTTTGTGGGCTTTCTTTTTGTAAGTAAATCCAAATTTGTATCAGGATACATAAAAAAAGCTTTCATTGCTTTATTTCTAAGGTGGTTCCACAGAAATGTTCTTCAAAATGGAGACATTCATGCCATTTAGTGTCATATTTGTGAAGCTGAAGCAGATTCAGATTTGTTTTACTTAATATTTAAGTTTCACTGTTATCTCAGCCTTTGTCAGTAGAAAATACACCTTTACTGAAATGCATAGATGAGAAAAGTATGTGCAATGAAAACTATTTGCAATATTTGCTCTCCTTGTTGCTTTGAACATATTAACATGACTTTTTTCTTCTCTGAGCCAGTGCATTCTGTTGTTTCTTTGGGTTGTTAAACAGCATCAAGACCAAGTTATAAAGAACTTAAAAAGTTCTGTGTGTCTCATCCTGCTTTGTGTCCAAGCCTTTAAGGTGTACACAACACTGTATCCTGTTTTTTCATATTGTATTTCTGCTTTTTTGGTATCAAAGCTGATGTGAGTTGTGCCATTTAATTCTCCACTGGAAGACGCTAAATGGATATTTCGGAATAATTAGGATTGTTTGAGAGCATGCCCAGGAAAGGGAAGAACACATTCTTAGGTATCAGGAGCCCTATGCTTTATGGTCTCTTGTCAGATAATTTTCATCAAACATCTGGAAAGAAAATAGGTGAGACTGGATTCAATTGGTGATCTTAACGCAGTCTCACAGGCTGTGTAAATCTGTATAAATCAGCACTTCCACAGAAAACTCAAGTCATAGACAAATGACATTATTTGATAAGTGTGCAGAGTTGTTTTTTTGGCTCGCAGATCTGCTATTTACTTCTCTCCCTCTGATATAACTTTCTGTTTGTTGGGTTTTATTTTTGCCAAAGGGATGATATTTTGTGCTGTATTGATTTACATAGCACTGACTTGAGCTTGAAAATATTATGGTGACTTGTGCAATAGCTCTTTAACCTGAACTTTTCTGGCTCTGGGTCACTTGAGAGCTTCAACACGTGTCTTTTCACCTGGCTGCTCCTTCAACTCAATTCCAGGCTCCAGCTTATTCCCTTTGGATACTGGAGGGGATGGTGGTGACACTCAGAGCACTCCTGTTGGTTTGGGGCTGTTCCGATGAGGTTGGGGCAAATTATACCATGACAAGAAACAAGAATTTACTTTTTGTTGTACAGCTGGGGAATACCAACCAGAGGGAAGAGGTTTGTTGGGAGATCTGGTCTAGTTTTATTTACGGAACAGCTAACGATTCAGAGAAAGACAAAGAGGTAACTCTTGGTTTAGTGTTTTTTTCTTACAGTTCTTTTGTACAGAAGAAGAAACCAGATCATCTTTGATTCCTTCAGGGGTGTTACAAAAGGTATTGTTTTAGCATACATGAAATAAAAGGCAAATAGAGAAGTAAAAGACAAGCACTGGCCAGATGAGTGGGGGTAGTGTTTAGGGGATAATTTTTTCCTTTTTGATTTACAAGGCCAGTCCTGCTTGTCACTCTGCTGTTGGATTTCACAGAAAGGACATCAACGTCTGCACCTAACAGATTTAAACCTGACAACACCAGAGTTGTTCAAGGCCACCTTATGAAAATTAATAATGTGTGAAGGTTACAAACCCCCTCTTGTTACTGAAAATCATGTGGTTAACTTGCATTCCCCCGTTGGTACTGTAGATCCAAAAAACATAAATACAATTATTTTCAGGGGTCATCTTATCTTAAAGGAAGAACGACTGAAATAATGCATATGGATGTGCATGAAAAGTATATTCTATGGTCTATGAGCCTATAGAATCTCAGAACTGAGTGTCTTATGTATGTGGAAATGTTGTCCTCAGGTTGTTTTTGATCCTAACCTTGGATATAAAACTCCAAGTATAGGCACTCTGGGCTATTGCAAGTTCTAGTGATAACTGCGAATGATTTGTATCTGGAATTTTTTGTTATGGTTCCTGTAACTCTTTGAACAGGTAAGGTGAAAGATGTTGAAAAATCTCAAAAACAATGGGCCATAAATGATAGAGGGACATTAATAATTAAATGCATTGCAAGTTTTTAAAAAAAAATCCACTACAGCAATTCTTAATGATATCTTCCATGGGCCATTTAAGTCACTGAATTTCAAGTTCAATCATTTGTGCAAAACAAGGTTAAAATGGCTACAAGACTGACTATATTTTAATGTGCTCTAAAGGAATTAAAAGCAGCCAGCAGTCCATAAAAACCCCATTCTTCAGCTGTGAGTGCAGTGGCCATTGCCATGGAAAGATTCAATCACGGGGCAATGACTGAAATTCCACTCTTGCCTATTCCTTCACTCAGAAATAGAGGTTCTTCATTCTTTAAAGATGTACTGTATTTTCCACTACTCTATTTACTTCATTTACTTAATAATAACCAAATTTCTCTACTTACTGGTGACATGTATTCAGACTGTTGAAAGGAAAATACCACATCCATTCACTTTGTTTATCTACACATTTGCAAATAATTGACAATAAGTAGTGATTGGTTTTAAATGTTTCATTCTACTTTGCAGTTAACCTCTTGACTGTCAGGATTTCGCTGCTGCACGGTGGTTTTTATGCTGTTACGCCCTTTCAACACTCTCAGCTCACAAATGTGTTTGCCCTTCCAGCAGGAATTTAATCAGGTGAAACCCATCAGCAGCAACACAGCCGAGATATTTGATTACCTCTGTGTCGAAAGAGAATGTGCCTCTTTTTTTTGTTTGTTTTTTTTTTTTTTTGTTTTTGGTTGAAACAAATGGGTTTATAATTGGATTTGTATTAGATTCAGATGGGTTGCAACTTTCAGAGTGAGGCAGATTTTGTTATCACGGAGAGATCCACCATCTGCAGGTGTTGCATCCTTCAGCAAAGAGGTGACTGCAGTGCCAGGTGTGGAGGTTACCCAGTGTGGTCCCATCCCTGGGCTCAGGGGCACCTGGAGCTGCCAAGCCACAGATGGGGCCATGGCCTTCTCTTGGGGAAGGTCCACAAAGGGTGAAGAACTTGGTAACAGCAGAGTGAACATGGAAGTGAAATGGGCGATCCACCATCCTCCACCATCCTCCACCATCCTCCCCTCTGAGCCTATCCTTGTCTTTCCTCTGTGCAGGACCCCACACCTGCCTTTAGGGAGAGGGATGCTTTTCAATCCAAATTCTTCCCAAATGACCCTTTCTAGCATCAAAATCTACTCTTTTAGACAAGCAGAACAGAAAGGCACTTGCTGGCAAGTTTTGTTAGGAGCAACACCAAGTGGAGTTAGTGTGAAAAAGTGAGAAAAGCTGCTTATGTATTTTCTTTTTCATTATTTTTAGGGTTTTTTAATTTGGCTTGGTTTTTTTTTTTTTATTTCACCATATCTGCTCAGCATCTTGTTGTGAGCAGCAGCAGAGGCACTGCAGCTGTCAGGCTTAGGAGGCAGCCATGGCATTGAGATTCTTGCCTTCATGTTTCAGCTGTTGTCTTTGCAGCTATAAATGACAGAACTTCTTTTAAATATCGTTCAAAATAAAAGCCAGAATTCTGTAGACATTGATGGCAATCATGTGGGAAGCATTGCTGCTTACTGTGGAAAATATGGCTTTGTTAAGCTTGGGAGAAGAAATGGAGGAGATATATTGAAGAGAAAAAATAGGGTTTATTTCATCTTTTTTTGTTATTAATAGATTTGATAAATACATGGTGAGTTTTGGAATGGCAGATCTCCTCCTCCTGAACCAGTAGGTTTTATACAAAATGAAGATTCACATCAAGAGTAAAGGAGGAAAACAGAATCAAGGAGTGGTTTGAGTTGGAAGGGACTTTAAAGACCATAAGGACGTTTTAAAGGTGAGAAGAACAAAGAAGGAAACCCACAAATTTTAGAAGCATGAATAAACAGAAGGACTTTGTGAGAGTAGCCACCATTTATTAGTCAAATACAAAAGAATGAATGAAATGAATGTTTATTACATGCATTTCTTACATTACTTACTGTTGAGTAAAAAATGTGGAAGAATAAATTACAAATAAATGGAATCTAAACCAGATTCTTTTTCATAATGTGAAAACAAAACTACAGTTTAGTACATCCTTTTAAATCTAAGAGCAGAAGGAGAGTGGGAACAGAAGAACATGATTAATCTTTAACAGTAAACTTTTTTTTGTCACTCTGAATCAAAGGCAACCGTGCATCAGATGTCGAGTTTGAACTAAATAAATTATAAAAATGCACAAGAAAACACATGAAAAATCTCTTTTCACTCATGTTTAGCATTGACTGTATAATCCCTCCTTGATTCTCATAGCTAAGTTTATTAAAATTAATTTAAAACCAAAACAAACTTGAATTAAAACAAAAGATAAAGGAAGGGGATAAAACAAAAGAGGAAAGGGAGGAGATATTTTGCAATAGTGGAAGATGTCCCTGCCCATGTCAGGGGTGGCACAGGATGGGCTTTATGGTCCCTTCCAACCCAAACCATCCTGTAATATTGTGATTCCATGAATGTCAACAGAAGGTAAAGCTCTCTGAGACAGAATTCTGTTTCTAAAATAGTCCCTGAAACCTGAAGATTTGTATCCTGCAAGACGTGTTGAGTGTTCAGCTTCTGACTGTATCTCCTGCCACCAGATTCTTGAGGCTTGCAAACAAAAGCTGCATTATATTTTCATGCAATAAAGGTTTGTTTGGAGTAAAAGAACAAATAGCTTGTAACTGTCTCCCATAATGGCCCCTTGTTTTCCTGGGAGCCAGGAGAAATGCGAAGAGGACAAAAGCACCCACCAACAAATCCCTTCCTGCAGTGTCTGTTGAACAAAAACGAAACATAATTCTATGTGTGAATTGAAAGGAGCTGAACTTCTTGCTCCATTGGTGGAGCTGAAGCCCATCTGTGGTTGTAGAATGAATTCATTCCAGCATTCCCCCATTTTTGCCTCTCTGAATTGCCAAGGGCTTCAGAGGGTCGGTGCTGAAAGCTGCACTGGCCCAGCAAAACCTTCCTGTGTGTTTCAAAGGTAACTCTACGTTATATTGCCTGTGTCTTGTCTGCAAATTCCTGGAGCTATATTGGAAATGCAGTTTTGCCCAGGAGGTTAACTGAATGCTGTGAGAATCTGTATTCTTCCTGAGGTTGCCAGAAATTTGTTTGTAAGGGAATGTGCTGCAGCACGTGCTCTTATTTTTCTGTTCTCCTAGTGTGGAGGGAAAGTGAAATCAGAATAAATGCCCTGGCTTGCTTAAAAAGTTCACTGTGGAAATAAAAGGTAAAATTGTGGCTACCACATGAAGCAGAAAGCAAGTTTAATGTACTACAGTAAAGGGCCTAACTGTGGTATGTAGCTCTTCTGTTTTCCTAAATTGCTTTTATAGGATATTCATTATGACCTTAATAGCTTGTTGTGGGTAAGAAAATTGGCTTAATGAATAACAGGTAGGGATCTGCCTTTGGTTTTTTGGTTCAGCCCGAACTACATGAAGAACAGCAATTAAGAGAATTCTGCATTCAGGATCATTCATTCCTATTTATCCTCTTAGCAGCAGAGTTGCATCATTCCACTCTGTTGCTGATTTGTGCCAGATGCCATCATTTCACTGAGCAACAGTGGGAATGGGGTAAAAAAACAACAACAAAAAAGGAGGTATCTGTACATATGTATAATCTGAAAGTTTAATGCAAATTTCCTGACTAAATAAAACTACAACAAGCAGCGGGAGAACGAGCTGGAGCACTTATGCACTGGAGTGCACCTTTTTCTAGCTGTGATATGATAATAATCATCAATAATCACCACAGAATGGTTTGGGTTGGAAGGGACCTTAAAGATCCTCTTGTTCCAGCCCCTCTGCCATGGGCAGGGACACCTCCCACTCAATAATATCTGCATTTTAATGGGGTTTATTGGACAAAAGAAGCCACCATGTCCCTGTGTGATAGGGAAATCTCCTGTAAATTTTGAAATTTGAAGGTGTTTCTTCTGAGTGCTGTGACTGCAGCATGTGAAGAGGAAGGGGAGCACCATGGATGGAGAAGGACCCTGTGCCAGGGCAGGAGTGGGGTGGGTCATAATGTCCTGAGTGTCCCAGTGCCACCCTAGGGGTGGGTTGTTCCCAGTTCTCTGTGGAACAGGCAGGTGTTGCATCCCTGCAACGCTGATGATGGAGCTGAGGAGGACCTGGAGCAGCGATGGGTCCAACTTCACTGCTTGCCCTGTTTGTGGATCTCTCCCAGCACTTTAAGTCGTGTCTGATCCTCAGTTTCCCAACATAAATAGCAGTGTTTTGCTGATTAGCTGGTGGGTTTTTTTTTCCTTGCATCCACACTGTGGGAATTGTTCCTGTTCCCTTCAAAACTGCAGGACTGCTGTCACACGTGGTGGCACCGTCACAGCTGAGTAAGGACACTGAGCATCTTTTTGAGAGATGATGGGGGGAAATGAGGCATTTGCTCCATCATATGTTCAAGAAAACCCATTAATGTCAAAATCTGAAGCTGTGGTGTCTGCAGCGTGAGAGCTCTGCCATCAGCACTTGGGAAAGAGAAATGGTGTGCCTTTTGGACAGTCTTAGTCTAAAAGGATGAGGATGGTGAGCTGCTTTCCTTCAGCTTTCTCAAATCTGTGATATTGTTATTTTAGACAGACTTCTAGGGCACGATTTCGTTGCCTTAAGTGATGTAATGTGTGCTGGAGCAGCTCATGGCATGATGGAGTGTAACATTTCTGCTCTTTAGCACTGAGCTGTACACAGAAAAACTCCCTGGTTTTTAGGGTGGGAATTAGAATTCTGAAGTACAACTTTGCTCCAAAATAAAAAGTATATATATATATATATATATACACACACATATATATAGGATGTGTGAATGGGAAAGTAAAAGCAGGCTGATAAATAGCTCTATTTTTATGCTTTAGCATTTAATTTAGTATCCATATTTAGCACACTTATTCTGGTAACTATTAAAGTTTCCATGTATTTATCAGTGAATGTGGGGTGTTTTTTTTTCAGTCTGACTTTTAATTAGCGTTTAGGGGGGAAATTGGGGAAAAGAATCACACCTAAATTTCCCCTAAGTGGGGAAAAATTTGGAGATGTAAAGAGGCACAATCAGCCATGTTAACTCTTATGTTTCACATGCTTATTTCCTATTTTTTCCATAAACACGATAATTTTAGTATTCTCTTGATTGCCTTAATTTCCCCCCCCCTCACAAGACACAAAAAACCCAAACCATCAAGGTTTTTTTGTTTGGTTGGGTTTTTATCTTCTTTTCAGTATCTCTCAGGCAGCTTTTTCACACCTCCAGGTATATTTATTTCGTGTTCCTTCCCCACCCTGGGTCTTGTCTAAAGCAAGGTGGTCATTAGTGATAACTGGAGGCTGCAAAGAGCTGTGTAGTGCAGATGAGGTGAGGGTTCTTGCTGCAGTCAGGGATAGCTGGGAAACAGAGGCACAGGTTTCCCAGGAATTTAGTTAAGGAACACACAGCACAGGAATTCACAGTCATATCCACAAAACTGTTTAAAAACCCCAAGCAGACAGAGGTAGATAAATAAATAAGGATTAGATATGCTGTGTTATTACTTGGTGGATCTGCTCTATTGTTCAGGACAACAGGTTTTTGTTAAAATTATGAATCCATCTGGGAGACAATTCTGTATTTTAGGAGATCTGAATTGTCCATCCCAGGTTTTCCTGCTCTGTGCTGGGCCACCAAGGCATAAGTGTAGCCATGTGTTGTGATGGCAGAATAACTAGTTTTATTTGAGAGACTCCCATGCCCCATTTGCAATCAGTAGGAGCAAGAACTGCAATGTGGTTGGTGCACTGTGGGAGAAAGTCAGATTGTTCACAGCATCTTGCCCCCAGGAGCAGCAGAACAGGTGATTCATGGCTAAACTAAACAGGGGGGAGAGAAGAAAATGTCAATATGAGTTGAATTTTCAGACAGGGAGTGTCAAAGCTCTAGATCATGGAATGAAGGGTTGTTTTGAAAATCTGACAGCTCTTAAATCCTCATTCCCATTAAATTTCCCAACACTATTTTGGCCCACAATCAGAAATTTATCTTATAGGGCCTTTTGTTTTTTTATTTGCTTGGGAAGTTCCAGGTTTAGTTTCCAACATTCATTCATCCACAGGAGTATCTGCAGCTCTGTGACTCACTGTGCTTTTTATCTTGGTGAAAGTATCATTATTCACCTTAAAAACATTGCATTCTTTTGTTTTCTTAAAATGTAGTTACTTTTTCTCTCTCATTTATTTCTTTTTCTCATTCTCTCCATGTTTTTTTGGTAAAATTGACCAAGAGGTTTGGCCCCTCCATCTGCACAATTCAAGAACTTTCCTGCTGGCTGAGAAAGGATTGATAGAGAAAGTAAAAGCAGGAAAGAAGCAAGGGAGGGTGCTTAAATTAAAAAAAAAAACAAGGTAGAAAAAGCTAAATGAGGCAGGAGAATGGAAGGAGAGGTGAGATACAGATAAGAAGTTTATTGTTTATAAATCTTAAGTTTTGGCTGCTTTTTGTTTTAAGTTTTGGGGGGAGAAAATGTCAATACAAAGAATATTGCTCAGAACTGGGCTTATTATCAGGCAGAGAGGAAAGATACTCTTTGGTGCTGCTTTTCCACAATAAGACTGTATAAAGCTGTGAAGAATGTTTTGAAGGTTAAGTGGAATTAAAGAACCAGGGACAAGCCCTGAGAGCTGCAGCAGGGGAACCGCAGGTGGGGAAAACAGCTCCAAGGCAGGACCAGCACTGCGTTACTGATAAAAAATACTTAATTTAGCTTGTAAAAGAAATGCATTTTGGTGTATCTGGGGTGTGTGCATGCAGCAGAAGTTAGGAGTCTGTGTTACCTTGTGTGCAAGCTCAGTGGACCACACTAAAATACTGTACATTTTGTAAGACAGGCCACCATATATTAAGTCTATAAGTAGGTGACCCTATTTTTGTATATTTCTATATGTCTTGGAACTGTTATTTATGATACCATTGACTGTAACACTAAGTTAAGGTTCACTTTGCCCTTCGTTATTTCAACAGTTAAGAGTTAATGATTTGTTTATTCCCTTAGTTTTGTTTGCCATTTAGCCCACCCCTCTCTTATTGGTCCAGAAATAGAGCAGGAACAGGTAGCTGGAGTGTTTCATAACTCTTGATGCCTGCAGATCGTTTTTGAACCTTTCAAAGGGGCTCTGTAGAGCAGCAGAGAAACCAGAGCACTGCCAGGCATTCCTTTTTAGCTCACAGGTGGGAGAGATGAGTAAATAAAATCCCTCTTTGTGGATATTTCCTTTTTATCTCTCATTTTTAGGAGTGGGAAAAGGTATCATCTGCTGAGAGGTTCCTGTGTGACTGACACTTTGAATTCTTTGTAATAACTAGCCAGTGTTTGGCCAGCTTTCATGTCTTTTTGGTTCAGGTAAATGGAAGGCTGCTCCCCAGCTCATTATCTGCTGGCTTTGACAAGGTGTTGCTGTACTTGGGCTGTATCAAAGGGATTCTGTTCCCTGGCACTGCTGGTGGAGATTGTTCCCCAGTTTCCCAGTGGTTGCATCTCCAGACAAACTGCTTAGAGAGCAATTCCAGCACATCAGTAAGTCACAACCAAAGAGCAATGGGCAAGAAGAAAGCAACACAGTGGTTCTGAAGTGCCTGCTGCTACTCCTTTGGCAGGAGGAAAACACAGGCCAGTTATACCAAATGGGAAAAAAAATAAAATTAAAGGTTTGCTGGTATTGCTGCTTAGTGTGCAAATTAACATTTCTCTTTCTGGAATGATTGATCAGGCATTGATTTGTGTTTTATCATATTGGGTCTCCATGCAAGAATTATTGATACAAAGAGCCATCACCTGCTTGGAAGAAGATGGGGGTTCAAGAAAAGCAACATGACAAGGTTTTGTGCCCTGGGAAATTGTAGAGGTGGAGGAGAGAGCCAGGGAAGAGCTCAGTCCAATTGCAGCTTTAGGATTCCCTGGTTCCCAGTGCTGTGACAAACACGCTGGTGTGTGGAGCTACTGGGAAATCACTTCCTTTGGCTTTTCCAAGGTGGAAGTTGACAGCCCTGACCTTTTCCAAGAGCATCAGTGGCGCCCAACTGTGTGCTGAGGCTTGTCCTGCTTTGTTTGTGCTTTGTTGTTTCTTTAAGAAGTGGCACTTGAACACAGTGTCGCTGTTTTTGCTGAACAAACCAGCCATGAAACACCTTAATGTTCCGTGGATCAATAACGAGGGATTTCAAGCCTAAAAGGACAATGCCTGGTTTCCTTTCAAGTGTGGATGGTGTGCAGGGGGAAGGTGACATCTCCTGTGATAGTCTATGTCATAAGGACCAGGAGAGCTTGCCTGTATGCAGGAGTTTTATAAAGGAGCTGGGTGGTTTTAAATTGCAGTTGTTCGGTGATTTTGCGATTAAACAGGGAGTAAAAAATGTGATTTGAGGTCAGTGGGTCATTAGTTTTACTAATGGATTTGCTGTAGGTTGTTTTATGGCTTCTTTACATTAGGAATGTAGGAACTGCCACTTTGCATTAGATTAATTGTCTTTCAGGTCCTCTGTACTCTTGCAACTCGCATTACTTGTAGCTTTATATTTATTGGGTTTTTTTAAAAAGCCCTTTTCATCATATTTTAATCTGTGCTTTTTTTAGAAATGGCTTTTAAAAATGAAAGTTACTTCAAGGTCATGTTTCAGAAGTTTTATTAGTGCTTACTTGTGATCTAAGAGAAGAAGCATTCCCTAAAATTTCACTGCTTTTTAACAAGTCTTGTATGTCTGAAGGTTAAAAAATAACCACATGATGCCTCAATAACTGTATGTGCTCCTGTCTTAATTGATCTGACAGCTAGATGAAGGAAAGTGTAATTTATCTAATGTGTTTCTCAATTTGCAGAAACATTTCAATTAATTAGAGCAGTGGCTTAATAAAGGCTCTGTTCCCACACTTCACAGAGATGAACACAAATGGACCATGTGTTGCTGAAAGTCATCTAAAAACAAACACTTGAAATTAAGAGTTCCAAAAAGTGTTGGATGGATTTAATTTTTTAAGGGGAAGATGGACAACTATTGGTGTTAAACTCCAGAAGCAATTTTTCATCCAGAAAAGGACACAGTGACAACTAAACACAGACAATTTGTTTAATACCCCTGCATGGAGCCTTCAATGTTTTAAGTAGTCATTTGGTTGGGAATCAGGGCCCTTGGACTGTGTTCCCACTGTAATTTAGGGATTCATTTACTTGGATAAGCACTTAATCTCACTGGGTCTGTTTCCCAATAGTAAAAGAGAAATAACAAACCTTAGCAGTCTAATTATGGGTGTCTTGTTAGGCTTAATTAATTTGTAAGGAATGTTAATATCACCATATGAAAACTGGCGTGAAGTGTGTGTGTAATTCCATTTAATACACACACCCCTTGGTAAAAGAGCACTGTGAGGGTTGCCAGGCCAAGCAGTCAGGAGGAAATACAAGTTTCGCATATGGACACTCCCCTGTGACTCCTCATTATGGTAAATATTTAATTACACTATCATGTGCTGCCATCCCAGCAGAAAGCCTGTCTCATTCACTCCTTATCACATGCAAATTTCCACCTCTTTCAGCCAGCCCTCTCTGGTGCCACTCACTTTATCCATCCAGTTGTCCTTCTTTCTCCTTTTTGGTCCCTTTTCCGGGTCGATTCCCCTTCCCCATCTCTCCAACCTCCTTGGGAAGTCCCTGAAGGAATAGTTATGCCAAGGGAGTGTTTCTTTATGTTCCTCCTTGGCATTCCACAGACCTACATGTAGAAATCCAGGACTGAACCTGACAGAAGTTTTGCCCAGCTGGGACGTGAGTGGGGCAGTGCAGTTTCAGGTGCCTGAACTTGAATGTTGCACAACAGGTCCTGAACAGATGGGCATTGACTTTGCAAAAGATCATAAACTGACCAGTCTTGGGTAGTTCAAAGAATGGCAAGACTCCCATTTCTCACAATTCCTGTTAAACTGCAGATCTGGGAGCCAGGAATTTTGTGCCAATGCTCATTCCTTTCTTATGGTTCCTCCTAAGAGAGAGTGGCTCTGTCTGGTACATAAAGAGTTTTGACATCCATATTTCATGCTCCAAGCAATGACTCTTTCACACTCAAGAAACTGATGAGTGAGACAATTGGTTTCTAAAATCAGGGATTAGGAGAACCATGGAAAAACTAGTGAAGGCAATAAAATGCAGTTACAGGATATTTTATTGCAGACTTTGCATTGTGTTTCCCCAGGCTGTGGGGTTTCACTGCTTCTTTGGGAATATTCTTTGTAAAGGCTAATTTAGTTTTAAAGAATATTTGCTACTGAGGAGTGCAAAGATCCATTATCTAGGAGCAAGCTAAAATATATGTATTTGCAGTGTTTAGATGTGCTGTGTGTGATGCTGGTGCAGTGATTTTACATGAATTCATCGTGGCTCATTGAATAAAGCCTCTTTCATTCAGCTGGGAGAAAGGGTTATGAAATTAGCAGAAGTGCCATCATTAACACCTATTATTCTTGTACTTCAATAGAAAAGAACCATTCTCATTGCTTCTCCAAAAATAGAAGTGTTTTTCTTTTCCAGGGCAGAAATCACAACTTTCTTTTCTCTCTTGTTTAAATCTATTCATTATTTTCAAAGTAACAAGGCAAATACATTAGGGAAAAATTGGTGTTTCTCTTCCTTAGACTGAAACTTCCCTGAGAGCCAGAATTTTTAGAGAGAGAGTTGTTATATTAAATTAAAATACTGATTGGTTGTTTTACATTGTGATTGAGACAACTCTCATAGGCTTTTTTTAATAATTATTTAATGTCTTATTTAAATAGTAGCTTGTGCTGTGTTCTAACTCCCCATTCAAGGTGCACTAAGACCTCTTGAGAAGCAGTAATAAATGATATTAAAGAAGAAGAATTAAAGGGATGTCTAAACAGAGGATGCAGGATTGTTTTCATCCCTCAGATCCATGTGCACATTTAGGTGTGCATTAACTGGCTGTCAGGACCAGCTCCAAGGACTTTTTCCCTGGCTTTGTGTGGCCACTGGAATGAATTTGGTCCTGTAAAACCCTTCTGCCATCCCAAAGCATCTGGGATGTGGAGCATCCATGAATTTAGTGCTGGCATGCTCGGTTACAGTGGCTCTGTGCTGGGAATCCAAATCTTGGTCGCTCCCTTGCTTTGGGGCAGTGTCACCATTATTTCCTGTGCTCTTTGACTGAATTATCCACATTCAATAAACCCAAACCCATCACCTTGATTTGGTAACCCTGGGTTTCTGTGTCTTAAATTGCTAGAAGTCAAAGTATCTGCATAATTGAGGTGTCATGGAGATCACATGGGTGGTAATGCTGGGCTGCATCTCTTCATTCTCAAGGAAAAAGGACTTTAGAATCTGTGCCTTAGAAAAATAATCTAAACCTCCCCCAAACAGCAACAAAAGCAACAGCATTTAATGAACTAGTTGATATGTCAGCTTAACGTTTGAATTTGCAGCCAGAGATAACAGTGACTTCAAAAGCCTTGCAGCCAAGAATATTGCTGCTAACTTTGCAATATTGATGAGAGCTATTTGGACCTTTGAATGATGTGGAAGGTGAATTATACAGTGCCCACTGCCTGAAGTATCTGGACTTGTCTCTCTGCATTGGGTGTTTTCTGTGCAAATAGCTCAAGGACCAAGATTTCGAGTAATTGGAAAAAAAAAAATCTAAAATGCCAAAACCATAATGAGCATTTTAGAGTTGACCTTTAAAAGGTACTTCAGCACTCTTTTTGTGCATAGATTGTTTTGAACAATCAAACTTCTATTTTAAATTCTAAAACTAGCATAACAAGGCAGGCCCCGTGTTAATATACTGATAAACAGACACTAAGTTTAGTTACAAATTTTTAAACCACCTGAAAACCTGTGGCATCTACAGGCTAAAAATTTACGAGTAATTTAAATATCTAATTCTGCCAGGTGCTGAATAATTGCACAGTTATATTAATGTGTTTCTGTGGCTCAGGTGAGTCTCTCTGTGATGCTGTGGAGTCACTGTGGGTGCATGAGATGTGGTTTGAGTGATGAGGGAAATCTGTCTGAGCCACTGAGCTGGATGCTCAGGTCCACCAGGGATCGTGTCTAATCTTCAGTGTGCAGATGGTGGGGATTTGGTGTGAAAGGATGTGAAACCAAACTGCAGCTGGGGACAATGAAGTTCATTATGAATCCCTTGAATATTTTGAACTGCTGGGTGAGAGCTGTGTGAAATATGCAGCAAGAGGTGGCATTTTATTGATTCAGTATATGTGTTATTTAAACGACTCTTTGATGAGCATCTGCAGCACCATAAAACTTGAATATATTTGTTAAACTGGTTGGGTTCACCAGGTAACCACTGCTTTTGTTTCTTGGATCTTGGAATTGAGTGTACACTTTAAAGGCTCAGTGAGAAAGACTGTAACTCAACATGATACTGACCCTGTTTCTCCACCACCAACATCTGAATGGAGAATGGACCCAAAATAAATTAGAAAATCAGGGTGGTCAGTTATGAAAAACAAAAAAAAAAGGTATTTCTCTTCAGTTGTAGACTTTGAATTGCTTTATAAAAGATTGAGTATTCATAACCCAATCTGAGATGCAAAACAGAACGACAGACATGTGGTGTGACCTGTTCCAAGTACATTGCATGGGATAATCCAGTGTAGCTGGGATTTACCAGTGGAGAATGTGCCTCTTACTGGTTAGTTCAGGGTTCACTGGGAGAGGCTGGAGCAGGGGGATTGAGGAGGGAGGAGAAACCAGGCTCCTGTACAGGGTAGGTACTGGGAGCTGGAGAGAAGAGTCAGTGCAGCACATGGTTCCTTTCCTGCATTGCCTTTGCTCCAGCAAAAAGAGTTTGTATTGCTCTAAGACTTTGGTCTTAAGAAAACATTCCCATAAAAATTATAATTGGTTTTGTTTTTCCTGGTGTGTTCAGGAAGGAGTGTCTCTAAAAGCCTTCGTCGGTGAATCCATCTCCCCTGGAATGATCCTCACCTTAGGTTCACTCTAGGCAAAGAAGAAAAGAAGTTTTCTTAAGGAGATAAATAGTCTTGTTACTTTTCTTTAGAGAGCCAAGTGTTGTGACTTAGAAGTTTATATTTCTGTTTATTGACTGTAAAGATATTTCTGACAGGTCAGATGTGTTGTGTGTGTGTTGGAGAATGGCTTTGGTTAGAGGAGTCCCACTCTTGTCAGTGTAAGGCTGTAAAACTGAGAAGATGCTGAGCTGGCAAGAGCTGTATGAGAATTATCTCTGCAGGGTAGGAACGTGGTGAGATGCATCAGGAGCTTTCTGATCTAGAAAGATTTGATTTTTTTCCATAACGATACAAAATACTAAGGTAGCATATTACAAGTCTTTAAGCAAACAAGCAGAGAAGACTCACCAATATTTAAATAAGAGGTTTGGGAATCAGTCTCCTTGTTTGCTGTGTCCCTGTGGATCCCTTCCCTCCGCCAGCCCAGCTTTCCTGACCTGCAGCTTACAGCGAGGTTCTGCTGAATAAATTCCAGGCAGCTTCTCATGTATTCCTAGGAAAGGGTATGGCAGGATAGCTGGTTTAGCAGTGTCATTTATGTCTCTTTTAGCAGCACACGTGCAGTTCAGGTCGGCATGGCTCTTGCTAATCCTAATTGTTTGAAAGCTTATGTTATTTCCCATCCTGGTTTTGGCTGGGAGAAGAGTTAATTTTCTGCCTGTTAGCGAGCACGGGGCCGTGTTTTGGATTTAGGATGAGAATAATATTAATAACACACTTTGTTTCAGCTGTCACTTACCCTAAATCAAGAATTTTCAGTTTCCTGTACTCTGCCACTGAGCAGGGGCACGGGAAACCAGGACGGAGCATGGCCAGGACAGGTGACCTGAACTGGCCAAAGGGATGTTCCACACCATCATTCCCAGTATAGAAACTGGGGGAGTTGGCTGGGAGGGGCCTGTCCCTGTTTGGGGACTGGCTGGGCGTCAGTCAGTGAGTGCATTAATCACTATTACCATTATGATGATGAAATTTTACTTAATTTCAGTTATTCAGCTGTTTTATCTTTCTGTGATTCTGCTCCCCATCCCAGCAGGGCAGGGGCAGGGAGTGAGCAGCCCTGTAGTATTAAGGTGCAGGCTGGGGTTAAACCACAGTATTTCTGTAAACCCTCTCTTTGAAATAAAACCTGTTATAAAGTCTTGACAAAATAAAAGTTTTGTGTTTCCTCCTTCTCACCAAGCTGAGTTGATGCAGGGGTAAAAATCAGAGATGCTCCCATGTTGTTAAATCATGAAAAAAATACCACTCTTTAAAGCTTTTGGAAATAATGCAGATACTTTGGCTAATAAGACCTATTTTTTAAAGCAATGATTTGCTCACTGAAGATACCAAATTGATGGATCTGCTAAACAACAACCTTCAATCCCAAATGAAAGCAGTAGATGCAGTGGATTGTGATGTTAATTTCCATACTTGGAACTCTAAATTGTTCAGGACATACTATTTAAGCACAAAAGAGTTCTTCAGACATTGCTGATCCTCGGAAAGTTTTATTCTTTCCTCTTTTGCCTGGAAATGGCAAGTTAAAAATTGGCTCTCCTGACTCACTTCTCTTTGTAGGTGTCTCTCTGCTGAGGGTTCACACTGTGATCCTCATACATTATCTAAAGCATTTGTTATTCTTTCCCTCTTTTATGTACTTTTATGTATAACTATTGACTTTAATGGAGCTGCTCCCAGTCTTCCCTGCATGTCTGGCATTTATTTTATTTTTGCTCTTGCTTTGGCTGTATTGTGAAATGAGAATAAAGCCACCAGTGTGTCCTTTGGAAATATCCACCATTATTGCTATTTATTAGAGCCATTATGAAAGCTGTGAGCTAAATGGAGACCATGTGAGGAAAATTATAATTTTACAAATACATAGAATATAAGCATTTGGGAAACGATGCCTCTCACCCTGGGGATCAGTTTGATTGCTCTTATAGATACATATGGAAGATGATTCAATTATTCTCCTTCTAGTATGTTGATAAATACATGATTTTTGTGGATAAAACTGATTTTTTTTTTCTTCTTTTGAGAACTCCAGGCTAAATTATGAACTTTGTGTCTCTTCTTTGAGAAAGAAGACCTATTTTAGATCTTTCCTTTCCAAGGCAGACTGGTTTTATCTGTATTAATCCCATGCTTAAAGAACTATACAAAACCTCAGACTGCACACTGAAAACACAAGGATGTCTGATTCATTTCTTACATCCAAGCACAAACTTTGTATCAAGGGTGAAATTAAGCAGTTTTTATTTTGTTAGTTGATCTGCTTCATAAACCGTGTGGATGCCCTGAAAAACCTGGATGTTCACCGTGAGGTCAAGAGGGAGACAGCAGGAATGAACCCTGGGCAGCACCAAAGTGTGGCCTCGCTCAGATATTCCCCAGCTGCTGCTATAATTGAGTGAGACCTTTCATGAGCAAAGCGAGATTCATGCTCAGTCCCATCTCTGCAGCCCCCATTGGACTGACAGTGTTTCATTTTCCTGTCAGAGTTATCAAAATGTGTTTTTGCCTTGCCCGCGATCCTCTCTTATTATAAGTTTTGTGGTAGTAGAGGGATGCAATTGATATGCAGTCAAATTGTTCCTGACAGAGAGATTTTAAAAGCTTTTGGGCTGGATGTAAAGAAGGAAGCCTTGTCTTCACAGAGTCTGCTCTGCCCATCCATCTGCATTAGGCAGCTCAGAGTTACACTGAGCAGAAATGACATCCTAAAGAAGACTAAGTGCTGCTTAACTTTTTAATGTCATTCTTGGGAGAGCTGAAGTTGAGTATTATTGGTTTATTTTTGGGGTTTTTTTTAATCCTGGTTGTAGTATCGCTCCATCATTTTATGAAAAATAAAACAGCACTTGTGTTTTTAATAGCAGGCTTTCCTATTCTTCCTTGTGCACCACGGAGAGGGGAGTTTGTGTCTCAGCTTGGGGAGTGAAACAACTGAGAAACAGATGATGCCTGCCTATACATGCATTTATGAGAAAAGAAATGCATGACAAAAAAAAGCCTCTTACAATTTGTAGCACCAGACCCCCATTATTACTGACATGTCTTTTAATCCTGCTTGTGCACCCATGAGGATTCTCATTAAATATAAGGGTTGCATTTGTCCCAACACTTCCTGAAAGGCTGTTTCAGAGCCCCAGCCTTGTTATTGTCAGAAATTCTGTATTTCTGGGGATTATATTTATTCCTGGTCAAGTCATACCTGAATTAATTTTCTGCTAGCAGTCTCCTTCATCTGAAATCTTAGTTCATACTGTTCCATTTCATGGTATCTTTCAACAGAGCAATCCTACAATGTCCCCTTGAATCCTCCTTTTGCTGAAACTACACAATCCCAGCATTTTTAGCTTCCTTTAGCAGCCCTCCCAACTCCCTTTTTTTTTTTTTCTGCTTTGCTCATTTAGATTCCTTTTTCTTGGGTATAAATGACAAGAAGTGCCCAATGTTCCAGATGCAAACTCTCCACCTGACACACCACCACAGGTATCTCCTCCCTCTGCTTGCCCAGCACTCCTGGTGTTGCACTTGCCTTATTCACAGGCCCATTGTGGGGGTGATTTTACTTATTTAGGGTATTCTGTGTCCCCTCCATTACCATTTGTGATTATCAGACGCAACCAATTCTTATCAGTCGTCCCTGCAGTAAGAGGTTGAGCTTCATAGTCTATATTTCTGTGTCTTATATTTAAACCTCGTGGTTTATCCAGTTCTTCCCAGTGAGAGGTATTCAGATTTGTAGTTTAGATTCTGTTTCTGTGATCCAAGTGCTGCTTATTTTTAGGAACCAAAATTTCCTTTTATCTCCTTCCCTCCTTTTGTTTTTGCCCTTTTTTTCCCTGGTAAGTGTTGGGTTTCAACCTCCATTTTAAATCACTTTTCTGCATGGACTCAGGATATATGGACATGTGGATAACCTTCCTGTACTCTTTTCTTTAATGAAATATCTGCAAAAAGGGACATTTCTGAAAGTCTTTATTTGTATTTAATATCCCCTAAAAAAGCCTCATTTAAATGGACATTTCTGCCTCTGAGTTACACTTAAAAGAAGTACAGAAAAGGTCTATGATCACTTAATGTGCAATAGAAATTACAGCTAAGAATAGTGCAGGGAAGTTTTGCTTTGGAGAAAGATTTATTGGAGAGAAAAAGTACTTATCTATTCACATGAGCTAGGTCATGGAAGTATAAAAGTTATTTTCAGCATTGTATCAAATTCAAGGTTAAAAGCTCATTCAACTCTTATATTAAAGGTAATATTTATAATATTGGTTACATTGGGTTCTGCTGCTCGAGACATTTTAATATTAACAATGTAAATGCTACAACAATGGTACCTCTGAGAAATATTTAATATATGTCTGTGCTGCTAATACTATTCTTATTGCCATTATCTGCTTTATCTCATTTCCATTAAAGTGATGGATATTAAGCAATAGGAAATAGAAATGGCCATTCTCTCTATTTTCTGCTTTGCTGGCTGGCAGTAGGTAACTGATGAAAATCTTATTTTATCAAGCACACTTGATATCTCAAAACTGGACTGTAATGAGTGAATAGAAGAAATAACATTGAGTCTGGTCATTACAGAGATATTTATGAGATGTTCTAAAAGTATTCAGTAATTTGTTTGAGAAACTGATGATTCTTGTAGCCCTGCATAATTTAAATACTTTTTTTGCTATTTGTAGTCGTGTAACACATAGGAGATTCTGGTTTATGTAACTTAGAAATGAAAGTTGATTTGCTTTCATAAAACTTAAAAATCCAGTGTAAGGCCTCCTTCAGCTCAAATTTACCTTTTCATCATATTTTTTAAAATAATCATAGGAATGCCTACAAGACACCTAAAAAATGGCCCTGTCCCTTTTACTCATTTAAAGGCACTTAATGTGTAACTGCCCATCTGGATTTTTTAAAATTATTTTAAAGAGTAAACAAAGAATCTTCGCTTGCAGGACATTTCCTGTGTCTCTTCAACGTGGTTGCAGTTTCCTTTGTCCATTCTCCAAGAGGTTTCACCTATCCTAAAATCTGACTTGATGCTTTGTTTGAGGGTCACTTCCCTGGCCACTGTCACCTTTCCATTGCCATAGTTTGTCTCTCTTGGTGACTCTTCAAAATCTGGAAAATATTCAAATTGACTCTTCCAGTCAGATATTTCCCAAAAGTGCTCCTCTTGAACACGTGGTGGAGGTGAGATTCTCCTAAAAGCAAGGAAACAATGGTTCTTTTAAAATCCAAAACTACTTTTATTTATTTATTTTCCCCAATAGCCACTAAAAGAAGAAAAAAAAAAAGCTGCAATTTATTGTAATTACCATGTTGCAGAAAAGACTTCTCAGGAAAAAAAAAATGAAATGAATGTGAGCCATTAGTATGCAAAGCTGTAAGTCAATACAGTAAAAAGAAGTTTTGGGCTTGTGATTACAATTCACTGCATTTAATTGACTGTCTCTCCTTTAATACTTAGAAACTGGGAATAAAATCTAAGAAAGGCTCACACACGTACACACATGTTGATTTTATTAATCAGGAACTTTATTTTGTATTGCAATCCATTTATCTGTGTCCTCAGCTCTCTGCTGCTGTCGCCAGAACAGTGAAAACTTTGGGTGGCCAAGACCACCCCAAATACTTTGTGAAGCTGAAACACACAACTCTTCTCACTTTTGCTCACCTGAAAAATCGTTAAAACCCTTTGATTTGGAGCCACTTGGCCTTGGTGTCTCTTTGTTGGTAGTTGATACCCAGGACTGAGAGGAGTTGCAAGCCCAGGGTCTCCAACATTGCTTAGTGCAAACCCTCAGGAAACAAGTAATTGAAAGTTGTAATTGCCTTTCCATAATTATATCCCTCATTTTCAGAACATTTGTATGTTAATCCCCAGCCAGAATTTGAAATCCACTCTTCCGCCTTGTTTGCTTGTTGTCAAGGCAGAATATTAAACCCCTTTGTGTTATTCCCTTTGCCTGGTTGTGTAGGACAGAAAGGAAATTGTACCAATACAATGTGCTGGGACAAATCCACACTGAGCACAGCAGCCACCCTGCTAGTGAAGTGCTGGAGAGCTGCCAAACAAACAAAAAGAAATCACTTCACAGGACATTATTTTGACTACTCTGACAAAAGGGAAAAGCAACAAGACATTAATTACAGGGCTCTGCCAAACTCTGCAACTTTTAGCAGCGTTTTAACTCTTCTTTGGTACTGAAATGGTGCCAAAATCTCTCTGTACCTTTTAGGCTCAGGTCACTTCCCCATCAGTCTGGGAAGTGCTCCAGGACCAGCAGTGACCCACCAAAACCTCAGAAGAGTTCACTTATTTATAAGTCCCACTGTGTTCCAGACCCATCCCGTTCCAGGAGCTGATAAAGATTAGGTGGGGAATGCACTGGGGGCTGAACTGAAGGGATAAGGACAGGAAATAATTGGCCTGGGTGAATTTTGACTCAGCTTTTTCCTATCTTCTGTTCCCATTCATCCCTTCTGGAAATGAACTTGACACAGAAGCCTGTTTTGTTTTTTTTTTCTTGATTGCTTAGAATGGAAAGCTGGTTTTCTGTTTTGTTCTTGTAGTTTTGTTTTGTATTGTGTATTTTCTTGTCATTGTTTGTGTTTGGGTTTTGTTGGTTTGGTTTGATGCTCTCTTCTTTTTCCCACGTTAACATGTTCTGAAATGCAAGCTTTAGTTGTCAAATGTGAACTCTTTCCTTACACTGCGTTTTAGCAAAATCTGGGCTAGAATTGGGACAGTTCATTTCTTAAAAAAGAAAAACCTTTTGACTTACTGGGGAGAAACATTAAGTCAAAAGGTTTTTCTGGGAAAGCTGTCAAATTCCACAAAGTGGTTTAAATGCTCCTTCCCTGAGTCACTCTGTAGGCTTTTGGCCAAGCTGTGCTCCGGTGTTACCATGTGTGTCTAAATCCAATCTCATTTAGGGAGAGGACAGCCCCTTCACCTGTTAAATCCTCCCCCAGAAGGATCTCAGGGGGCTTTTAGGAGCTCTGAAAGGCTGTTTATCCAACCCAGTTCCCAGGAGGACACATCTCAGAGCACATTTATCCACTTTCCTCTGCTTCTGCTCCACTGCCCTGCTCTGCCAGCCTGGCCGGGTACACCAGAGCAAGGCCAGTGTTGTGTTGTGGGTTTCAGACAATAAAACCACTTTGGGTTTGTGCTTGTTGCCCTTTCTGCTCAGCTGCTTCAGTCCAGAGGGACCCGAGGTAGACGAGGGGGGAATGATGTACCTCTTGGCTGAACTGAGATCTTGCTTTTGTTACATCATTCCAGGTGTTCTCTCCAATCTTCCCATCATGGATTGGCTTCGGGATGTCCAAGGCTTGGTGTCCTGGTGTCCTTAGGGCTGTGGCAGAGTCTGGGGGCAGGGGAAGCCTTTCCTCCACCCCAAAGGTGTCAATTCAGCCCTTTAACATGGATTTTTGGAACAGGCTGTTTCAGTGAATCAGTGGGAAACCTCAGCAGCTGAGGATGGGAAATATTTGGGCTCAGCAATTATTCTCACTCTATAAATGTTGATCCAGAGAGGACTGCACCTTCTAAAAGGAGTAGCATTGATGTGTAACAGCATAGAAACCTCTTTTTTCTCCTTGTTGCACACTGGTGTTGGGGGATTTAAATACTGAGGGGCAAACACAGCCCTGCCCTTGGGAAACAGCCTCCCAAGGTTGAGTGGTGCTTAAATAACCTTCCTCAGGGGCTCAAGTGGGGTGGGAACAAATGTGAATGTAGTTGGAGCATCTGCTGAGGAACTGCTAGAATGGCTGGTGGATTTGAAATTAATTTCTCTGTGTCTAATTGCACATTTTCAGGCTAAAAGAACTCTGGCATCTCCCCCTTCCTAGGTGGGCTGTATTTTCAGAATGGGCTTTTAAATCCAAACCACATTTTATTTTATTTTTTTCAACAGAAGGGAGAAAGGGACAAAACCTCCTTCAAATGTCAAGAGAAACAAAAGCATTTTAGAGAAAATGAGTGGGAGAAGAAAAAAAAAAATCCAGGGGTGTGTTAGAAATTGCAAAATAAAGGGTCACCTTCCTCAGGTGAACCTCAAGAGTGTTCTGCTTTCTGCAGGTTATACCCACTATGATATAGGGAGAACTACAAAGAGTTACAGCATTGCCGAATTATTGGGAAAGCTCATCTAGAATCCTGTTAATAATTCTAGGGCTGGGGTAATTTGAATCAACATATATAAGAAAATTCAGAGAACAGCAGAAAAAGGGCTGTAGGACTTAAGGAAAAACCTGTGGGAAGTGATTTAGAGGATGGAAACATCCCCTGTTTTTAAGTAAGAATGAAATGATGAGATGAGCAGAATTAAAGGAGTTTGTTAAGCATATTTGAAAGGATACAATAATCAACTTTTTCTTATAGTGTCTTGCATTATACAACAAAAGGGGAGGCAAAGCACTTGAGCTTTGTGTAAAGACTTTGTGAAATTTTTTCCACAGGTAAGACTTCGCTCTTTTCCATTCAAAGATCCTGATTTCTACTTCTAATCAAGACCCTAAGAAAAATCTGAAGGGAAAGGTGTACTTTTCCATAGTGGCAGATTAGTTACATGATATGTTTTAAGAGTGGCTTTAGTACCAAGTCTCTATCTTAACTATTTGTAGGCTTTTCTTGAGGTGGGGAAAAAAAGGCAATACAGAGTCAATTAGTTTTGTTTAGATTTCCCCAGGAATAAGTAGACAGCAGCATAGGATTTAATTAGCAGTGGTGAAGTTGTTCATGTCAGTACATCCCTCTGTCTCAAAACTAAGAGTCTCTCAGATTGTCTTGATGGCAGTAAATGGACCACTTATCCTTTAATTGAGGAAAAAGGGGCATTAAAAAAAGGTATTCTTGCAGTGTCTCAATGTGCTGTGTGGGAGTCCCTGAGACTGACATGTCTTTGTCTGCTCTCTCTGCAAGTGATTTGAAGAACCTTCTGCAGAGTCCTGACGGCTGTGATGGCACCAGGCTCACATCCATCAGGCATGGAAGAGGAAGGGCTCTTTAAAAAGGGAGTCCCATCCAAAATGCTGAATAAGTGCTGTAGTTTTGTTTAATTTGTTTATTTCGTTCATCCTGACAAGCAGGATGTGTTACTGTGCAGTTCCACAGTGGCTGGGGAAAACGTGGATGTCGTGGTTGGGTCACTGAAAAGAAAGGACAAGGGGTAGAAAGGGAACCTTTAAAAATAATTAAGTCTAAGAAGGTGGGTTTTTGCTTCCTGTTTCAGTGGGTGAGAGCCAATGTTAGACACCTTGGGCCAAACCTTGTAAGAAATTCACTCAAACAAGGGGTGAACTGAAGCTTTGCTTTGTACGTGGCAGCTCAGCCTGCAGCCATTGAAGTCCACTGAGGTCCTGTTGGCTACCCAAGTGTGCCTGGGAAGGATTGGCCAAAATGGATGGAGGCAACCAAGTGTTTTACCTTAAGGTCTTCTCAGTGTAGCCTGAACGTGGTGGACTTTGTTCTTCATTTCCTTTCAATTACAGTCCTGCTCCAGGACAAGCTTATTGATGAGAGAAGATGATTCTGCCTGATCTCCTTCTGGGCCAAGGAATGTATTTCCTGGGTTTTAAATGTTTTTTCTCTCACTGAGAATGGGAGAGGAGGAAGAAATCCAGAGGGGGCAAATTTGGGAACTGCCTAATCAACCATGGTTATGCTGTTAGCAGGAAAACAGGACAGTGCCTCTGAGTTTCATACCTGGCTGTGCAGAGCATTTACTAAAAGCCTCCTGGGCATTAAGGCATAATTTGAAACAGGAAACAAAATCCGACATGTAAGAAAGAGAAAACTTTGACATAGTTAATAGAAATGATTAGAATTGTAATCTCCCTGAGATGTTAATTAAAATAACACCACAAATGGTGCCTCAGTGCAGAGTTTGACATGCACGGTGGCTTTAAGTTGTTTTTAATAAACATAGTAGACAGTAATATCAATTTAGGAAAAAAAGATAAGCAAGACTAAAATTCAAATTTAAATGCAAAGGTTAGAGTAGAACAGATGACTCATGCTTTATCTATATTGAAGTAATTATACAGTGAGAACTCAGAACAGTGGCTTCGGACTTACAAAGAGCAAATCACCATAGTGAGATTTATCTCCTAGCTAATTTTATGGACAATGAAAAAGTTTCTAAAACCTGCTACTTGAAGGATGGGCACAAAAGGTCACTGCTTCTTGATTTCTCCCTTTTTTCCTTTGAAGAACTTATCAATCATTCATGTTTACTAAATCATTTTACTTTTTCCCCTGAGATTTCTTACTGAGGCTGTGGATTGCTTTTTCTGTGCATCCTCAAACATTCCAAACTATCTTCATGCCTGCTGGAAATGGTTGCCAGTGTATTTGTAGTGTGAGAGCCTGCAGGCACAGTGATAAACAAACGTTCTCCGAGGAGATCTGGGAGGTTACTGAGCTTTTCATTGTGCCTCAACTCACCTGTGAGCATCTTCAGTGCTTGCTGGGACTGGTGGCTCTGTTTATAAAATGTTTGATCATAAAGCAGAACAAAGACATTTTAGTTGTGAGGATTACAGAGATCTTGATTGAAGCATTTTTAAGGTCTGATGCCAGGAGATGCCAACCTGCAGTGTGTTAGAAAGTCAGATTACTGTGAGGCCATAAGGTGCTTTGCAGATGGTTGAAATGCTGCACCAAAACATTAGAAGATATGATTTGTAATGTTTATTTCTCCCCTCAATCAGAATTTCTCATTTTGGATGCATTTATATTTTTTCCCCTTCATAATCAAGATTAAAAAATTACTGGTATCTAATCCTTTTTTTCTGAAAAGTTATTGAGTGCTTTGCAGATCAGATTCTGCCTCCTTTGAGAAAAGGAAGAAAAAGTTCATTATCTCTGTGGAATGGAATAAGTTTTTACTGTTCTGGGGGGGAAAGTTCAGGAGTGCAGGTGGGGAGATGAGTTGTGAGGAAATTCCAAAAACCCAATTCTCCTTCTTGAAGTGGAAAGAAACTCAGTGATGGCTGATAAATGACGTGAAGGGAACTGGGGTGAGGTTTGTCCTCGATATCTGAATACCTGTGTGCTGTAGGAAAAGTTGGATGAAAGTGCTTGAAGTAGTTATAAGGCAAATACAGCTATCTAACCTAAACCCTTATGTCATATTTACTGGTTTGGAAATAAGTGACTCCTCTGAACAGCACTTTGTCTCCTGTTTTCCATCCTCAGATTCCTAAGAAACATTTGTCAGTCTTAATCCACTGAGCAGGTTCTTTCCTCTCTCCAGCCACTCATGCCATTGTTTCAGCTTTCTTGGTAAATTGCCTTTCGTGTTAAATTTTCATTTCACTCTTCTGGTGTATATAAAGCTCAGCAGAACTCGCTTTTCTCAGTGGTGTGCTGGGGTGTTGTTCATAAAACAGTTTCCATTTTCATGTCACCCAAGAGCCCATTTAGCCTGTCGTGGTGGAAAGGCGTGGGCAGCCTCCCTCCCTCCTTCCTTGGGAGTGTTGGCAATCCCTCTGCATCTTCTGGCAAAAATAGGGGAGAAAAAAGCAGCAGGAAAAGGACTGCATGGGCTAGAGGAGGGGGGGGGACAATGTTCTTGCAGGGTGAGTCTCTAGACACGGATGTGTCGAAGAAATCAGGTGATTTCTTCACCTTTTCGTGATACTAAATTCAAATTGGTCCTAATATTTCTAAAGTTTTTGTTTGCTTGACTCTTCAGGAGGAATGTATGGAATAATTTTGAAACATTGTCTGGAAACCTGACTTTTCATCATGGTTTCACTTTTCCACACACACACACACACACACACACACACACACACACAGAGATATATCAGTATATATATATATTCAGACACCTGCACTACATAATTTCCTTAACATTTTACTGTTTCACCTGTACTGTTAAATAATTCCCACATTATGATGAGTGCCCTTGTTATTTAATGCAGGTATGACAGCAGTTCCTCTTAGAAAATACTTGTCTTTTTTCTCCTCCAAGCTCCCATCTCTATAACATAGGGTTATGCAGATGGACCTCACCAAGGGGTTCTTTGGTGAGTAGGAGTCAGACAGTTAAGAAACAGGATTTATGCACCCAAATAAAATTAACTGCACCTTTCTCACATGGTGTTTTGCTGTGTGAATGGCCCAACTTTGTTCCACACCAGCTGAGATGTTGTGCTGGCCTTTTATTCAGGGCAGATGCACAATATGTGAGATTTTACCTGATCCTGAGGTGCCATAACTAATGAAGTGAAGAGCTTTCCAAGACGTTTTCTGGCCAGTACCAAAAGTGTTTCTTGGCTGGAAGGTGAATAAAAGCAAGAAAACAGAGTTTCCTGTGACTCCTAGACTGATGTCAGTGGAAAACTAATGGATAGATTAATTTTATATCAGTCAATAAACCATGCAACGAGAGGAAGGCTGAAATAGCATTATTAGTCCTGAAGTGGGGATACATAAGATGAACATTTCTTCCTCTTAGAATCACAAAATGCCTTAATGTCTTAAATATCTTTCTTTAAAAAAAATAAATTAGATACAATTTTATTTATTTATTTATTACAAACCCCCAGAACTTCTGGAATTAACATAAGCAAATCTGCAGGGCCATAAGATAAAATGTTAGAGAGTCCTTCAAAGGATTTCTGGTTTCGCTTTTGGTCCTCTAAGGGTAGAATTGCAGTAACAAACACTTTTATTAAAGTTTAATATATTTTATTGTAAAAGCAAACAGGTGAAAACAGAGGTAGGAATTTTTTTATATTTTTTTTTTCCTGCACAACATAGCTCTGTCAGGTAATCAGTTAAGAAAAACTCCAGGCAATAAATAATTTTGTAAAACCAAAAGAATAATAACCCCGAGAGAGGAAATGTTTTCAAGACTACAGTGTGAAGGGATGCTGGAGCCCCAGTGAGGTTGGATGCCTGTAATTACTTGAAGGTGTTTTGTAGTGTATGAAATAACCTTTGAGATCTGAGGGAAAAATATAAATACGTGGAAAGAGAATCAAATGAAATGTGAATTCTGCTGTAGTATCAGGAGGTTTTGGTAGGGAGGGGTTAACAGCATGTTTAACCATGATTATTGTGCATTTCACAAGAGTTGCCTCTTGTGAGGATCAATGTAAAAATCTTCAGGCATTTTAGGACTTCTGCTCCACTTTCCCTACGGCTTTGCCCAAAGCATCAATGTGTCTATTAAAAAAAATGAAATTGTTAAATGATACAACCTCTCACATTGAGTCTTGTTTTCTCTGAGGAGTCACTAATATAATTTTAGATGGAGTGGTGACAGATGGGCTGCAAGGCGGATCTGGCTGGGGGGAAGTTTAGGGAGTTGCTATGACATCATGAGCCCTGAAATGTTGGTGGGAGGATGATTTTGGAGATCATATTTGGCATGCATAAGCTATCACCTGTACTGTGCCATGAATAGTCTTTTGGGAGATCTGACAGCAAAGTGGTAACTTGGGGAAGATACACACTCAGTTTATAAAAATACTCCACCTAACATGAAAATGTTGTGAAGGGCAGGAGGATTATTCTGAAATAATCCCTCTGTCTTGGGCAGGGAAACAAGGAGGGAACAGAAATACAAACCAGCCCTGGGCTTGAAATATCAGGTAGACAGGAGGCCTCTTCCTCTGTTCTAAAGGTCAGTTCTGAAGGGTGGCTGCCCTGGCATGGAGTAGCTCCATCATCACTTGCCTTCCCCTGCCAGGAGAGCTCACAAAGAAATCCTGTTTGACATCTCAAAGGGAGGTAATTTACTGGTGCTGTGTTAAATGTTTATTTACTGTAACTTTGAAAAGAGCCCCTCTGCTCCACACAGGTGGGACCCCACCTGCAGTGCTGCCTTCAGCCCTGGCACCTCAAAAATCAGCGAGATGCTGCAGGGCTGGAGCCCCTCTGCTCTGGAGCCAGGCTGGGAGAGATGGGGTGCTCATCTGGAGAAGAGAAGGCTCCAGGGACACCTAAGAGCCCATTGCAGGGCCTGAAGAGGCTCCAGGAGAGCTGGAGAGGGACTGGGGACAAGGCGTGGAGGGACAGGACACAGGGAATGGCTTCCCAGTGCCAGAGGGCAGGGCTAGATGGGATATTGGAAAGGAATTGGTGTCTGGGAGGGTGGGCAGGCCCTGGCACAGGTTGGGCAGAGAAGCTGTGGCTGCCCCTGGATCCCTGGAAGTGTCCAAGGCCAGGTTGGATGGGGCTTGGAGTCCCCTGGGCTGGTGGAAGGTGTCCCTGCCTGTGGCAGGATTGGAACTGGAAGGGCTTTAAGGTCCCTTCCAACTCGAACCATGGTATGATCCTATGTATGGTCCTATGAAAAAAACCTGGAAGGTATCACAGAATGCCAGAATATCCTGACCTGGAAGGGACACATGAGGATCATTGGAGTCCATGTAGTTTCCATGAGAGCAAGGAAATCAAGCAGACGAATGCATGCAGATAAATTATTATTTATGCAAAATCTTTGAAAACTTTTGGAGACTTAGCAATCCATGGTGCCTTTCTCATGGCAGGGGAAGGACAGTTTCAGTAGGGTCCCTTCCAAGTGGGATGTTTACCCAGTGCTGTTCAGGAGGAGGGGAACAGAGGAAAGTCATCTTCAAACGTGACAGTGTCCACACTCTGTTGTGCCCCTTCACTGAAGGTTGTTGCATCTTTAGTAAATCCATCAATATGGACCAAAGTCATCTATGGGGCTGTAGGACAGGCTTATTTTGCCAAATTTCCAGGGACAGGAGTATCTGGCAGAGGGACAGACTGAGCAGCTGGAGAACAGGAGCATCTTCAGTCTCTACAGCTGTTTGCTTCTGTGCAGCTGAGCCAGAACTTCAGTCAATTCCCCATTAGCTTGAGCAGTAACAAGATAAATTGAAATACAGCAAGGTTGCATTCAACTAAATCAAATTGGGAAGGGCTAAATTGAAAGTGTTCTCACCCAGATGAATCCTATGGCACATTAGAGAAACAATTTAAAATAGAGTTAACTGCAGGAAGACTTCATTTAGGAGTCCAGATTAAGAAAAACAACAAAAATAATCTCTTTTTGAATGAAATTGTATTATTTTGAATGATGGAAGTGTGTGGTTTGAAAAACAGCTTCATGATAATTTAAACAACTTCTAGGGAACACAAAAACAGGAGTCTGGTCCTTTCCTCCCACTCACCAATGTCTCAACTGGCAGCACAAAGCAAATTCTTGATGCCCCGGTAGAATAAACTATTTATTTCAGTACAGTGAGTCTGGATTCTGGTTTGGTGGTTGGTATGAAGGGGGTGTGTGCCACAGAGGAGTGGAAGAGCAGCAGTTCTGTCTGATGCACAGCTATGCCACTGAAATTTGGGATGCAGGGAGAAAGATCTGTAGAGAAAACCAGCCCTGAGGACAGTGAGAGCTGCAGATCCTGCAGATTCTCAACCTGGCTTACACCTGAACTCAGCTGGAATCATCTGCTGGTTTCGTTTGTTTTTTTCAATTAGGTGTTTTAACAAAAAACCAAACCAAAATCAGAGTGATGGTAGGGAGGGTGAGGAGGCTGCCGGGACATGTCAGCGCTTCTTTACAGGCTGTGATTTGCTCCATCCACATGCAGATTCCTTTTTTCTCAGATTTGTAAACTCACTTTTCTTTACTTTGTGATGCATTGCATAAGCATTTTTTTCCCAGCCATTTTCCTTTCCTTTTATCAATTGTAACTCCGTGTTGAAAATCATGTGGACTTGTCTTTGGTTTTGTGGTTTGTCTTTTTTTTTTTTCTTCCAAATGATAGTTCTTTGTACTCTGTTGCATTTGAGAATTTACAATGTCCTAATGAATACTTATTTTTTAGGGTAAATGATACTCATAAAGTCGAATTTGAAATACCAATTATTTTTAAAAGGTCCAGCTGTTGAAATCCCTAAATTTTCTGTCTCTCTTGCTTATCAGCTCCTTCTCCCATTTCACTGCCATTGTAGTGTTTTCCAGTAATGTATATTTAGTGATATGTCAAAACAGCTGCTTTGAACAATTTATCCTTCCTCTAATCCTTTCCAGAGTAAAAATACTTTTGTCTGTAAGATAGGCATTGCATTATTAATGTTTAATTTCCTTGATGCTCTTCTCCAGATCTGCTTCCTCATCTTCCTGTATCTATACCTTTATTTTTGTCTCTGTTTATCTATACCTTTATATATTCTTTACTCGCCTCATTTTTTTTATAGAACACAGATATTTGTGTTATTTTCTGTGGCTGTTTTTTCCCCTCTATACTTTCAAGCTGAGCAATAAGATCCTGTCCCCTGCAGTGAAGAGCTTTCCCTTGGTCAGAGGAGGGAAGGACAGGGGTGCTGTTCTCTCTGCAGCTGCATGGCTGAAAAATCAATGCTGTTCCCACCACACTTCCTTCCAGCTGGGGCTTCCAGTAACATGATGGTTTCTTGCCCAGCAGGGCAGAAGCAAGTTGGTTACAGGCTTTCCAAATCAAAAAAATAACTTCTCAGTTCCTGAGCTTATCTCTATCTGAGTTTGAGGCTGTAGAACTCACTGGGAAGTTAATTCTATTTAAGTTTAATCAGGTAGACTTTTTTTCTTGTTGCTTTAAGATACTGTCTTGATTCCATTACAGTTGGGGGTGATAATTGAAAGTCAGTCCTTGCTGGCTGGTGGGGAGGAGCTGGTGACAGTCTGAGAAGTTCCACTTGGTTGGCACGGGGCTGAATTCCACATTACTTAGTTTTATTTTGACCTAGGAGAGTGTCATTGTGGTAAAGGATCATTGCTTGCACATGGCAAAAGGCCAGTCCGCAGGCAGTGGGGGCTCTTTGCTGCTCTCAGATGGCAAGTTGTAAACATTATTAATCTTAAAGTAAAGCAGGTGTGTTAAGGATCATGCTCAGGTGACTGCAATGAGCTGAGGGAGGTGATTTCCTAGACCAGGTGTATGTTTTTACACAAAACTACTGACTTTCACTGTCACAGAGAGGTTTATTTAAAGGCGTGTGTGTAGCATCTTTTATTGAATAAGAGAAGACTTCTCTCTTAGAGTAAGAATGCCTTCAAAGGTAAAGTAAATGTGATTTACATGTTGTTTAGTTCTGTTTTGTTGGTTTTTTTTTTCCTTAAATGACTATGAAGTGTCTGGGTGGCACTTGGGCAGATTTAAGGCAGGTAATCCCTCCTCCAGGTGAATTATTATTAAAATTTCTGAGCAATCTCTGCAATTATGGATGAGGTCAGTGTTTTACCCTGTCTGAGCTTGAGGGAAGAGAGAGACTAATTAAAGTGAAGTCTCCAGGCTCTGTCATCTCAGGTAGCTGCACAACTTGAAAAATAATTCTCTGTGCTCAGCCATGTTCTGGTCACTTGTTTGGCTGGATGATAAACCCATCCCTGACCTTCAGCAGTGGGAAACACCACAAATCTTTGGTGATGGGGAAAAACCCAGAAGCAATAGGAGGACATTACAATTTCTGAGGAGGAAACTTTTGACTCCTCTTTTATACTTAGGGGAAAACATTACAAAAATATATTATGGAAATGTTTAAACTATGTCTCAAGCATAATATTAATGTTTTATCATAGTAAATTTAACATTTTTGGTTGTTAGTATTCCGATTTATGTGGATAAATAGGCAGTATTACAATCAAGTACAGTTAATTGGCTAAAGGCAGATAATGCCGAGCATGAAGCAATTAAAATATATGAAAAAAGCACTTATGAAAGTGCAAGTTCTGACGTTTTAGTAGCACTGCCTAGGTTTGCTGGTACTGTGATTCTTCTAATGGGCAGATAATGGTTGCAGGGGCAAGTGATGTCAAAACCTCTTGGTGACCTGGAAATGGAGTTGTGCCAATTACTGATGCATGGAATCTCAGATTATTTTGAGCTGGAAGGGACTCACAGGGATCATCCAGTCCAGCTCTTAAGTGACTGGTTTTGCTGTGTGAGTCCACAGAATGGTTCCAGTGTAGGGACTTGGACTGTTTTCCCTTAGCAATTGTCATTGTTGTGTGTTTTGGGGCAATATTGCTACATACCATGAGTGGTGCAGCTCCATGAGCCTTTGCTTATGAAAACACCCTCCCAGTGTGTCTGTGTAGACACCTTTCTGATGATGCTGGTGCTGAAGATGGAGAGCAACAATTCACTTTTTTTGGGGTAACCCTACTATTAGTGGAAGCAGCAATAGTGTTTGCTTGTGCATTAATGCTGCCAAGGAAAGATGTAACATCAGTCAGCATTGCTGGTCCTGCAGCCAAAAAGCTAAAACTGTGTCTGGGCTGCACCAGCAGGAGAGCAGCCAGGAGGCTGAGGGGGGACATTGCAGTGGGCTCAGCATAGCTGTGCCACACCTCAAACAGGGTGCAGAAATTATTTCTGTATATGCACAGGATCATAGAATGGTTTCGATTGGAAGGGACATTAAAGACCATCCAGTGCCACCCTTGCCATGGGCAGGGACACCTCCCACCAGCCCAGGGTGCTCCAAGCCCCATCCCACCTGGCCTTGGACACTTCCAGGGATCCAGAGGCAGCCACAGCTTTTCTGCCCAACCTGTGCCAGGGCCTGCCCACCCTCCCAGCCAACAATTCTTTCCCAATATTCTATGTCACCCTGCCTTCTGAGAGTTTGAAGCTATTCCCTCTTGTCCTGCCATTCCATGTCTTTGTCCAAAGTGCCTCTCCTGCTCTCCTGGAGCCCCTTTAGGCACTGGAAGTTCTCTTAGACCCTTCTCTTCTCTGGGCTGAATAATTCCAGCTCTCCCATCCTGGCTCCAGAGCAGAGGAGCTTCAGCCCATCTCCATGGGCTCCTCTGGACTCGCTCCAGAAGCTCCACATTCTCCTTGTGTTGGGGACCCAAAGTCAGCTCTGCAGGTGGGATCACACCATAGCAGAGATGGACAGTCTTACACTGTGAAATGTCACCTCCTTGGTCTTTCTATCAATGAATTGACCACACCTTGCAAATTAAGGTATCAATAGGCTCCTTCCAGCCTAAAATAGCTTCAAGTTAGCCATTTTAATTCCAAATAATCAGTATTGTTTCCTGTAACCTGTTTTTATCAGCCGAATGCGTCCTTTCGGATATATGATAATAGAAAATGTGATCAGAATATAAATGCTGAATTAATTTGAAATCCGTTAGGTTTCATATAGCAATGTCTCTATAACAGTTAAAAAATATCGGAGGGAAGAAAACATAAGTTCTTGGTGCAGAACAAATATTGACTTTAGCCACTTTTGCAATATTAAAATGTCTTTCTTATTTTGAGAAGCTGAACTGTATATAGAGAACTGTTTATATCAGCTTTTCAGCTCCAAAGGGAAGATAACTCTAAGCATGGGCAATTATGTATATTTGCAAATGAGAGGAAAAGTATGGTTTATTTATAAAGGGGTTTAGATGCATATATGAGTGTGTAGGTTTGGCATCCAAATAGTTCACTTGAACACTTTTTGTTATTTTATTTTGCTAAAATGAGTTGGGACTGAGGAAATTCCTGGAAGAACCAACGCACTTGCAGCTGGATTTTAAAATGTTAAAGAGAAAACATGGAGTCACAGAATGGTTTGGATTGGAAGGTCCATCCAGACAACTGAAAGGAATAATCCACAGCCAAAATAAAATATTGGCAATAAATCCTTAAAACACAGAGCTGAAGACCCTACCTTATCATATCTAGTGTGCTTTAAGGCCTCTCCAGTTAAAAGTAAGATTTTCTAGCCCCAGCAGTGAAGTTCACCTGCCCTTATCATCACATTAATGGTGGTGGACATGTAAATGAGATTCACACTTCTGGTTTTTAACATGTTTAGCTTTAAATTTGCATACTATAAATGCTCCAGTTCTATAGTTTGCAACCCAAAAGCTGTGAGATCACACCCCCAATTCTGTTTTTTCTGTGTTTATTGGGTTCATGCAGCTGTGGAAAAGTTTTGCACCTGATGTAGGATAATCATCCTTCCATAGTCAATGGAGAGATATAGAGAGGAGGAAAAGAAGTCACAGACTAAGACACCTATTTGTGATCTGTCAAGTGTAATGATCTTTTATTCTTTTCTACAATAATATCACTTAGCATAATATAAAGTTGGATTTTGAAACTCCCTGTAACTACTCAATTTAAAAAAAAAGGCATGGAAAGTATATGGATGAAGATAATTGCACTCATCACAAATAAGGATTTTAATATTACTTCTCTGTCTTTATGCCTTTTATGTAGGGATGTCAAAATACATGACAAGGATGAAAAGTATCATTGTTGAATTTTGCAGATAGGGAAACTAAGTACTTGTACTTTACCCAAAGTCACAGAAGTCTACAGTAATATATCCCAAGTTATTTTACCATGTCGAATACATTGTCCATTGAAACTTGCTACCTCCAATAACTTCTCAACCCAAATGGGATTTCCATTACACTCACAGCTTTAGGCTGAGTCTCATATAAAATCTGTAGCACTATTTAAAAAAAATAATATATATATATAATCTCTGAACAACTTTCTCATTCACAGGGTCACATTCAAACTGATGCTTTGCAGAATTACCATTTCCTGGGGTTTTATTAGAGAGAAAAAAGAAGGAATCAGCTTTTAGTACCCCCTTCTCTTGACAAGAATACTTTCTGGGCTTAATTCCTTCGCTTAACTTTTCCTTTCTTCTGATGCTCTGCAGCTACTGCAGTAAGAACTTCCTAGGAAATAATTTACAAAGGCTTTCTGATATTAAAAATGAAAAGGCAGTTTTTAAAACAGAGGGAGAACTAAAGATAAATCTGTGGTATTAACAGTTATGATTTGTTGCAGCTCTTGCAGCATTTATTCAGGAATTGTAGAATCCTAGAGGTTGGAAAAGGACTTTGAGATCATCAATCCAACCATTACTGAGCACTGCAGAGGCCACCACTGACTGATGTCCCCAAGTGCCACATCCACATGGGCTTTTACCCCCAAATATGTATCTTTTCCCTCTAAGAATCTTCCAGGTTGTCCAGCATAAGAATCACTACAGACTCTTGACCCTTCCTCCAAAATTTAGTGCTGAATCTTCTCACAAGGTGCCTGTGCATTCAAATGTTTCTCTTCACCGAGCTTTGTTATGAAGTCACAGTGGCTTTACTTTATGGAAAAATCCTCCTCCATAAGGTTTTTTTCCATATTCCTGAGTTACAACAGTTTTCCAGCCCTTTGTGATCACTCATTAGTGATGAATTCATGGAATTCCAACTTTGCAAACATTCAACAGTTTGAAAAGATCTGTAGAGGGAGAAAGAAGGAAAAGTGAGTTCTCCAGTTGCTATTAAAACCAGCAGTTTTAAAGGCTAATGAGACTCATGGATTTCACAACTAACCTGTCTTTGTTATGGTGAGAACTGCCTGGGAGCTGCATCTGAAATGTGTAATTTTGTTTAATTTTGCATAATCAACTGCATTGTGGGGTGACAGTCTCTGAAAATTTGCAGCCATGATAAAACTGGTTGAGGGACTGAATGAAGAGTTTTCCAATCTGTAGGATACACACAGGGGATGATATGGCACCAAAAAATAAGGTCCTTTAATGTTTTAATAAAATAATAATGTGTATGCATTTTATAACAAGAGAAACGTGAGAGTTGTGTTGTTATTTTTCAGTAGATCTTTTAACATATATGTATCTAAATGTGTATGTGTGCATGTGAGGAAACTTATAGCCTATATATATGCAAAGTACAAAAATACAGACAAAAATAGAAAAATGAAGTGGTTGGCAGCGAAGATGAATATTTACTGCTTAAGGTATTTTTCAGCATTATCAAAAAGCGGTGTACATATTGGATGTGTTGTCCTTCGACAATACCAGAAAATATTGGTGATTTATTTTGGAGGAGGAAGGAAGTGAGAAAAGATACGGTGCTGAAAAATTGTACACTGCAGGAAAAAGAAAGAATTGCCTAAAGAGTAATTTATGAAGTTTTTACTTGTAATATGAGAGTTCCTTCCACTGGTGGTGCAGGTTTATGCATCTTCCATCTCTTCTCCCTGTATGTGCTGGACAGAAAGGGACTATTGGCTTTTTGGGAGAGGGTTTGTTGTATTTTTAATTCTTTTCCTTACAGAAAATACCAACCATTTAAGCTTGTATAGTTTTCTCTGTATGTAAATTATATGTAATACACTATAATGTCCTATTTTCACTTTTTGATGCTGTATTTTACACATCAGGTCTTTGACTTTGACCTAAAACAACGATGTTGTCTGAGTGTTTTATATTTTAGGTGAGTTCAATAATTAATGGCAGTTTTCTCCTCTGTTTCATCGTGTCTACAATTGCATTTAATTTTCTTCTCTTACAAGCTGAATTAATTATGCTGAAAGAAGATACACTAAACAAAACAGCCCAAAAATCTTTAATTTTCAATAATCAACTAGTTCTGCTGTTATGAATTCAAACCAGTGCCTTCTTTTTTAGGATGATCATGTTAAACAGATAATGTTAATTAATTCAATCATTATAAAATACAAGCTAGAAAGCTCTCAGGAGGTTATTTAGTCCATTCCTCTACACTACCAAAGTTTAGACACAAAAAAGGATAACTCAAGTTGGTTGGAATTATCCAAGTATTGTCCCTGTTCAATTTTCCAGTTCTTGCTCAAGGTGAGGGCACTGCGGATACCTCATGGAGGCTGAAAATATTGGATAATTAAATTATAGCTTGATTTTTCCTAAAAAAACTGTGGCATTTCCACATGGTGAGAAATGTGTTTTGTTTTTTTTGTTTTTTTTTTTCTTTTTAATGTTCTCCTTTGCATCTCCTGGGGGTTTTAATTTTGTTGTTTTGGTGTAAAATGGGAATTCCAGTTTCCATACAACTCCTAGACCATCACTGGGTTGCATGAGACACTACTTTTGTATAAGAAACATTTCTACTTTGAATATTTTTGTGCCACCAATAATTATTTTGACAAAGAAATCCTAATCAAATGAATTCAGTAGGAAATTATGCTCCTTATGATAAATTTGAAAGATTTTAGCAGCATGCTTCTGGCAATTCCTTGCAGCAAAGAACACAAATAATGGTTTTCTGATCCTTATAATTTGGCCAAGTACAAGCAGGTTAGCTTGGGGACATCTTGATGGCTGCCAAGTCTTGGGTAAATTTCCAAGTAACATTGCAAATTATAAAAGTATTAGGGTTATTAGGAAAACAGCTGGGGAAATGAATATCATGAGGGTTGTTAAATGACTTTAATAAAAGGGGTTGTTACTGTTTCTTCTTATTTTCTGACAATTCTACAGAGGCCCTGTGGGAGATATTCAGGTCATCATCACAAAAAACTGAGGTAGGGCTATTAAGTTCTTTTTTCATTTTCTGAGGAAAAAAACCCCACCTAATTGAAGGGAGTCTAGAAATGAAAGTGAGGATTATATTTGTTTTCCAAGTGATGTTTGGAGATTCATGTGTTTTCCTTCCATTTTCAGACACCTTCTTGCTATTTATTTCACTTAACTTTCTCTTTCTTATTGTCTTCTTCTCCTTTCCCCCTGTTTTTGTGTCTTTCCCTCTCTTTTCTTCTTCTTAGGTGTAAAACAGCAGCAGAAGAATATCTACATGTGCCTCCTAAGATGTACTCTTAAAAAAAATAATGCTGAGTTGTATGCATCCCTTCTCTCTTCAAAGCACTTACAGTATTTTTTAGTTATTGCCATAATTCATCTGCCCTTTAAAAAGTCGTAGCAGTTTCAAAAAGATATCACAGCATTTGGAAAATATGGAAGTACTGAAGAATAAGAATTATATTTGGGCAAAAAAAAAGTAATAATAGATAATTTTTATCCACTTTTACTACTATTTTAAGTAAGCAAATAGGGATATTTATTAGAATTATCAGGAACGCTTTGGAGGCCCATTGCAGTAGATATCTCAAGATCCTAAAGAACAAATTCTCTAAACAAATCATGAGTAAAGGGGGTTTTATCAATCCAATTATGAAGAGCTGGGCTCCAGAAAAGAAGACTTTTTTTGCTGATAGTCCCTTAAATGAGTTCTTAGTGCACATGCAGCCCCAGCAGAGGGAAGAGCACTTTAATTGACCAGCACTATCTTGGTTTCAGAGACCCAGTGCCACAGCCAAGCCAGGCACCTCTTCATCAGAGAAGCATCTTAATTTCAACACCACAACTTTGTCTTACTTTTTTTCCTTGCAAGGCTGATGTTGCTAACTTCACTGACCTCACGCTGTCTAGATTTTGGGGGTTTTGTCATTAGATAGCAATGTTATAGTATGAAGCTTCTGCCTAGTCCCTGGTGGGTGTTGGTGTGGAGAGGATGGGGCAGCTGCAGTCCCATCTTGGCACCACCATGTCCTGCAGTGTCCTGGCTGCCTCTTGGGGGCTTCTGTGCAAGTGCTGCCCCTGCATGCCCAGAGCCCTTCTGACACCTGCAGGCAGCAGCAGACCATTGGAGGGAATATCTTCCTCCCTGTAGGCTCCAGTGTTTAATGGCATAGAGATGCTGCTCAGTGTGGATTAAGGAAGGATGGATGTGCTGATGGCTGCACTATGGGAAGGGAACAAAGCCTGCAAATTCCAGCAGTCTGGCAAACCACACATAAGTCCAAGGTAGTCTTTTCACCTGGGCCAGATCATTTTTCAAGTCCTCCATTTTCATTTTTTTTTACTTTTTTATTATTATAATTTGCTCGTTGCCAAAAAAGTTGGGACACTTTCTCTTTCTCCATAAATACACTCTGCTAAAATAAATTGTAGCATCTCTCTGTCCTCTGGAGAAAGAGACTGCAGCCATTCCTGAGGTGGTTGCTGTCTTCAGTGAGCATTGGTGGCTAGAATAAAGCAGGTGGTGATGAATTTGCTCCCAGGAATTAAGATGTTGTCCTCCCAGCAGCAGACAGGTGAGTCCAGCTGCAGAACACAGGAGGAATGTTTGTGGCAGGGGCAGAGTGCATTTATGCAGAAATAGCATTTGAAAATAGAAGATTCAAGGGGTATTGTTTGGTTGGGTTTGCAGAGGACTCAGAAATTACAATGTTGGGGAGCAGGATGGTCTTGGTGCAGGCAAAGCTTAGGGCATAACAGAGAAATGTGAGATATTTTCATGGACCATTTGACTCCTGTGGGAGTGGGGTAATGGATGAAATTATGTGAAGAGGAGAGAGAGATGGGGTAGAGGAACATTTGGTCCATCTCATGTGTTTCATGAGGACTAGGTGACTTGGGAGAACAGCAGTGCTAGGAGAGCTTGTGAGGTCACGGATGGAGATCGTAAAATCAAAGGCTCTTCCATTAGTCAGCCTGGAGAGAAGAAGGAAAAGGGAAAAAAGAAGGTAGAATAATGCTAGAAAATTGATGTAAAGGGAGAGGTAAAATAGAACTTGCCTTCTGCAGCCTCAGGGAATTGTTTTTATAGTCCCTGTGCAGGCTGTGTCTGATGGGGGCTTTTCGCTCCAGCAAGGCAGAAAACAAAGCCAGTGTAACATGATTTTTGATGTTCTTCCTTCAGGTCTGCCTTTACTGTCCAGAAAGCATCTCTTAATTTTTCAGTCTCAAAATGTATCATATAAATTTTAAATATCCAAGAGGATGTTACAGAAGTGCAAGAACAGATGGATTCCTTTCTCCTCTTGAGCCAAGCCACCTCAGTTCCACTCACCCATTTGAACATTGTTTTTCTGTGTTTTTTTATAACACGTGCCCTACTTTATGGTTGCATCTGAGTGGATGGAATTCCATCAGTTGTTATAGCCAAAATCAACAGTTTTTTTGACATTTTTCTTCTGCAACTTGAAAGATTCAGCTATAATTCCTACTATGCATCTACTTAAATCATGGTGCTGTCTTCTCTCTTACCATGAGAATGCTGTTTAGCTCTTCAAATGGAATAATGGACTTTTTTAAACAAGTAACACCTTTTTTTTTTTCTTGCTAAACTTAGTTTAAAAATGACTTTAAAGTACTTTTTTATGTCTAAAAAAGTAGTGTTGTAAAAAACAATTTGGGGGTACTTTAGTCAGTAGGTAGGGGAGAATTCTACCATATACAGAAAGCTTAGGGGTAAAGACAGGAAAAGTTCTTCAAAATAGAGGTTTTTTCCAGACATAGGTAGGATCAGTGAAAAAAAGAACATGTATGAAGGGACTTCCACGAAGAAGGAAAGGATAAAAAATGACATTCCATTTCTTTATGCAGTTTCTTGATAAGGGATATGAAGGCATAGTGTTAATATTGGAAAAAAATATTCAACTTTACCAAACTTTTTCCAAAAATTTGGCCACAATATGTAGGGAGCTGGAATTTTTCATTCACATTATCTACCCAGTCTCAAAACTTAAAATGTGATTTGCTACCAGCTACATCCAGATCTAAATGTGCTCAATGCCCATGTCCTGTGAGTGGGTGACCTCTGGGAACTTCATTTCCCTGGGCAGATCAATGATGTTCTCTGGAATATCCACGGGGATCAACAGGGGTGTCCACGTGGCCAAATTACAACTTAAATATGCCATTTTTGGTGACTGACTTGAGTTTCTCCTTGTGATGGATTCATAAGCTGTGTTTGCTGCGGAAAATACTTGAGTCATGGTAATGTCCTTGTGGTTAAGGGGCTCATGAGGCCAATGCTCCGGTGGATCTGCCTTCACCATCTCAGGAAAATCATGGAGAGTGGAATTTGACTCCAAACTCCAATAATCTCAAATGCAAGAGTCAAATCTCAGCTTGTTATTTATGATCCCTCTGCATCCAGCAGAATTATCTCCTAGTCCAGAATAATTGCCCACAGTGGTTGGGCTGTATCTTCTGAAGAAGCCTAAAGACATCCCAGCTAAGTGGCTTAGGCTGGATGCCTCAATTCTACATGATGAAATTAAGCCAACTTTAATCTGTGGATTTTTCATATGCAAATAAATGCATTAATGTTTCATTTTCATCTTTTTTCCCCCTATAGAAGCAATAATTAGATGTGACCCAGAGCTGCTTGTGCTGCAACACACAAGCACACAGCACTTGAGGAGTCAGAAAAGGAAAAGGAGAGGTATTGGAAGCACAGAAGGCAAAACTGGAGAGGTATAATCACATTTTATACTTTATTCCTCAGAGATTGTAATGACCAAAAGTATTCAACGCAGCATCCATAATTTCCTAAAAGAAAATAACAGACTATTCAGTCTTGTTTTTATTTTTAAATTGGAAATGAGGAGAATTCCAGATTTGTGTTTGATTCACAGCTTCTCTTCCACCCTTCCCTTCTTCCTAGCAACTCCCAGCTGCCTCATGTGAACATTCCTGTAGATGTTTCTAGTACAGAAGGAGGTCAGTTTGAAAGACTCTGTGCTTTGAATTAAATTCTTTTTTATGACACTTATGCCTATTAATTAGATGAGTCATAGACTTGATTCACTGTAGAGTTTATATTTACAAATAATCATAAAAGAAGTACTCAAAGACCACAGGCTGAATCTCTAAATGGAAATTGTCTCCTAAATACATTATGACAAAATGCTAGGAATTATTAAAAAGAACTAAAAAGGAAAAAAAAGCAAATAAACCATGAAGAAAAGTTCACCACAATTAAGAACAAGATAGAACATACTTTAGAAATGTAAGGAAAGAAGAAGCATGAATGCATACAGCCTTTCCTATTCCAGATCCCATAAATGCTGTGATGAATTATCGGGTGTAAACAGATAAGAGCAGTCTGATGTCCCCTTTAAACATGAGTCATAATACCTATGGGACTTGCTTTCAAACAATTACAGTTTTTAAATTAATAGAGCCTACTTCATGGGATGTAATAAAAATTGGAGGAATATAAACTCACCAGTATTAGTAAATTATGATACTGTACAGTTATGCTGAATGAAGAAACTACTTACATAGAAAATATCATTGAATATCACATCAGGAGAGTTAAATTATAAAGATTACGTGTAATAAATGTATGTTTTGGTGGGGAAAAGAAGGGAGCAAAGATTGCTAATGCCTGAGTATTATACTGGGAAAAGAGGAGTTCCTTTTCCTTTCACCAATATGGATCTGCCCAGAGGAAAGAAGTAATGTTGAAAAAGCAAAATGGATTGATCTTTGTGGGCAGGACCTGGATCCTTCTCGAAGGAGTGACATAAGTGAGTCCATTATTCCTTTTAGGGTGGGGTGGGCTGTAACTGAGGAAGAGATCAGTCTACCCCAGTGCCTGTGTACTCTTGGGAAAGGAAGGGATGTCATTGATTAAACCTCCAGCCACTTGTACCATCAGAGAAAGGACCACAGTTTATTATTTTTTTTTTTTGCTGTGGACCTTGATTCCTCCATTTTTGGACATTTTATCACTGTAGAGTTAGAATTTTGCTTTTTACAGCTTGAGACAACTAATTTTTTCAGAGTTGGTGTGTGCACTGTGGGAGGTGGCAGAGTCAAGGCCAGCCCTGGGGATGGTCGGAACAGTCAGGTGGAATAAGAGGTTTGGTTTAATGTGACTCGTGACAAACCAGGTCTGTTTTCCTACATCTGCTCAGCACTGACACTACTTGTTAATTCCGAAAACATCATGGTGAGGAACATGGTGTGAGATGAAAGCTTCTGTTTTGTCCTTGACCTTTATGTTTCAACACTTCCCCAGGCTGCTGGAGTTTGTTATTAAATGCCAGCCTGGAGTTATGAAGGGATGAAAAATTATCAATTACGCCAAGAACTGCCTTTCAAATGAAGATCAATACAAATCCTCATATTGAGGCAAGCACAGCTACATGCAGAAGCATTCAAATTTGGGAATGGAGGGAGATCTTTGTGTTCTGAGGCCACTTTCTACTGTGGATAAATCTGCAGGATGAGCACTGTGACCTGCTGGGGGACGGAAAGCTCAGGGAAGGGCAGATATTCACCTGAATGCTTCTAATTTCTAGCTAGGAAAGGGATTTTGGGATATGAGGGTGACATAAACCAGATTTTGGGGGTTTTATGCAACTATCCCAGTGAAGTTCATCTCTCAGGAGTTAGTGGGTGTGTAGTGGCAGGTACCCCAAGGTTTGTGTGCAAGTCTACAGCTGAGCTGCCTAGAGTGGCCCAGTGGTTATTGGGGAAAAACAGGCAATTTTAGCTCTGGGGAAACCAGGGGATTGGATCAGTTCCTGTGTTTTACATATCTATCTCAAGATGAGGATATGAAGTCCTAAAAACACTCTGGCCCCATTATATATAACTATAGGGAGTTCAGGTATCTATCAGAGCAGAAGTTTATACTGTAAATTCATTTCTAAGCTCAGATTCCAATGGCTTTTTTCCCTCCTTGTTAATAATTGCTACTTTCCTCTACTCTTTTATTTTCATAGCCCTCCCAGTTATTGCTCTTCGAGCTGATGTTCACTGTGAGCAAAAAAAATTATTGCATTAACAGACATGCAATTCAGGTGTAAATTTATTTGGGGGGAGAAAAGGAGAACTCAAGTGATGGCAGCCTTAAAACTCCCTAAAACTTTTAATATACGACCTGTGCCCTAGGTCATGTTGTGTACAAGAGTCTTCATAGGTGGAAATTGTATTTTCTGCTCTAAATGGAACTACATTAAGCCTGGATCCAATTTGCTCTGGAAAGGTGCTTGAAGAGTTCTGGGGTAAAAAAATACTCCCTAAACACTTTGAAATAACATAAGTTAATAAATATTACTTGAGGGCTTAGGAAATTTGGAAGAGGGCGTGAAGAAGGTGTGAGATTTTCACCAAGATGCTGACTCATATCTGGTAAAAAGTCGTCATTTGAATATGTTACAACATGATTTTAATCCATTCAGAAATATTTCTCTCAGGTTGTTTTGGAGCTTGGTTTGGTTTTTTTCTTTATGTTTGAGATTTTTGTACTGTGCCAGTCAGGGTCGTCCCTCTTGCACAGGAATTTGTGGCCAAACTTGGATTGCAAATCTGAGGTAGGGTGTAGGAGCCTTTGCTAATTTCATACATTCAATATATTGTCTGATGTTGATTAAGAGAAATAAAATGTTTTCAGAGAAATCTCATCTATTCTGGGGACAGCCATATATAAAAATACAATGAAAGCAAAATGTCTGTGATTCTTCTAATTCAGCTTGTCAGTATAATGCTTTAATTAAAAAAAAAAACAACTGGCACATTAGCTGCTATTTAGAATTGGCAATAATATTTTGAAATTATTTTCTGAAGGTTTTTCCAATGCTTTACAATTCTTACAAGAAAATTACACGGTGCAGGATAGGCTATTAGCCATTTGATCTTCTGCTATTCATCAAAGACATTCCATCTTGGAAATGGCCACCAAAAGTTGGGAAAAGTTACAGCAATTTAAGAAATTCCCTTATTTTTCTTTCTTGACCTTCAGATCACTGTTGATTATAAAATAAGGCAATAGAACAAAACATGTGCGGGCACTTAATTATCTTGAAAACCTTCAGAAATCAAGGTTTCTATTAGATGTCTGTCTGGCATTATTTTTTTTTTAAGCACTTTGGAAAATTGCATCTGAGATGAGATAAATGCAGCTGCACATTTAAATTAAGATTATCTTCAGGCTAGTAATATCATTTACTGTTCAGTGATTTTAATTCGAGCCAAGACAGTACAATTAGTGTCATCATCCTGCTGGCATTGCTCTTTGCTTTATGGTTGTATTTACTGTTAAGACAACTCATATCTAGTATAAGTCAAGATAATACATTATTAAAGGGAGAATATGTCAGTAAGGATTGCTGGTCGAGCTGATGAGCTGGACTTCCCTTCAGACATCGATTCTGTGTTGGCTCTAACAGGAAGGTCTCATTAAATCACTTGAGAAACTTAATAAATTCCCATTTCAACATGGAGATTAATTTATTTCAAATGACATTCTGGAAAGTAGTTGTTGCCTTTATTTCTTATAATTGCTGGCTTAAAATTATAGCTGCTTTAAATATTTAAATTGTAGTTATTAAAATTGAAGAAATTGTCTGTAGGATGGGGTTTGTTCCTCCTGATAAGAAGGGGTTTTGCTGTCACCTGCTTGGGCTGTTTTTAGGATGGTGTTTTTTTCTGAGTTCCATTAAGCTGTAGCTTGTCTGAAAATAAAAATATTACCCATTTCAGGTCTAGAAAATGGCCAGGAGTTTGGACCCCAACTCCCATAGATGTGAGAGTGGTTTATTAATAATATCCTTTATTTTCTGCATCTACATTAGGGTGTCTGAGGGGAAACTGGCTTTCCACGTGTGGCTCGTTTTCTCCAAGGCTGCAGCCTCAAGTACATTTCTGAATTTGGAGACCTGGCAGTCTAATTTTACCTTTTTTTATGAAAATACTGTTTTTCTCTGTGATTCTGCATGTGATCTGGGAACTTCTGTTCAGTCTCAGTGCACTCCCTGAACCCCATTAGAAACGTTTCTTTTGAAAAAACTGAGTAGCCCATTGCAGGAGGCATAAAGGAGGACAGCTTTGTCCTGGGGGTGCTTCCCTGAAGATATTGCTGATTTATAGCCAATAATTTCATGTCTGTAAAGAGGAGATCTCCCCACTGTACCGTCCCTTAAGCCAGACAGAGAGCAAGAGGGAGGGAGTTTTTTTTACAAAGAAAAGCAAAGACGTGAAGGAAAGAAACCAAAAACATGGGGAAGAACTTTAAAGACAAGCAGGAGAGTTTAGGTTGCATTTCAATTGCATGTTCAGTGCATGGTTTAGAGTCAAATTTAGAAATGTACATGTTGTTTAGGTATATGTAGAGAGCCAGAGGGTCATGACTATGTGCCATTGTCGGTGGGCAATGTAAACTGTGCCAAAAGTGTGGTGTTGCCTGTAGCATTTCTAGTTTCTTACCATAAAGGTGTTTAATGTATACCTGATTTTAAGCTTTTAAGCTGAGTAATGGGATAGTTTTGAGTGGACTGTTGATGTTTGCCTTATTGCTGCCAACCACCTTACTGCTCCAGCAGACAAAGCATATGGTGCTATGAAAGACCTTGAAGTGCACTCAAAGCTAAGAGGTTGTGTGTGATACACACACACACATCTGTCTCTTCATCTATATATTTATATATGTTCTCATAATTAAGGAAATATTATAGAAAGACTTCCCTGCTCTTAAATGGATTCTCCTCTATGTGTATTTGTGAGTCAACCCTGCATAAAATGGCTTTTACCTTGGCTAATAAATATGCTTTTAAAAAGATGATGCTTTTCTTATTCACAGTTTCTTCTTTTTGGAATATGCAGCATTGGGTGTAAATAGAGGGTGTAAAAGGAGGGAATGGTGGAGAGAAAATTCCATGGAGCATGGAGAATTCCATTGTGGCAGAGCCACCCATGCCTTTCGTACCTCAAATCTGACAATCCAGTTCTGTAGGAGCAGGTAAAAATGTTGTAAAATGCCAGGATTCCACAGATTGAGCAGAAATTCAAAGATAAAACAGTTTCTGATTGTTTAGTGAGGGAGGTTCTAGCAAAAATTCTAAAGAAGGATCACCTGTCTGTTGTTTTTGTTGTACCATAATTTGTGGGTTTACTGCTTTTTCCCTGGCTGGAAATCAAACAACGTGAATTTTGGCCTTTTCTTTGCATAACTGAGTGGATCGAGCAATAACCCTTTAACAGGGGGGAAAAAAATCATCAGAACTTGAGAACATTTAAGACTGATTCAAGATATGCCCAGTGAGCTTTGGATCAGCCAAAGTCATCCAAGAAAACAGATCCCAAATAAATTGAGGAATTAATTTAAGAACCTCCTCTCACTCTGAAAATAAATCATCAGGTAAAAGCAGCACTTGACAGAGCCTTTTGGAGTTATGAGCCAAGATCAAGTTCTGACTTCACAAAACTTGAAAGAAGGAGGGGAAAAAATACTTTAATATTATTTTTGTTGTTAATTATTTCAATATGTTTCAGTATTTTGCCATTTTATTTAGCATCTCCAGTGACAAAGTGCAAGAGAAAAATAAGATACTGAAAAATAATGTGGTTGGTGTAGAGCCAATGAAGTGAGATTTGAGTCTCAGAAAGGAACATAAATTGCAGCCTTTCAGTTGATATTAGTGGGATTTGGACCCAGCCCAGTCCTAAAAGCTCATTTCTTTTCAGGTTGACATCACTGGACAGACCACATTCCACCCCAAAGGGAACATTCGTTCCTAAAGCTGAATTAATTTAAAAGAATTTTGCCTTATGTAAATGAGACCATGAGTTCTCTGCTTTAATCCTGGCTTAGACTGAAAGAACAATAAACCCTTCTGAGGTTGTCCCTTAGGGCTATAGGGCTTGTGGTTGGGTTCCCTGGGGAACACGAAAGGTTAACTTGACATTACAGCCTTTTTATAAGAAATAAACTGTCCTGAATGTGTGTTTTCAGAAATTAGGCATTTTCAGAGGTGTTATCACCCTTCTATCATGTCATGGTGAAGCTGAGAGAGGGGTTCTTTCTTGAGTAGGATCATATTCAAGTACAGAAAAGGTCTGTAGGTGGGTTCCCATCAGCATTGCACGAGCTCTCAAACCTTGGTGCCTTTCAACTGCAGGCAAAAACCAGCACTGGATTCATATCCAACAAATACAGCCCCACTGCCTAAATTCCCTTCATCTTAAAAGCCCTGTGTTTAAGATTTTAATTAGCAAATAAATATTTAGTTGTGATAAGCCAGTTGATTAAAAGTGTGGAGATTTATTGGAAAAGACTGTTTTATTTGGCTAGACATGTTTATCAGCTAGATTTGGATCCTGTGATGTTAAATGCTCCATACTGAAAGAAAATTACATTTCCTGCCCTAAGGCAAGAGCTTCATTTCTGTATTTTCCCAAACAGAATATTGGATGCAATTTGCTGCTGTTGCATTTTTTTTTTACTTTTTAATCAAATGCTGATATTTATTTCACAGTTATTTATGCAGTGGAATTATTTGTGTTACAAGATGACTAAGACTGTGACTTGAAATTTCGTGCATTTTGGAAGTGGTTGTCTGTTTAGGCACTGGGAAATTCTTATTAATTAATCTTACTAATAATTCTTATGAGTAACCCCTTGCAAGGTACAGTAGCTGTGACAGGCACCGTGTGAATGAAGAGATCCAGAGAGTCTCAGCTCTTCTCAGAATGTGCTGCTTGTGCCCCTTTTCTCTGGCAGATATTGAGGAAAAAGATGAATAAATGCTGAATTCACTATTTGATATTTTATTAGTTTTTCAGAACCAATATACTCTATCTTTAAGGAGAGCCAAGCTATATTGGCTTAAGATAGTTTAACTTTCATAAGTTTGCATATGTAAGAGAATATTTTTTCCTGTTTAACAATTAGGATGATAGAAGTTAATAAATTACAGGAAAAAGATTAAATTATATTTGATACCAGCCCACTACAGTCATCTCGGAAAAAATCTTAGTTTGTTCTTAGTGTATTAAAATTAATAGAACTTTATACATTGACTCCCAGAGTGTGGCTCACCCAGGTTTTGGTTTTCATGTACAGTGTAAAAGTGTCACAGAATGCTTTGAGTTGGAAGGGACCTTACAGCCCATCCAGTCCCACCCCCTGCCATGGGCAGGGACACCTTCCACCAGCCCAGGTTGCTCCAAGCCCTGTCCAACCTGGCCTTGGACATTTCCAGGGATGGGGGAATAAATCTAGAGATGATCATGCTGTGGTTATGTTTTGGAAAGGAACTGATTGGTTCAGCTTGAAGGAATTGTTCTCATGTGGAATTATTTCTATTTTTGATCAGCTCTGTCCCTGTAGATTTCCTTTCAAAGGTTTTCCAAGTGTGCATGGAACAGATTGGACAGTTATATGCAGTTCCTGTGTGTTAAGCTGTTTCCTAAGACCATGTTAACCCCTGGAATTTGGTTTTCAAGCAGCAGTAGATAATTCTTTCACTGGCACATTGTTCAGTTTTTGACAAAGAGCACCTGTAGTGAAAAGCATGAAATAGGTAAAATTGTTTTCCTTGCGGTGCCATACCCAGAGTGCAGTTCACATAATATATATTGTCTTTTAACAGACTGAATCAAACACAACTCACAGAATCACAGAATGGTTTGGGTTGGGAGGAACCTTATGGACCATCTAGTTCCAGCTCCCTCCCGTGGGCAAGGACACTTTCCACTAGAGCTCCATCCATCCTGGCCTTGGACACTTCCAGGGATCCAGGGGCATCCACAGCTTCTCTGGGCAGCAAAGCAGTGCCAAGTGATCACCTCACAGATTTTTCATAATTCAGTAACCACAAAACTCAGACCAATTTCAACAGAATTGGTGAAGTTCATAGAACATTCCAACAGGAAAACCTGCCATGGCTCTTCCCTGTATTTTTTGTGTGTTATGCACCAAAAGAGGGATAGCCACGTGTGTTTGGGGCAAACTCGGGTATTTCACCCTGGAAAAGGAGCAGCCTGTCACTGCTGTTTCAGGAGGGAGGTGGGCATGAAATATGTTGGTGTTGCTCTTTAGGTGCATGAGGAAAAGCACTGAAAATCTGATTTCTGAGCCCATTCTTCTTCATTTCCCCCCAGTGCTGATTTGGCTGAGCTGGGCTCTTGCAGGTACAAAGTGAAAGCTCTGCTCTTCCTGCACTTCACCTACTGTTTAGACAATTAAAGTTAAGCATCCCTATGTTTTCCATATTGTCAGCAAAGGGAGGCAAGGGCATAATTTTAGCCATTGGTGCCTGTTTAGGATGGGAGGAATCACAATGAGTATGCATTTCTCTCCTGTCTAATGTAGTTTACAGTACAACTTTAGGGTGGCTCGTATCACATAAGACAAATTCTGTGCTCCTTCCCATTCTTGGCCTTCAAGTCCTGCTTTTAGGTTCTCTCTTTTGTGGGAATGCCTATCCCAAATTTATATGCCAACTCCTTATTTACTCTTACCTGCTTAGAGGGGGACATTGTCAGTTTGGGCAGTAGAATGACCTTAAAGATGGAGTTCCATCCCCCTGCTCCATCTCTTGACAGTGTTTTGCAAGATGAATAAAAAGCCAGTTTAGGTAATTCATTCAATTTTCCTAGAAAGCCTGGATTTTTCTCCTACTGTGTTTTTTTTAACTCTGCCAATTAAAGATCATCTGCTTTTTCTCCTGGGAGTATATTCCACCTCCAAACAGACATCGCTTGGCAGAGCTTGGAAGGTTTTAGGGTTCTTTTTGAATGGGTTTCAACCAGTGTTATGGTTATAGTGATGACTTGTGTTATGGTATTATAGTTCTCTCTAGAGCATTCTTAACTGTATGTCTTGAAAGCAATGTAATATTGCTTATTGAAGTTTACTGTTATCTTTTAAATGGTCACAATGCTTCCTACAAATTACACCTGGGATGGTGTCTCTCATCCCCCATGCTTTGCCCACAGGGCTGTAGTTTTATTTTGTTAATTATATAATTCAGTTGTATAAATCATGCCCAGAAATCTTGTTTTACAAGTGATAAAATTAAAAATAGTAAACTGTTTTATTTTCATCGTGGATATGCAAGTTCTATTAACGTGGCTGTACGAAATAGCTGTAGCTAATATTTATGTGTTAATATTTATAGATAAATGACATTTGCAATGGAAATTTGCTTGCAGATTTGCCATTATGATATAAAACTGACTTCTGCAGAATGTTTAATCAGCCTCACATATTGGCTTTTGGTCTTTTCGTCTCTACAATTTATGTCTGCTTCCTTGGGAACCAAGCTCTTCTATAAAAGAGTTTGGTTAAAGTTAATTCTCTGAAACTCTGAGTTACATTTTCCAGAAATCAGAGTGCCAGATATTGCCAGTTTTATATGTGGGAAGAGCCTTGTTTTCCAAGTAATCTTCCTTCAAATTTCTCGGGAACTTTATGCCCAATGTGTACATGGCAAAAATGCCAGAATAATTTTGGGGTTTATATATTTATTAATTTAGCAGTCACCCCTCTTTCCTGCCCATTAGTAAATAAATAAATGCATTAAATTAAATCAGCCATAGATTTCTTTTAATTTGCACTCACATACTTCAAAAGGGGAGTAAATGTTGCATAATTTTCACTTTAATTCAGTCACTACATTGAGCACCCCTATATTTTGATGCCTGCCACCTGAGGGTAATGAAAGCATCCTGCAAAGTTCCCTGATGGAAAACCAAATGGGTTTGGCATGTGAGGAAGTCACAAGTGTCTGAAATACCAATTTCCCAAAAGCTTTCAAGACACCAAAACCTCTGTTTTAGAAGTTTGAAGCTGCAGTATGCATTATTTAATTTTTATTTTATTCTGTTTTGGTTTTATGTTACAGAATGAGATGCTCTGCCAAAGCCTGTTTTGGTTTCTGTTCTGTGAGATTTGACAGGAGTTTTATCAGTTTATGTTGCTGCTGTACTCTCAGATGTCTGTTATTCAGACTTCCCTCTGGGAGTGGGTGTCCTTTGGCCACTGGGACAACGTGAACAGTCTCCAAGAGATGTCAAAATCCTGGACTTCTCCAAATAACTTGAAGGGAAATACTTCAGTATAGAATCACAGAGTGGTTTGGGTTGGAAGGGACCATTGAAGCCCATTTAGGTCCAACCTCCTGTCTTGGGCAGGGACATCTCCAAGAAGATCTGGTTGCTCAGAGCCTCTTTCAACCTGATCTTGAGTGTTTCCAGGGATGAGGCAGCCACAAAATGCACATGATCGCAAATAATGACCACTTATCCTTCCACTCACATACCTGCGAGTTGGTTTGGATGTGATAAAGCACATAAAGTTCTGTACCTACCTCAAATGTGGAGATGGGCTTGGTCCAAGTGCACAATAAAGTGCTCTATTAGAACTGGGCCTAAACTTCTGCTTTCTCTGGTGATTTACAGCATTTCTTATTTGTGCTGTGCCTTGTTTTCCATGAATTATAATAGCAGAGCTAATCAAACCCCACAATAAATACTGATATTGGTGACATTAGATCAGTAAGGGGCATTAATACTCATTGCAAAAAACTCCTGGTGGACAAATTATTGGAGGCAGAATAGGCATTTCAGCTGATTTTATTGAGACACCAGAAATTAAAATACAGTGCAATATTGACATCAAAGTAGGTTCCCCTTTATTTGATTTGCTCAATAATACAACCAGTAACTTCTCAGTAAATTTATCATACTTAGTATGTAATAGATTTAGCAAAGTTAGAAACCAGAATAACAGTCCCCTCCAAACCCAGCCCAGTTCTGATGCTTAAATCCTTATTTAAAAATCCCGTTCCACTGAAATATTTCTCCTTCTGTGTCAGATTTGAGCGAAGGGGAAGAGGAGGTGTTTGGGGTCAGGCACGTGCCTGGAGTTTCCCTCAGGCTGCTCTCTGGAGCCTCCCAGCATTTCTCTTTCCCCGAGCCCATGTTCTGGAGGGGATCTCTTGTCCAGGAATTCCCTTAGTACATTGGGATTTTTGGCGTGTTTTATTCTGGAAGGAGGGAGCTTTTTCTGTCTGGGTGACAGGGAAATGAAGCGAATCTCATTTAGAGAAGCTGTGCTGGTGCCTGATTTCTGTATTGTTAAAGCACAAAATCAAATTCTTGGTAGCTCTGCAGTTTTATGTAATTACCACCATTTTTCACCGAGCAAAGGAAAAAAATAATAATTAAAAAATGCTGTTTATCTGAAGGGCCATCCAGTGATGGTGCAGTAGCGTGTGGCCAAGGCTCAGGTCCTCTAGAAGTACAAATATTGATGAGTGCACCCCCTCTTGCCCTTAATATTTTATTCCTGCAGTCTTTCATCTCTCTGACAACATTCCACTCTGAAATTCATAATGTTCAGCACTGGATTGCATGTGAGTTCCAGCAGCTGTATCTGACATGCTGTGAGGAGCTAAAAAATGATTCTCAGATTCATGATTTGTGATCCTGGCTGACCTGACATTTGAGGGGGAATGAGATTTCACTGCTTTTTTTCTTCTCTGATGAAAATAATCCCATGTTCTCCATTATAACATCTCGATACATTTAATGAAGTGTTGTAGATGTGCTCACCAGTTCTTCCCTGAGCTGTTGTGAAAGTGTAGAATACAAAGTCACCAATAATCCCTTGAGCAACATAGCTTTGGATTCGTTTGTTGGTTTTTTTTTTCTTTGTTAATCTGCTGATAGTTTGTGTAGATAAAGGTTTTGTAGGTAAAGATTTCCACCTTGTTTACCAAAATGTTTTTCTTACCTGCACTAAGAAACTTCCTGAAGGTGTTTCAGTCCTGGTGATTTGGATGCCTCTCAGCCTGACTTAAGCAGTGGGAGCTTAAAACCTGATTTATCCCTTCAAGAGAAGAGTACGTGCTACCAAGTATATTGTATGGAGGAGCTGAAAGCTCCATTGATAGATTATTTCTCAAATCACTGCAAGAAATAAACAGCCTCACAAATTTAATCACACAGGTATAAAGCCCTTTAAATGCTCCGAGCTGGAGAATGGGGATGTGGGAGCTGAATGAGGAGCTGGAGAGGAGATGAAATTGTTACTTAACTACCAGTGTCTGAAGGGAAATATGTTTAGGGAGTGCATTTTGTCTTGTATGTATTGAAAAGGAGGCAGCATTAGGAGGAGATTTTTACGCCTAGTGGGACTTTTCTGTTGTTGCAGACAGGAATAGAAGAGCAGGATTGATGCTCCAAGTGTAGGAAGCACATCCATTTCAAAATTTCCCCGGATTTAGCAGTGTAACCTGTTCTTTCCCCTTTAACATTTTAAAACTTTATTCTTGTAGGAATTCATTGCAATGCCAGTATAAAAATACTTTGAGCTATAATACAAACTCTGGGCTCATTCCAGATATGGTGAAGTCAGTAGGAGTCTTCCTACTGGCTTTGGATGAGACTTATGGTTGCTCTCCCAGTAATTATTTATGCCTTCTGGAAAAGAGGCATTTTTTTTACACAAAAGTCTAACCCATCCACAGACTCTTTGTGGAGTTCTCAAGGTTTTATTTAAGCCTCTTTAAGATAAGATACAACAGTGCAGAGACCATTGAATCTCAATGGGTTTTTTTGTTAGGTGTCTTTTTTTAAGCTGACAGAAAGGAAAGAATTTTCTATTATATCCATCTTTAGACATTTGAATAAATTGCCTGATTGTTGAAGATTTAAGCCTTCACACTCCAGAAGAACACTTTGTGTTAGTAAATGACGAAGGATGTTTTTCCCCCCCCAAAGAGAGAACTGAAAAGAGAAGCAAAAAGCAAAGAAAATTATTCCCTGTAACCTATTCTGCCTGGAAACAAGCTATACCTGCTCTTCTCCTTTCTGTCCTCCTTTATGGCTCCCAGAATCATGTTTTTGATAACAGCTTTCTGCCTGAAGGCTTTTGCTGGGGTTTGATCCCTGTGAAAGTGAGTGCAAGGGGCATTGCTGCTTCAGGGATGGTGGGGCTCAGCATCAGAGAGCAGCCAACAGTGGTGGCTGTGGGGACATGGCTTGGAGCCTCATCACACAGAGCAGGAGGAGCTGCAGCAGCCAGGGAGGTCTCTCTGGATTAAGGGATGTGAGGCAGGAGGGTGGGAAGAGCTCAGGGTTGTGTGGAAAGGTTTGGTGTGGATGGGCTCCATCACGTGTTGGGAGGGTTGGGTGGGAGGAGATGTTTTGAATGTCAGAGAGAGAAACCTGGGCTAGTGGATGGTGGCAGGGGAGCAGAACGAGATGGTCTTTGAGGTCACTCCCAACCTAAACCTTTCTGTAATTTTGTGATTCTGTGATTGGGAACAGCACGGAGTGATGGGTGAATTGTGGAGAGCAATGTGAGGTGGTGGGACAGGTGGGAGTGGAGAGAAGTTGTGGTGTTTGTCACAAATTAAGAACGTAGCTGTATCTGCTGAGGTGGAGACCAAAGAGGAGCTGGTAACAGTTCCTAAAGTCATCAATAAAGCAGGACAAGTGCTGAGTTATCCTTCTCTTTTAGATTCAGGGAATTTTTGAGATAAAAGTTCCATCTGTGACATCTTGTTTAATAATTCTTGGATTTGTTTAACTGCTTTTGGAGTACTTTTATGTATGGCTCCAAGATATCTATGACAAATGTTTGTATGTGAGAAAGTATTTCTTTCCCTCTGTCTAATCGCTCAGTGCAGTTTTCCCCAAGGTCTTGTATAATGAGAACAGTGAATAATTACCTTCTATTCACCTTTTCCATTAAGTTTATAAATGCATAGGTCTCCTTGTTTTTCCCTTTCTGCACAAAACTCATTTGGAATGGGAGAATTGTAGTAGCTTTGTTACTCTTGTCTGTGTTTTCTGTTCTTTGGTCCATCTGTGGCATTGCAGGTGAACCCTGCATCTGTATGGGTTTCATGGTATTGGTGTCTGCATTGTTTTCCAAGCCTTTCAAAATAGTTCCTTGTGTTTGTGTTGTTAATCATCCTAGAACATTCTAGCTGAGCTTTCAGAGGACATTTCACACTCACACAAGGTTTCCTTCCTGAGGAATTATTGCTGTTGGGGTGATGCAACACTTTAATACTGGGCTGGTTTTAACTATGCTGAGTATGGTAGCATGGGCAGATTTCACTCCTTCACCAGCTCTAGATCAGTTATAGACATAAAGATGAGCAGAGAACCAAAGCAGATCCCTGCTGGATTCTGCTTATAACCTCCCCTCATTGGGAAAATGGACTGTCTTTGATCTGTTAACAGAACACCAATCTGTGAGGGAATTTTTCCTTCTGCTGGAGAGTTTCTTGAAGGGCTTTTGTTAGTGAATGAATCACAAAATTCCACTGATGTGCTGGTAGTGTTCAAATGCCTTATAAACCTCAATTGTTCCTTGCTCAGCTACCCCTGCCTGGTGATGTGTTTGTATGCAGTGAATGGATCTTAAAATTTCTAACTTGATAATTTTGGAGAAACAAACAAACATACCCCAAACTGTACAATTAAGTAAGAAAATTTTGATTGTAAGTGGAAGATAAACAGAAAAAATCTGAATAAATTTAATAAAAATTTGAAGAAAACTATCAAGTATTGACCTATTTTCCTTGCAATGATTATGATGAAATAATAAGACTTTGTCTTTTCAGAGAACATTTATCTTTAGACTGCAGCCTTTGGATGTAACTAAGATTTGGAGTGTATTTATAATCCATTCCTCTCATAATCCAAGGCCTTTCAAAATCATTAAGACTTCATTCCTCTTCCTGCTTTGGTTTTGTAATTTCTCTCTCTTTGGCTTGCTGTGATTTATTGAGGAATCTCACCTAGAGATGTATAGACAGGACGTTCCTACTGAGATTAACTTCACCTGCTTAAGGATGTTCCAGTCAGCAAGTGGGGGTCAGTAAGAATTTGCTTCTTTGTGAGATTAACAAGGATTTTGGGGACTGACTTGTATGTTCTGTGCTTTGGAACCACCTTGCCCCCTGTAATCCATGTGGTTAAAAGGAGCCAGGATATTGGAGGTTGGAAAGTGCCATGTCCTCTTCCTGCTGTAGGGTTTGCTTGTAATTTTGGCACTAAGAATTTAGATTGTGACTAAATTATAGGGTATGGGGTTTTCTTAAAAGTGTTTTATAATCCCTGATGCAACTATTGCAGGCGGACTAGTGGTCCAGTTCCATTTTAAGCTTTGAAGTTCTAAGAGTCAAAAAGTTTTGTATAATGATTCCCTAACAGCCTTCAGATAAGTAAATTAGAGAGAAATGAAATTATATTAAGAATACTTGAGAAAATTTTAGCTTTAAGAGCTGGCTTCACAGCCATGCTAAATAATCATTTCTCATGTGCTTCATTATTTTGTTTCTGTTGTGTCAGTGTATTAATAAAAATGTCAGTATATGACTAAAATACATCATTCTATTTTGTTAGTGGAAAACTGCCATTATAAAATAAGTGATAGAAAGTCTGATTTATTGTTCTGACTGGGGACAATAATTACAGAACCACAGAATGGTTTGGGTTGGAAGGGACCTTAAAGACCATCCAGTGCCACCCCCTGCCATGGGGAGGGACACCTTCCACCAGCCCAGGGTGCTCCAAGCCCCATCCAACCTGGCCTTGGACACTCCCAGGGATCCAGGGGCAGCCACAGCTTAACCCCTTGTCATATTTAAATGAGAATCATGAAGGTGCCAAAATATGAAGGGTTTGTAATGCACATTTTAAGGTAGATATGTTCTCTGATTTTGTGGTGATCTGTCTCTTCCTGCAGGAAATTCTAGTCCTGCTCATAGTTTTATCTCATTCCTGCTAATTCAGTGCACACATCTGGCAAATCCCAGTGAAAACGTTCAAACTGAATGGGATAAAAAGTTACAACATTGTCAGAGAATCTTTTATTTTAAAAAGCCTGTAAATCTGACGTTATTCAGCTTTTGCCCAACACACGCTACTGAATTATTGTGTTTATTTAAATGCTTGCTTGCATTATTTCCAGACAGAAGTCAAAAGACAATATTCTGTACAGATTAAATATATTGTATTGTTGGGAAATGGAAGAATTTTATGCCATCTGTCCCTTGAGACAGTATTAATATTTATTATGTAAAAAAGGTGCTTTTTTTTTTTTCCTAAAGATTGCGGCGAGTAGGGATATCTTAGGGTAAACTCCTCTGGTGCAAGGTACAGACCATGTTCTCAGCTTTATGTACCTGATAAATGTTGTTCAGATTTTGTCAATGTCACAGGAGCCATTAGCGGATTGCTTCAAAAAGTTCAGTCATTTAAAAATGAACTGAACTTTCTTTATGGACATCCATTATTGAAAGGAAATATAACAGAGTAGTTGTGAATGACTTTCATCTCACATCAGTTTCCCATCCATGGAATTATGTTGCCTTCAAGGGACCTGTTTCTAATCTGTAACCAGTACAGATTCTAAAGTCAAAGGCCAGTCTGATTATGTGTAATCTGACCTTTGGCATAACATATGACATAAATTTCCACTTGCATTATGTCTGATGATTAAGCCTGTGCTGCTTTGAAAGGTGATGAATAATGTATCTTGCCTGAGTTCATCTCAAAAATCCTGTCATGTCCTCTCAGCTCTCGAGTGAGTGGAAAAAAGACATGCACCTTTCAAGGAAGAGTCATCCCATGTGTTCAGTTACTTAAAGTGTGACAAAATGAGCTTCCCATGGATGGTCTTGTCTGTCCCCACTGCCCCTACTCTGGTTTAGACTAGCCTTGTATTTAAAGCAGCTCAGATTAGTTGGTGTAGAATGGGTTGGGTTGGAAGGGACCTTCAACTTCATCTCATCCACCCCCTGCCATGGGCAGGGACACCTTCCACTAGCCCAGGTTGCTCCAAGCCCCATCCAATCTGGCCTTGGACACTCCCAGGGATCCAGGGGCAGCCACAGCTTCTCTGGGCAACCTATTTCAGAGCCTCCCCACCCTCCCAGCCAGGAATCCTTTCCCAATATCCCATCCAACCCTGCCCTTTTGTTTGAAGCCATTTCCCCTTGGCAGTGCTGATGAACCTTTCCCATGCAGAGAAGATTTCACTGAGCCTTGATCAGTTTTTCTCTGGGTTTATTATTCCCACTTAGGAGTTTATGGGTGTTCTGAGTGTGTTTAGCTTCAATACCCAAGTTTTGAATCATGTAAATAGATCTCTATCAACCATCACAGGTAGAGTCAATCTTTTCCTTCTGCAGAGAGGGGTAAAACTTTGGCTGAAACTGGACCAGAAGGACACACACTCTTTGCAAGAAGCCTGCAAGATACACGAGATGAGTCTATCCACATGCAGGCTTTTGCTGTTCAGTCAATTCATCAAAATAAGCATCCAAAACGTTCCAACTGAATATTATAAAATGACTCAGGGAAAGCACTTGGGTTATCAGTGCCTGAATTCTACTTAGAGCTACTCAGTAGAGCCTTTTTTTTTTCCATTTGTGGGTGTATGAGCCCTGTTAATCTTAACCTGCCTCCCCCCAGAGGCCATTTACCAAGTGTCATTTAAATAAAATCAAGGAATCCGTTGCAGACCTACATTTTGTCTATTCTTGGGGATTACATTTTTGGTGTAAAATTGTGTTTTTTTTTTTCCAAATCATGTTGTATTGATGTTAGTAGGAGCAGGAGGAAACTTTTGGCAGCAAGCAGTCCTTAAATGCAGTTGTCCTACACAAGAGACACACTCAACACATGATCAGAGCAGCTATGATGACTAGGGATAATTCTTAGTTACTGATTTCTGCTGGTATAATAATGCATTCTTCTATATCACAGTGAATCTGAAAAAGGATTTCAAAATTAATATATTTCTGTTGTGTTTTTTCTCACAGGGTATCTTGATGTGAAATTTTCTGTAATGCAGGACAGGAGGAAATGGCCTCAAGTTGCTCCAGGGAATGTTTAGATTGGATATTAGGAAAAATTAGGAATAGGCTTACCAGGGCAATGGTGGAGTCCCCATCCCTGGAAGTGTTCGAAAGCTGTGTGGATGTGGCACTTGGGGACACAGATCAGTGGTGGCCTGGGCAGTGCTGGGTGAAGGGCTGGACTCCCTAACCTTAGAGGGATTTTCCAGTCTTAATAATTCCATGATTCTACACCTTCTGGCCTCAACCAGAGAAGTTTAGGGACCTTCCTGTGACAGTGGCTGATTCCCAGCCTGGTCACTGGAGAAGGCATTTGCTCCTGGGATGGTTCTTTTTATTACCTGAAATAGCTCTGAGAAGGGTTAATGAATCCACTAAAGGTGCTTATTGGAAAAACAAGGTGTGCTCTACATAAAGCTGGTATTTTTGAGATCTCTTCTCTTTCCAGCCTCTCTGCAGAAGAAACCCCTGGGAACGCTGACCCCTCGTGTTCCTTTATTCACAGATATCTCGGTGTAGTGTCTGGGTGCTGAAGGGAGGGAGCTGACCTGGTGGTCCACCTACCATCAATTCCTGGGAGGCTTGCAGAGCAGTGAAGGGGCAAAAGAAAGTTGAGAAGATCAGAAATCTCCTTGATACATAGGATTTTACTTCGTCTTTGATTGATCAAACAATTATTGAAACAAAAAAAACCTTAGCAAAGAGGAATCTGACAGTCTTACTTGGAGAGCTGTTAAATAGAACCTTGGATGAAAAGAGGTACAGAAGTGCTACAACGCGTTTATTTCCTTGATTATATCATGGAAATGCTTTTATTTATTAATTGAGAGTCAAATTCTCTTGCTAACTGAGGGAATACAATTTCTGTGCAACAGTTCTGTGCAGAGGGCAAATTAAACCCGAGATTGTTTTTGTTCCTTACATCATGAGCAGCCAAACCAAAACCTTCTATTTTTAAACATCACCAAAAATCATCTTGTTCCTTGTTTTAAATTAGAAAGGTCAGTAAGACAGTGGGGAAGCAGGTTCTTGATAGGCTTCTGAAAGGCATTAGAGACAGATCCCATCACCTGTGGAATGAGAATTGCTGAATAGTTGTTGAGGTACAGTGTGTTTCTGTGAGAGAGCTCCATAAACTGCCTGATTAACAGGTATGACAGATCAGTAGTCCCAGCACTATTGTTGCATGGTATAATTTAATCAGGTATTTGAATGCATATCAGGATTTTCCTGTTGCTGTTTGGTTCCCTGGTGTAAGTGTAAAGCAAGTCTAAGCGAGAATGTTTAAAAAGGTGCCTGGCAGTAGGAAATTTATCTTCAATTAGGCCTTTTTGGCTGCCCCCAAGTATCTCTAGATGTGTTCTTTGCTCTGGTGTCCCCTTTGTCAGCACAAAGGAGACTGCTGTGCATGTTCAGCTGTGGGGCTCTGGCTGTAGCAATGGGGCTCCATCACCTTCCAGCCCTCCCACACATTCCTGCTGCATCCTTTGAGCAGCCTCCATTCAGCCAGCAGGAGATTATCTTATTAATAAGGCCAGACAAGTGGCAATGACCTTATTACTGCATATCCAGGCTGTATGATATCCTTGTTAAGTACACAAGACAGTGGCGGATCACATTATTAATGTCCTTGTTTTGCAATCAGTCCCTTCCCCAAACCCATTTTTATCGTGCAGTGTCAGTAAAGGAACAGAGTTTTTGGTGAAGGTAGAAAGGGAACAGGGTGTCTTCAGGTGCTCAGTGCCCTGTGAAGCTGTTTAATGTAACAGTGGTTTAATCTTCTGCTTTATGTGCCTTCACGGAGCAATGCTGCTGCAGGTCACCTGGTAATTGAAGTTCCAGAGCCTTCAGCTCTGGAAATATTATATTGGAAATAACATCTTTTATTTGGGAGATGTAGGTGAAACTTAAAGAGTCACATGAACATAATTCTGCTGTTCTTCACATTGAGCCGGCAGCCTGCGATGGGAATGATGCAGGATACAGAAAGCCACTAAAGAAACTTTTGTTTATTTGTTTAAACTTTAATAAGAAATGCTCAAAAAGCCAGTCCAGTCCCAGCTGCTTCCTATCTTTTAATGAACAATTATATTTAATCAGCATCACCTCTGACTGCAAAACTCAGAGGCTGCACATAAGACTCAGTTCTTCTCTGGGACGTGTTAGTCCTTTTCACAGTAAATGAGAAAGGCCTCCTAATGACACCAATTAAGAGATGAGAAGGCCTCGTACTGCTCTTTGTGGTCTGATGGGTCAGTTAAAACGAGACAACAAAACACACGGCACAGACAGGAACAATTTGGGCTCTTTGTGGAAAGATGGATGTCTGAGACTTAACTAGCAGGAAGAAGAAAGAGCTTGCACAGCCCACCCAATTACAGCTTCTTTCTCCCAAGAAAATGAAATTATTTGGAATCTTTGCAAAGGTTGCTCTGTGTGTTTATGAGCAAAGATAGAGTGGGCATTTCCACCTGACCATGGGGTGGGCTGCAATCTCCTTGTGTGACTTCTAATCTTTCCTGGACCAAATCCCCACTGTCTACCTGTCACTGTACAGACAAAATTCCTTCCCAATATCCCATCCATCCCTGCCCTCTGGCACTGGGAAGCCATTCCCCTTGATGCTGTCCATCCACGCCTTGTCCCCAGTCCCTCTCCAGCTCTCCTGGAGCCCCTTTAGGCCCTGCAAGGGGCTCAAGTGTCCCTGGAGCCTCCTCTCCTCCAGGTGACCCCCCAGCTCTCCCAGCATGGCTCCAGAGCAGAGGGGCTCCAGCCCTGGAGAATCTTCATGGCCTCTTTCAGGCTTTCTCCAGATAAATCTACCTTCTTTCAGCTTAAATCTTAAAATGAGACTGTCCCTTAGATTCCCTCTGTAATTACTCACCTGGCCTTTAAACTATTAAACCATGCAAAATTGTTGTTCTTTTTTCCCCCTAATTTTATTAGCCTGTTCCTCCAGGTCTGCTCCAGTCTCACCCTGTCAATGAAGGATTTGGCTTCAAAAAGGAAGGGATAAGTAAATAATTCTTACACCTTGGTCATTGGTAGACACTATAAAATATGTCAGCAAAGTCAACCACAAGCAGATCCTCACCGTGCAAGACTAATGTCTCACCTTGGTACGATGTTCTCTTCTGGGAGCTCCATAATTTATGCTCCGCATTAGGAAAACACATCACCCAGTTTGTGGCCTTGGGGTTGCTTGTTAAAACATCCTAAGATGTGGTTGGTATTGAGTCACAGAATATCCTGAGTGGGAAGGGACTCGCAAGGATTGTCAAGTCCAACTCCTGACAGGAGGGTTTGTGGAAACACTTGTTTATTCAAACCAGTTTTCAGGGTGCACTTTCTCTTCCGTTTTGCAACCAATCCGTAGTATTTAGTGCTAGACATGCTTTTTTGGATGTCTTAAAATACACTGTCTCACTCATGGCTATGACGTGAATCCTTCCGTTCTTGAGGGGGAAGGCATGGAAAGCCAAGCTGCCAAAGGAATGAATCTTTCATTTTCGTCCGGGAGCATTGGAATTATCTCGTAATTTGAATTTTCACCAGTTTGTTTGAGTTTGTTGCAGATTCCTGTGTGCTCCTGTGGTTGCTTTGGAGACTGACTGTGCTCTTTACACCTCAGGTTTCCAAATGTCTCTCGAAGATCAGAGGGAAGCATTTGTGTTTTGTGGGATTTGCCTGGGAAAATGGCAAGATATTTACGAAGTTGGGATATTTCTGGTTAATACTAACAGTGAATTAATTGAGTGGGAAAAGGGAGAATGGTACAAGACCATCTGTTTATTAGGGTGGGGGTTCCCCATTCTCAGGGATATTGTGAGAAAAAAATGTGTCTTTTAGGACTGACTTGGCTGCTCCTACTGAAATCACAGGTTATTTTGTTCAGAACCTAACTACTGCATCTTTTGTAAACCACTCATATACTCATATGGAAATATTACAAATAAATACATGGAGGTGAGGGGGTAAAGCTTCCCATAACAGTGGGAATTTATGCTGATTAAGATGCTTAGGGATCCGTGGGCTATATAGAGCTTTTCACTAAGTGACTATTGAGAGAAACCATTTAAAACCTCATTTGCAAGCTCAGCATATGAAATTTGAAGTATAAATAGGTGTTTGACACTGCATTTTTTGCCCAATACACCAAAATTTTATGGGCATTCTCAGTACAGAGACTGAAATGAAGGGAGTTGTTGATAGAAACAGGTAAAGAGAAGCTGTAGGAATAGAGACACAATAGAAACCCATATAAGAAGTGACCCAGGCAGCACCAGCGTTATTAATAATAAAGGAAACATTTTCCATTGAGTTAAATGCTGTCTGATTACATGGATGAAGTTATAAAAAATACAAAATGAAATCTCTACAGAGATTTTTTTTTTTACCAGTTTCCATTTAGTTTGCTAAATATGATTCCCAAAAGTCACCTTGAAGTTGGAAAAACTCCAGGAAATTTTCCAGTCTGGCTGTTTTATGAACCATCACAGAAAAAATGTAGAATGATAGAATGGTTTGAGTTGGAAGGGACCTTAAAGCCTATCTCATCCCACCCTCTGTCATGAGCAGGGACACCTTCCACCAGTCCAGGCTGCTCCAAGCCCTGTCCAACCTGGCCTTGGACACTTCTAGAGCTGGGCTGTGGGTTCCCTGGTTGGATAAACTATGCTGACCCAAGAGTGTGGCAGCAGCAGAGAGGGGATTTGCCTTCTCCCACCTGCACTTGTGTGGTCTGGTGAGGACTGTGTGCCTTGAAACACCTGATGGGAGAGTGTTTGGAGCTGTGGTGTTTCTCATTGACATGACTAGTCCATCTTATCCAGTGACAGGGAAAATTCTGCTTCATTTTGTAGAATGTTTTGCACCTTTCTTATCTGATCATCATTCTTAAAAACAAACAACCAACCAAACAAAACCAAAAACCCAAAGAAAACTTTTTTAAAGAAATAGAATTGGGATTTTATCTCCCCAAACCTTCCCTTCCCTCTCTCCCTTTTTCTTTCTTTTTCTTTCTCTTTGTTGGTGTCTATCAGAGTGTAAAGCAAAAATTCAGATACCTCTTAGTTTAATCATACAGTGTGTCCCAAGCATTAAAGCAATATGTAAGTTTGAGGAGTTAATTAACCACAGAAGTTTTTAAGAGACTCTTAAATCCTGCAGATCCAATATCCAATGTGTAGCATGAACTCTGTGCAAAAGAAGGGAACTATTCATTTTGCAGTATTTAACATCAACACTTTAAAGACTGTAGCTGTAGGCCTAGGATTGTGAACATATTATAAATAATAAAATAAGAAGGAATGAAATTATTCTTGCCTAGTGCTATCTGGCTCCTTAACATAGAGAAACCATTACTACATCATAGGGTGTTGTTTCACTGAGGTAGAAAATAGATGACATGCCTTGAGATAGTGAGATGTTGAAGTGTAATAAACTAAAAAGTAAAATCATATTTAATTTGTGACATGCCGTCATTTTCAGAGTTGTATTAACAACGTTAATTAAAAGCCATTGATTTTCCCTACCCTTTTCCAACAGGAATTGTATGATGTAACTTTGATAAAGGGAGAAATGCCCACCTTAGAAACAGTTGGTCAGCTATAGTTGGTCCAAACTAAGAACTCATTTCCAAAACCTTAGCATTTTAATGGTTCTTTATCTTTTCTGAATTAATCTAAATTAACTGATGATCATATCTAATTGTTCTTGAGCCAGGGATGCTCTCTAACTTGAATCAGCCTTAGCTGCTCCTTTCTTCTAGAGATATTGGCTATTCAGAATATTAAATCCTTCTGGTTTTATTTATTGTGGTAAACACAGCAAGCTCCTCTGGGTGCCATCCCTTGCCTAGACAGCCCCGTGCTGCTTAGTGCACTGGCAGCAGCTTTATTTCAGTCCTTATATTTGGGGTTTATCAGTCTTGAACAGCAGCGATAGACGTTTTTATCACATTTTCACCATCTCAGGCAGGAGCAATGATGCCTTTCTGTACTGGTGTTCCACAAACTCCATCATATATTTGGAAACTGTATTAATCTCTTTATTTTCTGCTTTTAAATCTCAGCTGAACATTTTTATTTGCATTTATAATGGCCAGAGGTAGATTTGAATTACACAGGGAGGGTTGTAAAGATTGTCTTAACATGTGGAAAGGTCTAAAATAATTGGGGGTTGTCTGGACTGTGGTGGGTTTGGTCCCAGCTGGCTTCTCCATCTCCTTATCCTCCCCTGACACAGCCTTACCCCATTCTTCTGGTTCCTGTTACTGGCTGGAGCTCAGAAATGATGTGTTCATTCAAAAATAGCAGTTTTCAGGCATAAGGAATGTCATATAAAAAGGCATGGAACAGGTTTTGTTTTCCTTTGGAGTTAGTTTGATTTTTTTTTTCCTGAGAATGTGGCAGCTTTCCATGTATTCAAGAAAGTATATTTTTCTTAGAAAATAAGCTTAATTAAGAGTAGCAACAGCGGTTGGGATAATAAGATATGTGCATAAGTAATATATAGAATGGGAATTTATAGATGCATCCTGAGAACAGAAGGACTAATATATAGAAATATTAATGCAAGACATTTTCAGTGCCAGCGTTTTCATATTCCCAGTAGAAATGCAGCAGTAGATGACACCTAGTGGAGTTTGGCATTAACTGCTGCAGGAATGGCCTGAGCCTAAAAAACTGGTCAGCACTGGAGTTAAAAATAAAAAAAATCTTACTGGAGCTATTGGATCTCACTGTTGTCTTGTTCTAGTTACAGATACGAGAATTTTTCCTATAATTTTGTATTATATTTTTTCCTGAATTATTTGTCCAGTTAAAAAAAAATAGTCACAATGGGACAGTGACAAGAGGGAGTGAGATCCTTTTTCTGCCTTTAATTAATGAATTTATAAATATTTCTTTTATATTTCCTGGGGTTTTAGTATTTAGAAAGATAAATACACTAGTAAATATTGGTTTATTTTGTGAGAATTATTTTGGCAAACTATATTATGGAAAAAAGGGAAAATATTTCTTGCTTACCAAAAGCAGAGAACCTGCTGTATTTGGCTTTTGCCATGGTCTTTCTCCAAGTGTAGTGTCATTACATAAAATGATAGGGAATTTACTATAACAAGCTTTACCTCATGAAAAAACTCAATTATTTTTCAGTCTGAGGAGATCTTTTTAGGTATTATTGTGAGTCATGCATTTATTGAGAACTTTTTGTTGTTTTATTGGTGCTTCAAAACTCCTGGAAAGAAAAATAAGGAAAAGATTTTCCTTCTCTCTGTAGATAGCTCAGGGGCAAGGAAATGGCTGTCTTATAAACAAGCTTAGTCTCCTAATAAAAATACCGTTCAGTATTTAATCTGATTGAAGAAAATGAACATAATAAATTACTAGAACCACCATTTGCAGCACCCCATTCTCCCCAGAATGGATGGACTTGGCTCAGTGGACATGCTGCTTTCTGTTTGCCAGGTGAGTTGGGTTCATGCTGTAAATTAGATGCTTTAGGGATGTTATTCCAATTCCTTCTTAATTTAGCACAGCTCTAACGCACCTCTTGTACTCGCTTGCTCATGAGCCACGCTGAAGATTGTGTCAAAAACATGGAATTTGTATGTGGCCATGGGGTGGGCAGCTCTGTGCCAGGAAGTTTTGTGCTGTTTTAGTTTTGTCTCTGCCTCTTGACATGACAGACGTGACCTCAGAGACCACAGGGTCTTACAGTCCATTCAGGGATGATGTGAGGACTTTGGGTCGGGTGGATTTGTCCCAGGAAGAAGCAGCTGATGCATTGCTGTGCCTTTCACACCTTTCCTATCTCTGGAGAAACTCCATTTAATAACCCAGCCTCTGGTGGCTGATGTTGCTCCACAGCAGATGTGCTGAATTGGCCAGAATCCATTTTAATCTCCCGTTTACAAATTGTGATAATGAAGCCTTGACCTCCCAGCCCATGGGACTCACAAGGCAGGGCTGTCACTGTACCCAGGATATGGGGGCTGCCTGTGCAGTGCAGGGGCAGCTTTGGGCAGGGACTGCAGGGTGCTGGAGCCACAATAACCCTTGGAATTGTTAAATACACACACCTGTACTGAGCCAAACAGTGGCTGCAGGAGTCTCTGCTCTGCTGTGGTCCCACCGTGTGTCCTTCTGGGTGCTGTGCTTGGATCAAGCATGAGCTTCCAAAGCTGATTAGAACCATTTGGACCAGCAGGTAACTCAAGAGAACCTCAAGCTGCCACACTCCCCATCCCTGGAAGTGCCCAAGGCCAGGTTGCAACCTGAGCTAGTGGAAGGTGTCCCTGCCTATGGCACTGGAAGGTCTTGGAAGGCCCTTCCAACCCAACTATTCTGTGATTTGGTGATTCTCTGCTTTACCTTCTGATCATGGGCTGATGACAGATGTGCTGCTACTTTGAGATAGTGAATTTTAACCGGAATGTTGGATCCCTTTGCAGACAGTGTTCCTGGTGGAAGGTGGTTGTATTTGCACATCTGTATCTTATGCACAGGTTTCTTGGAAGGATTTCTTTCAAAATGACTGCTCAGAATATAAGAAAAGTGTTTCTGATGCAGTAGAAGGGAAATAATGTAATATGTCCTTTGGTTTGCATTCATTATGTTGCCTAGGAACTTCTGTGATTTAAGCCACATGCAAACCACAAGTTGTTCCTTACCCAAGGGAAAACCCCATGGAACATACAGACAGTGTGTATCCCAAGGCAGCTGTGGTGACAAGGGCCACTCTGCCCTGGTGCTGGTCCCTGTATGGCACTTACTGTTGTCCACGTGGTGTGCTCGTGGCCATGTGTGGTGTCCAGCCCTGAGGAATGGGTGTGGCTGTGCTGGGACACCACAGAGCCAGGTTTGTACCCAGTGTGGATCAGTGACACGGGGCCACCTCACAGATGTGCTTTGTGCAGGCTCCAAACTGACATCCTGCTGGGTGTGAGTGCAGAGCAGATGGGCTGCTTTGGGATAGTGATACACTTGGACACTCATGGAGACAGACTGAAAGACAGAGAGAGTTAGGATTGTTCAGCCTGGAGAAGAGGAGGCTCTGGGGAGACCTTATAACACCTTCCAGTACCTAAAGGGGCTACAAGAGATTGGGAGAGGGGCTTTTGGCAAGAGGCTGGAGTGATAGGAGAAGGGGGAATGGCTTTCCACAGAAAGAGGGCAGATTAGATCTTAAAAAAAAAATTCTGGAACAGGTTGGGAAGAGAAGCTGTGGATGCCCCATCCCTGGGAACGTCCAAGACCAGGTTGGACAGGGCTGAGAGCAACCTGAGCTAATGGAAGATGTCCCTGCCCATGGCAGGGGTTTGGAACTGGATGACATTCAAGGTCCCTTCCAATCAATTCTGTGATTCTTTGGTCTTGCATTCCGAGGCAGAGAATTTGCATTGCACAAAACCCTTCCTGGAGAGCACCAAGTGATATAAAGTTCAATACTTAAGCTGGGAAGAGTTAGAGCACCTGTGGCAGGCAATAATTCAGTTCCTGCTCTAAATGCCCTTGTCCATGAACTACATGAGGAACCTAAAGTACATTATGTTAGCTTTCAAATACCCATTTATATGTTCCTTGAGAGGATTTGGGAGTACCAACCACATGTAGTTAGCTCAAATAAAAGAAGATGGCACTTCCAAAATCCTCCTGGTGAATGTTTTCTGGAACTGTTTACTTTTCCCATCTCTCCTGAAGAAGAGGGAGCAGTGAATGTTGCCTTCATTGCAGCATGTCTGACTTTGAAGTTGCCAAATGCTTAAAGCAGTTGTGCACATGCAAATTCTATGCACTGCCATGGAAACATCTGGATTACTGTGCCTTTTACATGTGAGTGTGCCATGCACTCAGCTGAAGCAGGAGCGAGTTAGGCAAATCTAAACTTGGGAGTTTGCTTTCTATCCTCACAAGTCTTCGTGACTTCACTAACATTAGGATCATATCCTTGAGGGTTTGATGTGGCCTGGATGTCACACAGACCCATTTGCAGACCCTTTCCTGGGCGGGGGGGAGCACACAGTCAGCCGAGCTCGCTGGCCCTAAAACCCAAAATTCCAAATTCACCCAAGCTACTGACTCAGCAGCACAAATAACTCTGAGCCCAGTGGTGAGGTCTGTGTTTATTCAGTGAGGTCTCTCTTTATTCAGTGTGTGCTGAGGACAGGCTTTCCTCGAGTCAGTCCTTCAGGGCTCACTCAATGTATGGCAACTATACATAGAAGCAAAAGATCTGCCTCGTATCACAGAAACCTTGATATTAAAAGAATAACTAGAGAGCCAGCTCCCTGTGCTGGTCTAGAGGGAAAATAAATTAAAGACCTTTTTGCACTGCCAAAGACTTTCAAATATTAATCTTATACAGCAGCCCACATAGCACTGAGGGCTTAAATACTTTATTGACCAAATTGGCGTTCAGAGTCTTGCGAAAGCTAGAAAGGACTTGCATCAATTTATCTTTCAGTCATACATCTTTAGGTAGGAGTGGTAATATCAGTCTGCTGATGTGCATTTACTTTTGTTTGATACAAGGAAGATAAAAACCCCGTTGTGACCTTCTGTAAAATCTGTAGGTGTTGAGAATTGCTCGCTAAGGTGGTCAGGTAACACCAGTGGCAATTTTGTAAAATGAACTGTGGGTTTCAGAGTTAAATCTAACCAAGTCATAAGCCACAGCCTCTGGGACTGGTTGTTACCCATGGCCAGGCTGATCCCTGTTTCCTTCAGCCCTTTTCCCACACCATGCAGGGTGTTGGAGCACACAGAGCAGTGATCCCACTAGATGGAGTGATGCACAGGTTGGACCATAAGGGCAGAACCACATCATTATCTGTCAGAGAGTGCAGAAAATGGAATGAGAGGCTGAAGAGTGAAAAATGGAGTGTGTGAAGAAGCAAACAACACATTTGAGAAAGGCAATTTTAAAAACAGCAAAGCCGAGGAAACCTACATTGATGATACGTAATAGTCATGAATTAAAAACAATGTGGAAACAGCTCATGGGTCTTATTTTTAAACCCTAAGTGTATTTACTGTTTAATTTCTATTTTTCTGCCTTTCTGTATCCTCTATCTTTCATTGTGACTGGAAATATAAAAGTGAGATTTTCTTATTATAGGCAAAATTGTATTTTTGTGTTGAGAGCCTTGCTTAAAGCTGAAGTATCCTCAGGAATGCATTTAATTCAGGGGTGTTTTGCAATCATCACTTTCATTGTTTAATTCCAGTAGGAAGACTTAACTTCGCTTGACTATTCCAGAAATACTCTTCTTAAACTACCTCACCATGTGACTGAGCTCTGCTTTTATTACTCTGAGTTTGTGCCTTATTTTCCCATTGATGCAAGGAAAACTACAGTGTTCAGTGGAGATTTTTCCCCTGCTGCTGTTAAATAGCGTTAAAAAGAAATATTATTTCACTTGCTGCTTATAACATGAATTTGTTACATGAATTGTAAAGCTACAGCTTGATATTCAGATAGTGGAAGGAGCCAACTCTGTTACAGAGTTTGGTTTCTTGATCATTTTGAGGTATTAGGGAAATGTCAGGGGAAAAAAAACCAAATCTGATGCAGTAAATCTGATTTATTTCTGAATGATTTGTATGAAGTTAAAGTGGGATAAATCAGCAAAAAGTTGTAACTGAAGTTGGGTTTTGGTATTTCTTTTAATAGAAGTTTCCAAGACAGCCTTTTAACTTATCAATGCAGAATAATGTAGCATGTCTTCTTCCAGCAACAAAGGAACTACTGTCATACTAAGAAATAGATCAAATAAGAATAGATCAAATCAAATAGATCAAAATCTATAAAAATCAGTAAGAATCTTCTCAGACATAGGGAGGGCTTTGATGAGACCATACGGTGCTGAGGTTGTGTCCTATATAGCATCATATATCATACATCCGTCCTTTATAGCATCGTGACATCAATTGCAGGAGAGTTCTGGGAGATTCTAATTTCTGCACCTGCAGATTCATGTTTTAATCCAAGACCAGCTGGGACCATGTTGGTAATCCACATTTACAGAGAAATTTTCTTGTAGGGGAGAGCTTCATATTACTGTTTTTCTGGTTTAAAAAAAAAAAATGATTCAAGAATTTCAGTTCCCCTCTGTTGCTCATTTTCACTGTGGTGCTGTGGGAAAACTGCCTTCCAGCTGTGCTTCCCAGTGAAATTATGTGTGGGACTTCATCAGAAACTCAATTAATGATGACTGACAAATTAAAGAAAAAATAAGGGTCTTATCGTAGAATCACAGAATGGTTTGGGTTGGAAGAGACCTTAAAAACCATCCAGTCCCACCCTCTGCCATGGGCAGGGACACCTTCCACTAGCCCAGGTTGCTCCAAGCCCCATCCAGCCTGGCCTTGGACACTTCCAGGGATGGAGAGTCCACAACCTCCCTGGACAAAAGACGTCTGAGCAAAAAGACCTCTTTTCCTTAATCCAGATATTCTAAAGCTGAACACATTTGGGAATCTTGGCTCTTCAGTATTATCTGTGCAAACCTTTTACATCTTTCCAATGATGCTTTTAAAATGGTCTGTCTGAAAGCTGGAGACGTTGTCAGGTGTAGGAAATGAATGTTTGGAGGAGATAAAGAAAAGTCAGTCTTGAAGATGACCTGCAGTTGCAGAAGCTCTGCCAGAGCCCTATTATGAAGCAAGAGTTTCTCTGTCCTGGTGCAGATCTTTAATTGGTGTCACCTCAAACAAGCTAATCTGAGTGGTCACTGTCAGCTGAATCCAAAAACACGGAATGAATTTCCATAGGTACTGCCACCAGCACCACTGGGCATGCCACCAGCATAAAAGCACTGAGTGTGTAGAGGCAGCAGAAGTGACAAGTTCACAATTAAGTGTTTTCTATCCTATTTTGGGGAGAAAATAGCTTGAGAAATTGTATAGTCCGTAAGGTGAGGATTTTGTGGTGTTTTGATGATTCCTGGCCTCAGTGGGTTGGGATCATTGTTCATGAGCTCTCTACGTTTTCTCTTGCTTGGAATAAAAAATGAAGGAATAAACAGTGCAGTGTTGGAGCTGTGGTATCTGGGAATAGCCTTGAAAATGTTAACAAATCTCTAATTAGAAGCAGGAGTGTTCATGGGAGTGGTGAATCATTTGCTGACAAAAGCAGATCAGAGCAAATGAAAAGCCTCCAAGCAGCGATGACAGAGGGCTATATGTGGAATTTGAGTCCAGCATTACTTCATCTCAGTATCCACCAACTAACAAAGGGTTTTGGTGGCAAAGTAGAAAAGTAAGCAAGACTTCCATACCAAAGAAAGTCAAGAAAATACAGAGCAAAGTTTGGTGGGTTTTATGGTGCTGTACAGATTTTATGAATAATATCCAGCCTCAGGACAGATTGGACAATCCAGATTCTGCTTCCCATGGACAATCACAGAATAATTAGGTTGGGAGGCACCTGTGAAGGTCTCTGTTCCAAGCCTCCAAGTCTTAGATTGCTCAAGGTCTTATCTAGGCAAATTTGAATGTCCTTGAGGATGGGTATTCCAGAAAAACAGAGGAAGAGCAATGCCAGAATAAGAAAAATATAGAAAATAGAAGTAATAAAAAAGAAATAGAGGCTGCTGTGAAATAATGGGTTGTGTTGGCAGCCCAGTAGAGCAAAGAAGGCAAGAGACTGAGATGGACAATGAGTTGATGGTTCAGTCCTCAAGAGGTCACACACTTTGAGAAAAATGAGCCAGCCATCATATGCAGCAACTATAGACTTGGGGCAGCAGCACAGCTGTGAGTGTACCAGAGAACTAAAGAAGTGTAGGAAGATGGTAGAAAAAGGGGCCATTGTTAAATCCAGGCAGGTTTAGAAAAACTCGGTGCAAGAAAGTCGAAGAAAACCAGGCATAAGCAATTCAAAGGCCATCTTGGCTGCTTCTGATGGAGAAAAGTCATCAATGTGAAGTCAAGTCTCATCCAACCATGAAAAAATAAACTGGAATTAACTCTATTTGAGAACAACTTGAGTGGTCTTGAAAGCAAATAAATTAAAATATGATGGCAGTCAATACCGTGTCTTTGTGCTGAACTGGGTAGCAATAACCCTGTGCCCCCACAGGTCAGGAACTGCAGGTGTGGGAGGAATATTAACAGTGCAGGTGGGTAAAATAGGGTGCTCTGAGATGCACGGAGCTGAGAGGGAAAAACTTAAAATGCAAGTGACTAGAATATAAAAAGAGACAAGAAAAAGTCGTATATCTATATGTTTATATATATATGTATATGTATGCTGGGACGCATATAATAGCAGTTTGGGTGTAGGTACAGCATCTCAGCATACACTGTATTATATCCTAAAATGGTGTGTGCCAGTATTTATGGGGTAATGTACCAGTCCAGTTGTACAGCCAAGAAAATATGCAGTGCAAGGTGTGTAGTGCTTAAATGCTCAATAGTACATATTTCAGAGGGAAGCTGGGAAGCAGGAATTTGCAGCTGATTGCTATAAAATGCAAATTTTGCTCCTGTCCAGTGAAGCTGACACTGGCTCGCTGTGAAATGACAAATATGCCTACAGGATATTGAAGCAGCCCAGAGTTCATGGCCAGTTCAATAGGAGTGGATGTTTTTATTTTTGCTTTTGTTTGTCTTCCTTTTTTTTTTTTCTTTTTTCCCTCTCTTGTCTTTTTCTGGCTTTCCAATTTCAGACAACTTGCCATTTGGGACCACTGAGGTGCTCTGCATTTCTAGAAATCCGAGGGAGCTTTCCTTAAACTGCAGTTGGGATTTGAAGCTTTTTGGTATTCAGATATTCCTTTGGGCTTCTTTTGGGCTTTGGGTAAAGGCACAGAGGAGTCAGCAGCGGGATGTGGAGTTTCTGCCTGTCATTTTGCTCCTCTAGGATTTTTCCCAAAGGAGAATTATGTCAATGGGGGCAGTCTGGCTGTATCCTACAATTCAGATACGTGTCAATGCAAGCACACTCCTGTGAGAATATATGAGAAGTACAGAGCAGGAAAGAAACCAGGTTACTATCACCAGTAATATCCATCTTATTCTCTTTTTGGCATGCATTTGGGTATATTACAAATTTAGTAGGCCTAAACCAAATGGAAAATCAACATCTGAATAAAAGATATTCCACACCCCTGAAAAATATTTTTTTCCTGACTCTTTATTGTGAATTCATTATCTTAGAAGATTGTTTAGGTTTCAGAAACCTGCCACGCTCCATACAGAGAACAGCTCATGCCGCCTCCTTCCTTTAACTCAGTGGGAATGTTGTGCACAAGACAGCTGACACAGAGTTATGATATTATCAGCATCATTTCACTTCTTGCACTTAATTTACCTCATTAACATTTTTATTACATTTTGTTGCTATTACATGTTGAGGAAAAACACAGTTGTAAAGTCACCCAGTTCAGGCTGAGCACCAACAACGTGCTCAGTGTCACATTAATCCAGATTAAACAGCTCAGCTTTGCAGCTGCTCCAGTTCCTGCCCCGTTGGCAAAAGGTGTGCAATAATCTACAACTCAGGGTTTTTCCATGTTTGCACTGTGGCCAAATGATGGGATAGAATTCTAGGATTCTGTGATTATCATCCAAACTCTCAGAATTTAGGGGGTCAAATTCTTCCAGACTTCTTGTAAATGCATTCAGTATTTTTTTTTTATTATTTTTATGGGTTTTTTTTACCAATTTGAATGCTGTCTGGGTGTTAGGAGCATGTAGTTTCACCTTAAGTTCTGTTCAGTGGTAAAGAATTGAAGGTCATGTCATTTATTTCAAAATCTCTTTTCCTTTCAATTTTCAGAATGGTCTTTGTAGTTTATGGACTGAATGTCATGACATTTTAATGATGATAGAAATTACATAGGCTGCTAAAAATACATCTTTTCCACAGAGTTGTTAATAGTCCATCATGTTACAGTAGAAAGCTCATTTTAACCTTTAAAAACTGAGTTTATTTGAAATAAGTGTTAAAGCAGGTGTTTTTTTTGATTGGTGATACCTGATTATTTTTTATATAGTTTCCTCTAAGTCATAATCACATTCACTTTGGAAACCTAATCATTACTAAAGCAACATTGTAGAATATAACTTTGTTATGAGGCTTTTGAAGTGAAAGGTATCTCAAGCTTTTATTATAAAAATTGAGTCTTTGCACAAGTTTCACTAATGAATTTCCTTTCTGATTCTTCTGACTAGGAGAGATTAATTTATTTTTTTAATTCGATTATATCCTTCCCCGTTCAATCAATGCTAATAAGTTAATTTATTTCCAGCTATTATTATTACTTATTTGGCAATAAAACAAACCCAGCAGGGGACAGTTTGCGTTTTGCAGTGAGCAATAGGCAGGGTCGGGATGTGAGACTTAACAGTTCCTCTGGGCTAAAAAATGCCTTCCTTAGACATAAAATAGCTGAAATGAGTGTTTGGATTAATTAGTTTGCTAGAAGTGTCCAAGGCAAGGTTGGACGGGGCTTGGAGCAACCTGGGATGGTGGAAGGTGTCTGTCCATGGCAGGGGGTGGGATGAGATGGTCCCTTTGAACACAAACCAGTCCATGTTTTTAGGATTTTCAATTATTCTTTTTTCGGGGCAGGAGGGGGAGTGGGGTTCTCAGATCATACCCTTAATATTGAATTTTCTATTCCACTAATTGTTTATTGTGCTGCTTAGCATAAAGATTGGTGCTTCATTAGGGCTCAGTGAGACAATTTGGAAGGCCTGAGTATGGACAGAGGATTTCCCTCTATAACCTTCAGTCCAACCCTTAGGTTTGGACAATTCTTTTTAAGAATGACACTGATATCAGTGATGTATCCCTGCCATATCAGAGCATCTTTCTCAGCAGCCCTCAGAATTAACATGCAGGTTGAATTTTCCCCCAAATCACTGTTTGTTCATACAGAGAACACATATTTATTTGAGAATTGCAACCACATGTGGTCTCACTGCCATGCTAATATTTTGACTTCTGCTCATCCTAAATCAATTGTTTCCAACAGGTTCAAAGCCATAATTCCTTCAGTACCTGATGGAAACAGGAAAATGAGGGAGGTGTGTACGTTGGAGGGCTTTTAAGGGTCTTCAAATCAGTTGAATCAGATTCAGGTTTGGGGACACATAATCATAATCTCAGTTCAGGTACCATCTGAAAGCTTTTTCTTTTAATGTTTGTGTTTAATGTAAAAATGTCTAGATTGAAAAATGTATACACCTTATTAAAACAATAATATATATATAAGAAAAAAAAGAAATTTTATTAATTATCATACAGTATTGTACTTGTACAGTTCTCTGGTCTGATTTTCCCAGAATTTCTTTCCACTGTTCTCCTCATTTTCCAGAAATGTATATTTTCAGCCTTGAGGAAAGAATACAGGAGGAAAAAACCCAAACTCTCTGCATGATTTGCTGTCCTCGAGAGATCTCAGCCTTGATGGTCTGGAATAGTTTAGTGAAAGTATCCAAGAAGAGCTTTCTGCCTGATTAATCTAATAATTAAGCACTGCACTTATTTAGCCTTAAATTAATATTAATAGAGTGTTATTTCTAATGATGGAAAGAGTCTGCTTTAATCGAATCATAGTTTCACATGTTGCTCTGTGGGTTTCAGTTATGCCTTTCCTTTGCACGTTGCCCTTGTTGGTTTATCTCTGTGTATGTACACATATGTGTGTGTTTGTGTGTCTATAAACCCAAACAAATTGCCAAAAATGAGGTTAAAAAAAGCCAGAAAGCTTTCTCGTGAAATGCAAAAGGTATTTTGAAATACAGACCCACACTGTCCTTTTAACACAGAATAAATGAAGGATGTGGGAAACACTGTCCCTGAATTGATACAGGGGTTTGAACCTGGCAGTCAAAACACTAAGTAGGACTTTAAGAGTATGGAATTAGTGTCTCCCATTGCAGCTTTCAGTTTGTATGCTCAATTAAAGATTCATTGGTCTGCATGGAGGGGAATTATTTATTCTGCCCTTTGTCTGTCACAATGATTTTATGTCTGTCTTCCTCTTTCCAGAGGGTGTGTTCAGAGGAGGGAAGAAGAATCTTGACAAAATTGTCAAATAGTGATGAATCAGGATTCTCTAATTAAAAAAAGAAATACCAAACACTGACTTTTTATGGGCTGCTTTATTTTTTGTTCTCTATTCATTTGGAGAGACAGAGAGCTTCCTTTTTCTGTTCTGGAAAGTCACAGCATTAAGTAGCATTAAAAATACGCAGGTGGTGAAGTTCCTGAGTAGTTTATGTAGGAGTTCTTGGTGCTGTTGTTGATGTGTCCCTTTGAGGGGGAAGATTAGAATGGAAAAAATGTGTGTGTGTGGCTCAGTTTATCTGCCTGGATGAGCTCTGTCATCACCTGAGCTGGAGACAGAGGATCATGAACAGGTCTAGAAGAATGATGGAGCGAGGCCAGGGAGTAAGCTGGGAGTAATGGGTTTATGCCAGCACTATGTTCCCCCTTTTAATGAACGGATTAAAGGAATTCATTTATTCCAATTCCTGATGGGTATTTGCTGTACGAGGCTTTGTAGCACCTACTCTGAAATTAGCTCAGGAAAGCTTTGAAACTGCAGAATATTCCATAGCACTGCAAAAAAAGTGAAGGAGCCCCTTCTTCTTCCTCCCAGACATGATTTCAATTTATCTTCAAAGCTTGGGGTGGATATTCCAAGGACTTTGGTGTTGTGTCCCGGTCTGATTTCAGCTATAAATGCTGAGGAGCGTTATGCTCATTTTCTGGCTTTGTTCTCATTTTATTTTGTCATTGTTGGTTGTGTTCTCATTGGAACTCCTCATTCCATACAAAGAAGTGGAAATACCATTTTGGCAGAAGCAAACCCGAGGAGCATGAAGGTTTGCACAAGTTCTGAGCACGGGGAGATGATGTAGACTGTTTTGCAGTCTCATAAAACATTTGCTGTCAAGCATCTGCAGGCACAGCATTGGTAAGGATTTTACTTAATGCTTGCGTAAAATATTTCTCTTTAACCCACTATAAGACCCCAACATTCGAAAATAGGGAGCGGAAAGGGCTGCCTGTTTTAAGGAAGCCCATCCAAGTCTAAAATCAAGTACCAGCTCATACAGACCCTTCCCGAAATAGACCAGGTTTCATCTTGTTTCATCATACATTCCAGTCCTTCATGCAAGGGTATTTTGTTTCATTTATGCCCCCTGGTTGGTGCATATTATTAACTGAAATATTTTGATATATATGTGGAAACTCTTTCCTAAAGAGAAGACACCTCCTTGTGTTGTAGCATGGGAGACAGGGAAGAATGTTTTGTAAAGATCTGGATGGCTTCGTGACTCAGGGATGGTAAGCCCAGAGCCTGTGTATGTACTTGTTAATTGAAAATATCTCTGATTAACACTGTCTCTATTTATGTTGTTACTGGCCAAAGTTATATAGATCAATTACCTGAGAAATTCTGTGACTCTGAAATTCCATGCAGTTCCTTTGGCACAGATTTTTCTGCAGGTATTTTGAAGTCAAAGACCCACAGGCACAGAAAACTTTTAGGCTTTTGATTATCAACAATGGCTTTTTGATCTGAGAGTGACCCTCAGAGCTGAAAACAAAGGTCTCTTTGCAAAATGTGAATGGAGACATGGAAGGTCTTTGCAAGGCAGGGATAATAAGGTCCAGTATGTAGAAATCCAACTTAGAGGGAAGGTGTGAGGACAAGAGTTAACTTGTATGGTAATGTTTGATTTCTGCTGTATTTTCTGTCAGGTTTAAATGGATTTTATCACTATAAGATTTTCCAAGGGAAAAAAGGAAAGAGAAAAAAAAAGTGGAGTCTATGAATAATTAGCATTAGACAATGGCTATCAGGCTAGGGCAGGTCATTTGGGTACTGAGATACTCCTTTATTACTTCTCTTGCTGATCACATTTTGTCCTGTTTTAATCTAAAAAAACAACCCACAGCCAAAACAACTTTCTCTTGGCTGAGTTCAAATCTACCCACAGGAGGAGAATTCACAGGCCACCTACTCAAAGATGTGGTTTCACCACCTTCTAAGAAATTTCAGTTCCTTAGGGAAGGACCAAAAGTTGCAGGTAAAACAGACTATTAAAAATTAGTCGTGGATCCTGGCAGCAGTGGAATTCTGGTTGAAAACATCTCCAAAATAATGAGCGAAATGAGCCCAGCTGATCCATCCTTAAGTGAAGGATTGGAAAGCAACTTGGCAGGACTGCTTCTTCAGGTCAGTGGCCAACTCTTTGTGCCATGCTGGTTCCATTGGAATGAAAAATCAGCCCCCTCATGGACTCTGATTGTCCCCCACACCGACTCAGGGGCCCGTGTAGGGAGCTGTGTTGCTCTCTCGGAGGTTTCAGCACAAAATGGAAGATAAAGTAGCATTCATGAAATAAAACTGAATTGTTATTCTGCATAAATACAGTCAGTGCTTAGGAAGCTGCTGCAAAATGTTGACAATGGCTGTGCTTTGTCTTTGGAATGGTGGGGCTTTGGCAGGGATTGGATTATTCCTGCAGTGACGTAAGATCCTGGATAACTTCGAAAATCATTAGGAAAATTAAGCCCTGCTAAGATTAAAAAAAACTGGTTGGCTTCCTATGTATCCCTTCCCCTCTGCACCACCTTTTTGGGCATCTTTTACGGAGCACAGGGCCACTGTGCAAGCACTATGCACACAATTTAAGAGCACAGATCAAATATTTATTGGCTGCTGCACACAGCAGATCTCTAAGCTAAATAGCACTCAGCCAAGCATTAGCACAGCGTGCCCTGGATCCAGACCCAGGGCTGCCTTGGAGGTTTGCAGCCAGGTGTGCCAGGCTTGATTCTCCTTCATTGCTCCTTGGATCAGGCTGCCAGCTCCTCCCTGTGAGTTTTCTTTTCTTAAGATTTTAGCCAGCTTTTGACACAAGTGTGGGGTTTTTTTTTTTTGTGCCCAAGTCTTTGAGCTGTATGTTGAACTCCAAGGGAAGAGATGAAATCTTGTAGGAGCGATGGGAAGAGGAGCAGGTAGGGAGGTTGGAGGGCAGAGCTCGTGATGTGGGCTTGACAGCAGCAGAAATGGAAGGTGAAAGGCAAAAATAGTTAATACAGAGCCAAATATTTGGAGCCTCCATGAAATGTAATTAAACAGGGAAAAATGCAAGGCTTTTTCCAGCAATGCCTTCTTCCCCCCAGTTAAACTGGAGAATGAGCCCAATGATTAATTGTTGCATGTTCCATCAGGATGCAAATGAAAGCAAAACCAAGTTCAAAACCCCCCACAATATTATTTTTATAAAGTGTTAGTTTGTGAGAGCTTGGGCCTTTGGCAATTTTCAGTTATCCATCAGGTTTCTGTATTTCTGGGATGGAAATTAGCCCAGCTCCTCAGGAGTTAATGGAATTCAGCAGCTCCCATTGGGAATTTGGGCCACTAGATCTGATCTCCACATGGCTCAACAACAACATACTTTAGTGGACTTCATTAGTTCTAATCCTACCTCGGGTTTGAAAGGACTCACTGCTTAGTTCTGAGAGCAGTAACTTAGCTTGTAGCTCTGGACAGTCACTCTCCTAATTGTAATAATTCCTTAAACTGCATCCTACAATTGTCTAATTAAAAAACTCTTGACAGCTTTCTGTAATACTGTATGTAGAAATATTTTCACTTCTGAGCAGAACTACCAAAATCAGAGGGTCAGGGAGATGGGGAATTGGATAATTTTTGGCTCTTTAGTAATTTTAAACTGCTGGTTCATCCCATGCAGCTGCCTTGCATTTTATAGGTGCACTAAATTTGATGACCGTGAAGGGTTGTTAAACAATATACTGTGATAAAAATAGTTCCCTTTGCTGACATTATATGTTTTATTCTAAACTAGCTCCATGAATTACATCAATACAACTACTTGTACTTTTTAATTTTTTTTCTAGAATTTGAGGCAGGTGAACTAAATTGTCTCTGTAGGACCAAGTGCAAAAAGAAGCAGATCAAAGGGATGGACCTGACCTTTCAATAGTTATTCAAAGTAAATATCCTTATTCTTGCAAATATAGTTATATAAAGACATTGGGCTTTTCCACATCACTGTTACTAGACCATTTAGCCAAGAAACTCCTATGCAATATCCTTACAAGGTTTTTGTAGGGCTTGACATCTGAATAAATTAACAATTCCTGTGTGTATTTCAGGCTAAATGAATGAATGTGATATTTGATAAATGAATCAAAAACATTACCTGACCCTGGTATTTCTGTAGAAAATTTCATATACTGACAGCGTTAGAGAAGCTTGTGTATATCATATGTGGTGTGAAGTAAGACTGATATTAAAATGAAACTTTATGTAATATCATTTAAATTAGAGATAAGCTTCAATTACCTTGATCTCAGAGGTCAGAGAGTTCTCACGGTGAGAGATGCCGACAATTGAAATGGAAGAAAAGTAAAGGAGAAAATATATTCTCTTGAGTCAAGGAAGAAATCACATTAGAGAGACCAATATTTAGAGAACAGGCAGTGCAGGGGAGCTGATAATGAGCTGTATCATCATAGGCAAGGTCATTCTAGAAACAACAGCTTGATTATTCAGCTAATCAGAAGAATCAGCCAGGCTCTCTTACCTGCCATTGTCCCTCAGCTTCATACAGGGACACACCCTGGCTGCTAATAAAAATATCTTAATTGCATGTCTACAATCTCTTCCAACCCCTCATCCTTGGGATTGAAGGTGGGAGGTCAAAAAGGTGATATCAGTTGTAAAAGAAGAACAGACAAAAACGGGGTGAGATGTTTTGTTTTGAGAAATTAAATGCTGGGATTTTGAAATGTTTGTATCTTCTGGGAGATTTCTCTGCCTAAAAAGAAAAGTTGTGATAATTCCAGCCTGAAAACAACCGTATTAGAGAATTCCCCTTTCCCTTTCTGTTTGGTTTGACTTCTGATATGCATTTTTAGGGCCATTTTTCTGTGTGTATTTATTCCCCTTCCATCCCAGAGCACTGACAAGCTACATCTTTTAAGACTCTCTAATGCAAACCACTAAAGATGCTGATTCAAATCTCCAATTACTGTTGGATTTACTGTTTAATATCTTCCTTCGTACTCTGGAATGTGAAATATTTCATTACCAACTACTATTTCAAAAATATCTAAGATAAATACTTACTGAGCATTTATCACCTTTGGTTGATATTGATAATAGATGAGTTATTACTCATCTTATTAATCATATTCTTAGTAGCATTGTGTTAATGACCCAATAGCTCATTTGCTTTTCATAGAAGTCCTTTTATTGAATTGGAATATGAATAAATTATCAGATTCCATCTAAAAGAAAACCAATAACCAAAAAACAAAGCTAAAACTCAAATCCAAAAGCCTGAAAAAACCAAAAAGACATTTGAGACATTCAGACTGATCATATGGTGCTCTTTTAGTTTTGCTTTCTGTTTATTCCTTGTCTTATAATACTTGAGCTGTAGCATCCAGGCAAAATCTGTTTAATTTCAAAAGAGGTGTGGATTTACACAATTTGATAGTATTTCTTGAAATGCTGCCCTTTATTCTCAGAGTAAAAAAACCTGCCTCAACTTGTGTAAATAGTGTGGGAAGGGGGAGAGAGTTGACAGGATGAGCTCATAAATCAGTGATGATGAAGAGAAATCTGTCCTCAGCTCAGCTGATCTACAGATTGAAAACAGTAGTTTCACAGTTGTCTAAAAGAATATCAATTATGCCAGATTTCCACTCATGTGGCCTTGCTTGATTTTTTGTTATTATTTTCTTAAGTATATATATATAAAGATGCAACAAATTTAAAAATAAAAATAAATGCACTTTATTTTCACAATGTTGTTTTCCTGCCTCTGTAATACCAGGTATTTAGGAGTCATCTGCCTTCAACGGCTGTTAAAGTACATCTCATTCAAAATTTAGAGACAATTTTTTTGCCCCACATTTATTTTTTAAGAGCCCATGAAAAATTCCTTTGAACTGCCCCATCCCTTTGTTTCCATTCCATTTGTGAAGGGAAAAAAGAGTAGGCCACACATTATTTGTCTTTGCTGTGCCTTGGCTTCGTAGCTTTTTCTGCTCCAATGAGGAAAATGGAGCATAGTTTTCATTTAAGCCCTCAAAGCAATAAACTATTGCACCTTTCAGAACAAAGAAGCAGGAGCAAACGCTACAGAAAAAAGAGGTTAAAAATCCATTTTCAGAAAAGTAGATAAGTGCATCAGATAGCAGGAGATAAGTGAATCAGACCCTCCCTACCATCAGCTCTCAACAGTTTGCTTGGGAAGGTGCTTAAATACTACATTTGGCAATGCCTGACTCTGTTTAAGGCTCAATAACGCTTGACATTGACATCTTGTCATGAAAAATTGGTTAAAACATTGGATCTAGAGCAGCTAGGGAGGATGTGATATGTATGTAGGTGTTTGAAAAGCATGGATATGAGAAAGAAAAAGATAAATTGTTGAAGCTGATTATGTAACTGTTAGTTCCAGTGGTGTGAGGAATGAGATGAATACAGGAAAGAATAAAGCTGAAGATCAACAATGTCTTGACTAAGACAAATATGGAATTACTCCAGGCTCAGTAAACATGATGAGTAAAAGTCCCTTGACCAGGTTACTTTTTCATAAAGATAATTCCCTTGTACTGGAATAAATAGACCTGATGGTAAAGTCAATGAGATTTTATTGCCTTCTCTGAGAGCTCTATAAGGACTAGATGACTTTGAAGGTATCTCCTGGTTTGTGTTTTTATACTTATTATTTATGCTTATTAACTTGCTTCAGTCAAGCCTCCCTTACAGAAGGACTTTTCTCACCAAATAAGTCTTTACCAATTCCCTTTCTCTGCCTTTCTTTGAGTATAAACTTAGTAATAAAAGTCACTTTGTTTAAAAGTCTGAGATTTATAACCAAAAAATTCTCCAGCTGACACAGGGTCATGAAACAATGGCCAAGGAGAAAGGGAAACACTAAATAGCTTCCAAAGGTCTTGTCTACACCTGTTTGACTCTGTCACTGCAACACCTAATTAATGACACTTAAAATCTGGGGAGATACTTGATTTCTCCAGACTCCCCCTCTGAAAGTTAAACCAGGTAATTTTTTTGCCCTGCTGAATTAGGGAAGGAGCATCTCAGAAATTTCAGACCATCTCACCACTGTAGATCAGAGTTTTATTACCTTCTGCATGTGTCTTCTTCCTTCCCCAAAAGAAATCAAACAAAAAGACAGAACCACTCAGGTGACCCAACACTCTTGAGATTCTTTTCCCAACGCTGAGGGTGCGTCATCGCTTCCCTTGAGAGGAGATGTGTCTTTTTCTGGTCATTCAGACATCAAACAGAAAACAGCCCTAATAAACAAGCCGGGACTCCTTTCTGGAGGGTTTAAGTAGATGATTTGTCACAGAAGTCTTGTTAGTTTGGCTGTGCCAAGTCAGAAAGAAGAATGTTTTAGCAAAGCCTTGCAAAGATCGCAGTGAAGGAGCTTTTAGCTGCAGCTTTATTGTCTAATAGGGCTGCAAATCTCCTTGGGATCTTTGCCAGACTCTGACTCGTAACCTCTGGTAGGATTTCCCTATGTGTGTATCTGGGCAAGGCAAACCAACAGCATCAGGGCAAGGAAAATGGGTCAGCAGTGAGGAAATAAAGGAAGTATTATGTCTCTGTCCTTAAAATTAGACATTTTTTCCCCCAAAAAAGGCTCTTTCTCCTCACTGCATTTTTAAGAGGAGGGCACGCTTGTTGCTGTTAAAATTAATTCTAAGAGCTCAAAAGAATGCTGGTAAATATTAACAACTTGATATTACTAAATTGTTGTAAATGCAATACAGGAAATTTTAAGGCTTTTTAGGATTCTCATGGGTGATATTGAATAGCATTGCTGGAATAGAAATATCAATCAGCATAAATATATATATCCACATATATATATATGAGGTGTGTATATATAAATGCATATATATAATATATATGTATATGTCTTATATACTCCTATATGGGGAGGGAGGCAGAGAGAGAGAGGTGGCAGGGAGAGATTATATATATGATACTTACCTTGCCTATGCTAAAGCAAACATTAAAGAATGAAGGCCAGGCAGTGAATTAATTAATTCAGCTGCTGATTGCACTGGAGCTGAGAGAGGAACTGCTGCTTTTACCAGTCTTGGAGTGTCTATGTGAAATATAAGGATGGTTTATATAAATTACTCATGTGACCTCGCAAAGGCATTGATTGAATTCAAACTCTTGGCAGTCCTTGCTCTGAAGTCTGAAAATAAGATAGTTTAAAAATAATGTTCATTAAAAAATATTTAATCCTGAATATGCGAAATAAATTTTCTAATGTGTTCTAATCAGCATTTCTGTCTGCTTCCACATGGTAATCATTTTTGGGAATAACTGTAATGACAAAGCAATAAAGCTCAGGAAGTACCAGGCTGTGGTTACTCATACACACATGTACAAAAAAACTGTACCCAATCAGATAGTTTTTAGCATTAAATTATATATATATATATGTTCTTGTTCATAATACGTCTCTAGATTATTCCTCTGGATTCATTTACGTAATGGAAAACTTCCAGTGCTCACAGATCTAGCTATTACATCAGTCTGGATTTAGTCAGGGATTTCATTAAATCCAGTCAAATTTTGCCTGAATTAGGACTGAATAGAAACTTCCTGAAGGCAGAACTTTTCCAGATATTGGGTATAATACAGCTTTAATGCTAAAGTCACAGGTGGCAACAAAAAAGAAAATCTTCACATTTTTAAAAAAAGATTTTGGGAAATGTTACATAGAGGATGTAAATGAAGGTACATAGTATGTCCCAAAGAGATTAAAACCCACATGGAAGCTGGATCAAATGTCTGAAAACTTGATATTAAAGCTATACTTACAAGTTGATACATTTGGAAGTCATTCTACCTTAGTATATGGATTGAGTAACAGTGAGCCTTAAGGATGGAATGCATTTACAGGAAATGTGTGTGTCAGATTAGCAAAAAGAGAAGGACTTGTAGTAGATAAAAAAAAAAAGGGGATGTGGCTAAATATGGAGAAATTAGTCTTAAGTTTAGGTCTGTATCAAAGGGAGATAGATATTGAGAGACCCTTTCTGGACAGGTCCCATGAAGCTGGTTTTGGTAGCACTAATGGGGAAGAGGAAGGAGTTGGAGATGAGACACAAAGGAAGAGATGTTGGTGCCAGGTGTGAAAATGGACAAGATGGGATGGAAAAATAAAATCACCCAAGAGAGATGTGGTGAAAGAAGTTGTTTACATGGGAAGGTGTGTAAGAATGAATAGCCCAAAATCATCAGCCTTAGAGACAAGAAAAGGGAGATTTGTTTGTGTACATAGACATTTCAGGGCAGAGGGGAAATAAAAACACAGGGGCTTTTGTGTGAAGTACCTTGGTGTGTATGAACCATCGAGGATGTTCCTGGGCTGACTTACCAGAGCTGGAGCAAGTGTCCTGTGGAGCCAGGCTGGGAGAGCTGGGGGGCTCACCTGGAGAAGAGAAGGGTCCAGAGAGACCTTTGAGCATCTTCCAGTGCCTAAAGGGGCTTCAGGAGAGCTGGAGAGGGACTGGGGACAAGGGATGGAACAAGCTGGTCTTTAAGGTCCCTTCCAACCCAACCCATTCTGTGGTTCTATGATATGTGGAGTCTTTCTGTTTCCTCAGTAGCCTTCAAATCAGATCACTAAAGCTCTTTAGCTTTCACATCTCCCATCTGAATATTCATATTCTCATTAAACCATTATTCCTGGCATGGGCTTTATTTTATTTAATTAAAACCTACAACAAAGATTGGGGCTTAAAATAATATTTGAGATATAATTTAACCCTAACATGTTTTACACAATACTGAATTACCTGATGCTGTTTGAGATACTCTGAAGACAGCTTTGACTTTTCATAATAATTAATCTAGTTCCCCTCAGCTCTGTACTGTCTCTCAAATGTCAGCTTACTTGGGCCACATCCAGAGGAAACATTGCAGGGCTGTCAGGAGCTGCCACTCCCTGTGAGGGATAAGAAAATGAAACCACTGTCTTCATATGACAGAAAACATTCTCATTATACTTTAAAAGACATGTTGTTTAGTAGTGTCTTGTCCAGTATATCATTGTTCTGATGACTAAATTAATTTTTGAAACAGAATTGTTGTCTTCAAGTCATTTCTAAAGTGTTTTCCAATTGTGGTGCATTCCCAGACTGGGGATTCTGAGAGAAAGGATTTATTATTGTGTATTTAATGGCTTATTCCCGTTTTAGGTCACTGTAAAATGTCTCTCTGGTAAAGGATATGGTTAATTGCCAAGCTGAAATAGGCATATAAATTAACAGCTCTGCTTGTGCCAGTGTATTTATGTGTGGTCAATTTAGATTAATGAGCTCTTCACTTGAATCAGAGTGGTTCCTTAAAAGGATGTAGTTTTGAGTACACACAGTACTGACAGAATGGACCTTTATGAATGTAGCTGAGATATAAAACAAAACAGACTGGAGTGAGAGAAAGAAATGTTTTGGGGTTTTTTTTTTTTTAATTACTGGTAAGTATGGGTATGCAGAGTTTCACTATTTATTTGTAAGAAAGCAAATTCATAGAATCACAGGATGGTTTGGGTTGGAAGGGACCTTAAAGACCATCTCATTCCAATGCCCTCCCACCAGCCCAGAGTGCTCCAAGCCTCGTCCAACCTGGCTTTGGACAATCCCAGGGATCCAGGGGCAGCCACAGCTTCTCTGCCCAACCTGTGCCAGGACCTGCCCACCTTCCCAGCCAACAATTCCTTCCCAATCTCCCAGCCAGCCCTGCCCTCTGGCAGTGGGAAGCCATTCCCTGTGTCCTGTCCCTCCACGCCTTGTCCCCAGTCCCTCTCCAGCTCTTCTGGAGCCCCTTTAGGTCCTGCAAGGGGCTCTCAGGTGTCCCTGGAACTTTCTGTTCTCCAGGTTGAACAGCCCTGGCTCTCCCAGCCTGTCCTTGAGGGAGAGATCCTCCAGCTCTCTGCTCATCTGAAATGTTTCCTTGAAATGTTCCTTGATTTTCATCCCTTATATGTTGACATAACAAAATATGCATTTTATAGAAAGAGATGACCAATCTAGGGTGCAGGGATTGTTCAGAGAAGGATGTGGGTGAGTTGTAGTGCAGCATAGCCTGTTCCCAGGCCAGCCAGGTAAGAGCAGGACGTGTTTTACCTCAGCACATTCACAAGACCTTTGATGAACACAGTGTCAGTTTGGGGTACAGACTTCAAGAAAGATGAAGTCTGATTTTAAAGGAAAGTAAGAATAATGATCAAAGACCTGGGGAAAGTACAACAGATGGGAGAAGACTGAGTGAACTTGTGTTTTGTCTGGAGAAGTGAAAATTGCACCCATATTTCCTCCAGGTCCTGAACTATGAAAAATGCTCCTGCAAAGTGGAATAGAATAAACAGGTTTCATTGTCCTGCAGGACAGGAGAAATAGTCCTGGCTTGCAGCAGGAAAGGTTTAGGTTAGAATTGAGGACAATGTAGTAGGAGTAAAGAGAGTTCAGCATACAAGGATATTGACTGAGGATGCTGCAAAATCCCTATCAATGCAGGGTTTTGATAATAACCACATTTGTCAGGAATGATACAATTGATTTTGACTTTTTGCAGGCAAGTGAGCTAAATAGCTTCTTAAAATGTTCTCCATTATTTTTTTTTCTGTCATTTGGCTGCTAAATAACAATATTTAATACACCATTATCCAATATTTTATAAAATGAAAGTATAAAGACATCTTTGAATTAAACTGCTCCATATCCCTGTTGTCAAACCCATTTGGAATTGTTAACATTTTAGTCCTGCTCTGAATATGAAAAATGTGAATTAGCAATACCCATTCTTTCTTCTGGCACTCTTTCTTCTTTAAACTAAAAAGAGCAAAAATTCTTGGAACCGAAGGCAGCTGAGAAAAAAGCAGGGATCAGAAATAGTCCAATTTGTAAACTAGGAGCTTAATAAAATAAATGCAGGGGCTTACAGCTCTTTCCTACCCTGCCTTTATGTTATATATTAAATAAAGAAGTAGAATAAAGCTAACAGCATATGCCTTTCTGTCTCAAACTCACACTTTATTTTAAAATTCACTAAGCACCGCTCTGCCTGTGCTGTCAAGTCACCAGGAATTTCCATTAACCTGGAGACAGGTAGTGCTAAGTCTGTCCAGAGTGTGTTAGTGAAAAATATGTGGATTTTCCAACTTGCGAGGAAAATCCAACTCAATGATTTCATTGTGTGTCGCTTTGCACGCTGTCAAAACCTTATGGATTCACACATATATGTATTGCACTTCAATATTTGTGTGTGTAGGTATGTTTAAATTAAGAAAATTTATGAGATAACAGTAAGTGAAGAAGGGCTTAATTTTTCAAAGTATTCTTATTCCTAAAAAGCAATGTAATATGGACAGTTACTTGGAAGAGTCCTAATACAGTTCAGTTGCAATAAAATACTAAGTGCCAAAATTCTGGGTGTGAATAAAATTATTTCATCTCCTGTGCTGAACTGTATTAGCAAATGCTTTCTAATATGGAATCCAAATCTCTTCTGTTGAAATTGGAGCTGATTCCTTTTTATTTCACCTGGCCTAGACATAGAGGATGAGAACAGTTCCCCTTACAAAAGACTTGAAGACCTTGAGTTGTTTTTCAGAGCCACTTTTGTCTAGACTGGAGTTTCTTATCCCATGAATATCATCTGATCTTTTTCTACTGGCTGGTGAGACAAGCCTGGATTGAGAGTATTTAATTAGCTTTAAGTCAGCCATTTGAGGTGCTGCTGGCAGTACCTTATCACAAGGAATTCTTTTTATTTTGCTGACATTAAGCAAATCTGTATTTTCAAACGACATTACTTCCCTACTTGAGGAAATAAGGGTGTGAATTTAGAATGCCGCAGTTCCTGAGCTCTGATGGGGAAACTTGTATTGCACAATCAGAGATAAAGGACCTTGCTTGAGGTGATTTTGGTTATTTTAGTGGAATTTACTTTCGAAATTATGGCTGCTTCTGGAAAGAGCTGTTCAAAGTCACTTTGAGCAAGCTGCTGTCCTGTCTGGTGGAATGTTTGTGTCCTTGTGGGCTCCAGACTGTTCCTTCTTGGCTCTGAAACAGGAGACTGTTCATTTCCTATCCATGCAAGGAAATATGTCTGTCTGCCTGGCTTCACACTCCCAAGAATCCTCCAGATATCTGGGATGAGCTGATATTCCTTTCCTAGCATAATTCTGGAGAAACTTCCCATATCTTTGAAAAATCTGAAGTCAGCCAGCTGAATGCACAAATTCAGCAGAAACTTCCAGAAAAATCATCACTAGAGGAGCTGGAAACCTTCTGGATTAACCCAGCTATGATCTGAAAATCGACCCCTTTTAGTTACCATGGCAGAAATCAAACCCAACTTTTTATTTCTTTTTTAGTTCTTTAATGGCATTGATATATTCATTTCAAATCTCTTTCTGCTACAAAGAGTCTCTTTCACAGTGGAGTTCTAAGGGAATGGTCTAATCTGTGTTTATGTTTTATTAGCTGTCAAACACTGTCTAACAGAGGTATCCACTGACAGTGAAACAAGACAACAGGGTTATTTAGGAACACTGTATTGATAGGTGAGAATTAAAGATTGCTATGAGATTTAAGCAAGGTCATGATGGAATGGTGTGTCTAAGACAAAAAAAAAACCTTTCTCAGGATCTATCCAGACATGCTCCAGTTTAATCAGCATCCTCAACGCCAAGCTCCCATCTGCAGAGTGAGGAGAAGGGGAAAAGCTTCGTAACCAAAGAGGTTCTGGTTTCTCCGTGACACTGGAGTAAAAGTCAATCTTTTAAAATCCCTGTGATGAAATCAGACTTTGAAATGAACTGAGCTGAGCTACCAACTTCTCAGGACAGGTCTGGAAGTAACCTGTGGGCCAAGAAAGCCCACAAGGAAAGGGAGGATTGCAGTTGAGCTCCTGTTTAGGCACAATTAGCTTGGGTTCCTCCAAGGCTCCTGTGGGGAGGAGTGGAGTCAATTCACCTGCAGCTATTGGGATTTCAGGTTTTGTTGCCACAGAGTTTCTGGGCCAACCTCCACTCCCTGGGAAAACACAGCACTTGGTCCATGTTTGGATGGGGAGACGTCCCACGGTTCAGGTTAGATGGAAACAGCGACGCCAATGGCACCTTCTCCTCAGTGACCCTGGGTTTGTGCTGCACCAAAAAGTATCATGTCTGAAACAACAGTGAGGGAATCAGGGTCATCCACCAATGTGTGAAAACACACAAAAGCTTTTATGCTGAGCGTTAAATTCAGGTACAGGGAGTTGGTACTTTATTAACCACCAATACTGTGTTTAAAACTCCCGTGTCTAAAACTGGGAGCTTCGCCTGTGAATACTCCTACTCCTTGGCAAAGCTGGAGAGTCAAGACTGTGTATCTTGATATAGGCTTGTGGCAAATGCCAAATGTGTCCCTGCCTCATTTTGTGATGTCAGCTGCCATTCTCCTGCTGAACCCATGAGGAAATGAGGCAGCTTTCAATTGCAAAATGCTAAATTATATATTCAATTTTCATAGCAGCAGTGATATCTTGTAAGATAAGGTTAAGATAATTAAAAAATTAATAATAATTAAGATCATTAAGATTATTAGAGATATCAAGAGATTAAAAGACTGGCATTTATTTCAAAGAAGGCATATCCTTTTTTATATATTTTTGTTTTTTCACTTGCATTAAGGTGGATTCAGCTCTGAGCTTGTGCATAAACCTACATTACAGAACACAGCAGATTCCCATTACCTTTACCTTGCTTCTTGATTGAGTCCTGAGTGAACTGAGTGCTGGAAATACGACGAGGCTTTTACTGTCTCAAAGAGTCGCAAAGTTTTGTGTAAAAACTGCTTATGTATTTTGCTCTTGGTGATTTTATGAGCTTTCCAGTGACCTTTCTGGCTTGTGCTGGCCCTGCTTACAAAGTGCATGCATATATGATGATCTTCAAAGGTCTTTCCAGGGATGACAGGCTTGACTATGACATGTTTTCTGGTCCCAGATTTCCTAAGAGGCATCATTTAATTGTTAGCCATATTATTATGTCTCCAAGCACACAGCTGTCAGGAGCTGTTGTGTACGGGAATTAAATAATTTAGATCTTGTAATACGCAGTTTCCTTAAGTTTGTGAATGTCACAGAGCTCTGGTGTGAGTTAAGCAATGTAGTCACATGGAGAACACAAAAATTAATGGATTTAGGTGAAATCACATCACACTGATCAATCCAAGGCAAGAGGATCAGTGGGCAACTCCTAAAGCTGAGCATGGAGCTTAACATTTCAGGGAGTCTAAGCAAGTTTCCAATCCTGTGCTATAAATGGATGAATACATGTTGCTTACAAAATGATAGAATTACTCCAAACAATATGTTTCTTATGAAGAAAACCAGGGGCAAGGGAAGGACTTGAGGCAGGAGTGCTATTTCCTAAGTGGCTTAAACGTCTCTATGTTATTCTCCATTGTCCTCTTTGCTAATGTCACTCTTAAAAGAAGTTTTACTGAGGATCTTTCCTTCTCATTGCTTCAGTGCTCTCTTTCTGCTGTGTAGGCTCTTCCTTTGTTGGCTCCCCAGGTTGTCCATATTTGAAATCCCAAGCAGACCAACAGGCCAAGCTGAGAACTGCTGCTTCATATGTTTGGTGTCACAGCTATTTAGACACTTGCAATTTCTTTCAATTACCCGGTCTTATTGGAATCTGTTGCTTTGGTCTGCTAGCCAAAACAAGGACTTTACTAAAAAATAATAAATTGCTGGCTAATATTATTTGCATGGTAATTGCTTTTGCAGTGCCTATTAAATCAGTGTTTCTGGCACAGCTCTGTGATAGCAGAAGTAGGGATATTAATATGCTATGACAAAAAGCTTTTCTCATTTTCTGTTTTTGAAATTAATTACTATTTTCCCATGGGAAGGTTGGGTGGGAAATGGATCTGTTGTTCCCCTCAGTTCTGTGGGATTATGGTGGGGGTCATTACATGGGCAGAGAAGTTGGTGATGTTTAGGGAAGCGTTTGATGGGACAGGGTCAGCTCTGCCCTAGAATTCTTGACTGTGCTGGATTTACTCTCTGCCTTCATTGTGTATTGAGCACATTCTGACACAGCCAGATAGAATGGACTCTCTGGCCATCCTCTGGATAACAAAGGTGTCCTTATTTCCATCTGGCGTGTGCAGGCAAGACATAAGTTAGCCTCAGGTAGCCCCTAATTTGGAGTGGATAAAGGAATGGCAGTCTCATGGTTTGATGGCAGTTTAATTTGTCTCTCCAGGGCATTAATGGTGATAATATAGAGTATATGTTATCTGGGAAGAGTCTTCTGAACCTGACTGCATTTGTTAGGGCTGGTCATAACCACCATTTGGTTTTACTAAGCAGTTGGCATTTCAGGATTGTGACAAATAATCTTATAGGAACAATATTTAAGGTTGTAATAGAATGATTTGAGTTGGAAGGGACATTAAAGACTGTCTCATTCCGCTGCCTGCCATGGGCAGGGACACCTTCCACCAGCCCAGGTTGCTCCAAGCCCTGTCCAACCTGGCCTTGGACACTCCCAGGGATCCAGGGGCAGCCACAGCTTCTCTGCCCAACCTGTGCCAGGGCCTGCCGAACCCCACAGGGAAGAATTTCTTCCTAATATCTAATCTAAACCTTTCCTCTGGCAGTGGGAAGCCAGTCCCCCTTGTCCTGTCACTCCATCCCTTATCCAAAGTCCCTCCCCAGCTCTCTCATGTCCCCTTTAGGCATTGGAAGGTGCTTAAGGTGGTCAACCGGAGCCTTCTCTTCTCCAGGCTGCACAATCCCACTTCTCTCAGCCTTTCCTTTTAGGACAGGTGCTCCATCCCTCTGATCATCTTGCTGCCTCCTCTGGGCTCGCTCCAACAGCTCCATGTCCTTCGTGTGCTGGGAGCCCGGAGCTGGAGGCAGCTCTGCAGGTGGGGTGTCACCTGAGCGGGGCAGAGGGGCAGAATCCCCCCCTGCCCTGCTCCCCACACAGCTTGGGAGGCAGCCCAGGGCACAGGGTGGATGTTGAGCTTCTTGTCTCCCAGCACCTCCAAGTCCTCCCAGGGCTGCTCTTGGTGCATTCTCCCCTCAGCCTGTATTTGTGCTTGGCATTGCCCTGACCCACGTGCAGGACCTTGGCCTTGTTGAACTTCCTGAGGTTCTCACAGGTCCATCTCAAGGTTTTCAGTGGCTGTTGTGTTACGTGTCCTGCTTTAAACATTCCTAAGATGCTTCACACCAAGGCTCTTTTGTCTGTAGAGCATCATTTCACACCACTATTTTTATCTGCCGTGATTTAAAAATGTTACTGTAAAGACACTATCACATATTTCTAGTAGTGCTCACAGGACTCACTGCAATTAGTAGCTAGAGTTTAATTAATTATTAGGCATTTGTAACTGTCAGTCAATAATTTAGGTACGTCGGACTCACAGTTTTTGAAAGGAGCTTGGTTTATGAAGAGTGAACAAATATACCATTCCATCTGTTAGCCAAACCACCTGGCACAAAATCGTTTGGGGTGTAATTATGTAGTTGGCAAGAATGTCAAAAAGGAAAAAAAAAGTGATTTCTAGAGTTTTCATCCCAATCGATGCTTTACTTCATAGTGATGGAAACCTGACTAATGCATCAAGGACCAGTTCTTTTTTTTTTTCACACCTCTGAATAAAATATCTTGTGTTCACCTTGCAAAAAATGCCTAACACTGACAAATATAGGCACCAAGGGATAGGCGTGAAATAATCCTGAGCCTCATCACAGGAACGGAATTGGAGCTGGCCTGTTGTTGGAAGTGGTTGAAAGGAGTCACGTAGGAGGTGCATCATTGTCCTTTTAATCTCTGTAGGAAGAGACTTGGGACAATTTGGGAAATGATTTTTCCTTCCTGATGGTAGTGAGAATGTTTTTCTGATCTGCGGGCTGTACAAGATTGCTACATCTGCAAATCTATTTTCCTATTCTTGCCGTGATAAAATTCCTTCTTTAATCCTCTGGAAGCACAGAATACACACAGAAGAGACTTAGCAAATACCATTTGCAATGTAAAGAAACTTTTCTCTTTTTAACTCCTGCAAGGGGAAAATGAACTCATACAAGATTAGCTATAGGTCAGATAAAACTTCTGGGGTAGGGGCAAACAGGTACAGTAGTTAAAAAGCAAAATAAATTGCTCCAAGTGTGTGTTGCAGCTGGTTTGCCAACAGCCTTTATGTGTCCAGCTGAACATCATCTATATTATAAAGCTGCAGCTGGGACAAGGCTGCTTTAATGATGTAAGGGGAGTGGTTTGTCAGACTCGCCAGGAGGCTTAAGCATAAAATTTAGTCTTTTTTGTAATTAAAAGTTGTGGGATTCTAAAACAGAACCTGGACAAGTTTTCCTGCTTGCAGATGTTCAGAGCACGTGGTCACTTGACAACTTCTTGTCACTCTTGAGTGTTACAGAAAGGCACAGGTAAAACTTGCAATAGAAAATGCAAATAAATTATCATTTATGAATATGAAAAACCTGCTCAGAATAGTTTACTTTGTTAAGGTTTCCTTCCTTATGGTAAATAATTGCTGTGCCATATTTTAGTGTCTGGGGAGAGAGCAGCCTAAGTTTTAATTCTTTGCATGGTTGAAGTGATTCAGTTATTCAGTTTAATTAAATGGCTTTTAAGATTTCATTTTAGTGAAGGGGAAAACGATCTATCATTAGACTTATGATTGAATGTTTTCTGTTTTTTGGTTTTGGCTTTTTTTTTTCCTTTAATTGTGGCAGATATTGGAGAAGAGCCTTTTAGGTAACTTTAGTAATAGAAATTGCTTCTGGTACCCTGTAAAATGTGTTATCTCTAATGAAAAGAGAAATGTTGATATTGTTCATTAATAAGGGATGAATTAGTCTGGAACCTGACACTTAATTTGCCCCAGTAAAGGCACTCAAGGAAAATGACAGGTTACACTCAGCTGTCATTCTGAAGAAGCCCCTTTTCTTCAGCGTGTAAAAACTTTTGGCTCTTCAGCTAAAAATCAGGGTTTGCCTTTTGCCTACTGTGAGGAGGAATATAGGAAACAAAAATACTGCTTGGTAGAGTAAGATTGAGGAGTTGTATGGATGAAAATGTGTTATTTCAACCAGAAACAGAGCACAGCTCCTTCCCAGTCCTCAGCAGCACCCCTGAGTGCCCCCAGCTCAGCACCGTATCTCCTCAGTCCCCAGAATGTTCCAGGGTAGCATTGTTAAGTGACAATAACAGAAAATGGTCTGTTACATTGAATTATTCAGAGAAATTGGTAAAAATGGGGATTCTTACAGTTTTAGCAAATGCCCTGCAGAGGAAGGAGTAATTGGCCAAGAAGAGCCTGTGATGTGAAGGGATCACAGGGATGTGAAGGGTCCACCTGGCCCCAGAATCTCTAGGTGGCTGTAGCTGGGCAGGCTGGTTGGAAACACTGAAATTCAGTGACTGGTGCATGAGGAGGAAATTAAAAAGACCATTTCCACTGCATGATATTCCCTGCTCTTCCTGAAAAGGTATCTTTTTGAATCTAAAAAGTTTTAGGGATCTGTGTACCGAATTAGTTCCCTGTTCCCACTTCTGCACAATGGTGCCTTTTTTTAACACCTATTTATGTCTCCTACAATGAGTTCCAAAGCTTATTTTTTAATTTATGATTGTTCCTCATGCTGGAGTGTGCATGTGCTCCTGTCACACTGAGTATTCTGTTCTTCCAGTTCAATAGAAGCACATCTCAAAAAATGTATATGTTCTGTACAACAGTTTCTGCACCAAGTAATGGCAAGAAATAACCCAGGAATGCAGCAGGCAGTTTAATAAGGAATAGCAAATAATAATAATATACAGGGAAGCAACTGTAAAACTGAAATGGGAATAAAAAGAGAGGGGAGTGTGCTTGTTTTGAAGTGATTTGGGTTATTTTTGCAGTGGTCCTGTGTGGACTGGCCACTAGAGGGGGGGTGGCTCCACGTTTTGCTCTCATGCTGCAGTTGTAGGTCTGGTTTCTTTGCCTCTCTCCTCGCAGACAAGCTGCCCCACATCATTCATCCTTTTCCCTGTTATAGTTTATTCTTATCTAGCACTTAGATCCTTTCCTACCTAATCCTTAATAGGATTTTCTAACTCAAAGCATAGTCGTGATTTATATCAAGCTGTTTAATGTCTTGAGAACTCTTCTGTTTCACGTACATTTGAGATGTTATTCCACTTTTTTTTCCACCTTTTTTTTCCCCTCTCTACACACTGAGCAGAGGTTTTAATGCAATACCAGGGAAGACAGTTGTCCATTTGTTGCCTATCACTTACATCACCAAGGCATGGATGAGTTGTTTTCCTTATATCTTGTCTTTTGCTTTGTATTTGGCAATTCAGAATTTCATCTATCAAAGCTTATATAAGCATCAGCCTTTGGAAGTCCCCTTGCACATGCTCATGATTTTCATTACTTTTCACAATATAAATAATCTGTCATTTGAAAAATGCCATCTATTTCTTGATCGTAGCTGGGATGATTCAGCAGCCCTGACCTTGGGACCATATAATCCTTCCCTTTTTTCACTGTATTCAGTAAAAGGCCACTGTATTTTTGGGTGCCTATCTAATTTCCTGTGACCATGGAGCTTGTTTTATTTATGGCAAACTGAAATCTTTAAAAGGCATTTTGTCAGAAGCCTGAAAAGTCCGAATGTGAAATTGCCTTTGCTTTATACCACTTTGTGGATACTATTATGGTAGTCCAAAAACTCAGGAGTGCAAGTGGTTACAGAAACATGATGTTATTCCCCAGACAGCCCATCAGTATATCCCTCTTGTCTGGCGTTAGACACCTTAAACCTGAAAATGAAATTAACACCTACTGAGATAAGACTTACCCGTCTGTTATGATCAGCTCAGAACTAGGGGAACTTCAGTATATTTTAGTTATTTTTAGTTACGTTTAGTTAATAGTGAGTCCTGGCACAGGTTGGGCAGAGAACCTGTGGGTGCCCCTGGATCCCTGGAAGTGTCCAAGGCCAGGTTGGACAGGGCTTGGAGAAACCTGGGCTCATGGAAGGTGTCCCTGCCCATGGCAGGGAGATTGGAATGAGATCTTGAAGGTCCCTTTCAACTCTTAACTTTGTCTGGTTCTATGATTTCTTTAATTTCTTGATAAACGCAATTTGGTTGACCCTACTTGTTGTTTTAAATGCCATATTGCTTTAAGCATTCTTTCATTTCCCAGTTTCTATTACCTGCAAACAATGGATCTGAGGCAGATTTTAGTGTTTGATTCCCAGGACTTATTCACCAAATCCTCATTAAGAGTTTTCATTAACAGCCAAAGCTTGACTCCTTTGCTAATGCAAAGTGACAGATTGGGGCTGGAGTATCCTACATGGTGGGAAACGATAACCAGGGGGGAAAATGTTTTCAACTTGTTTTTGTTAGGACAAATATTCAGTGTAACTTCATAAAACTACTTCAGACAACTTTTTTGGGAAGATGTTCATTCCACCAGCTAGTGGCTGGACTCAGGGAAATAGAAACACAAATCAAATACAGTGAGGTTTATTTCAGGCTAGAAGTGCCTCCCGTTGAAAAAGCAACTATTGGTTTAGTATGTTTCCCATAAAGTAAAAGCAAAATCTCCATGGGTTCAATTCTGTGCATAACAGCAATAAAAAGTAAAAATTTCAAAAAATATACCAAAAAGCCCTTCATGACAGAGAAAAGATGGACAGAGGAATAAGCCCAGGGGTCAGTTCCATGTGACTTCATGGATTGCTGTTTATCCCCTGCAAATACATGTTTGTTTGTACTAGTTTTGTCACCAAATTTCACCACAGAGCTTTGCTATCCCTTGATGAGTCTCTCCTGTGTTGGTTATCACCTAGATCTCACTGATTAATCCGTTTTGGGCATTGTCCCCTTTACAATTTCCACCCCCCTATTTTTTAACAGTGATTTCCTCTGTCCTGTGTAATTCCACTTTTCTTTTTTCAGCTGATGCTCTGTGCCCTCCACCTTCCTCAGGCTCAAAACACTGTCCCACACAGTGGTTTTTGGGTTTTGGGGCTTTTCTGAGCTGTATATAAAGGTAAAGGTGCCAGGGGAAGGTTTGGGGACATGGAGGGAGCTGCATATGCTGGTGAAGAAACACAGGATGTCCAATATGGAGTGACATTTACATGAAATTAAGGTAAACATGCAGTGGCCTCTTCAGCAAACCTTTTAGCAGCAGCCACAGATTTCTGTTTGCTGTTGGAAAAAAAATTGCTTTGGGAGATAATCTGGATCAGATTCTGTCAAGGTAAACTTTAGTACAGAGCCAAGTTTAAAAAGGAAAAAGAAAAAAAAAGAGGTGAGCAAAATGCCCAGGTGGTTTATCTCATTATTATTAATATTCTTTAATATTTACCAGGCTCTCTGAATTTACCAGGCTGTCAGAGAGGCACTGAACCTTGGAGGCAGATCCAGGTTTACTCCTGGGAGCTCCCTTTACCTCTTGTCTTGCAAAGAGGGTTGATGGCAGGTGTGTTTCAAAGGGCTGGCAGCTGTGAAAAGAGCCCAAGTGTCTGGAATTCAAAAGCTGAGGACTGTTCTTGCGGCCTGGTTTGGGATTTTCAGGGTTTTCCTCTTCCTCCTCCCCCTCTTGCTTTTGGTTCACCCCGCCTGTGAGGTTCTGGGAATGAGAGATTGGGTATTAAGGGTTAAAAATTCCAAAGTGTATATTTTCAAAGGCAGTCAGAAGCCTGGTTCCTGCTGGAGTCCCCCAGCTATGAGGAGGATGTTTGCCCATAGCTGACTGTGACCACTAGGGTACAGAGGTGTGCTGCTGCAGGGAGAGCTGCTGTACAGAGGCTGCATTGCCTTCACTGGATCAGCCCTTCAGTCAGTTTGATGTGTCTAGGCACACTTTGTCACGTCTCAGATTTTACTGAAAATACAATTTTTAGCCCCCTCCCCGGTGCCATGCCCTGCTTTGCTGTTGGGGGGAAAGATCCATCAGCAAAAAGGGACCGGGATAAAGTTGGTGATAAATGGTTGGGTCAGTGTGTGACCATGTCAGCCAGAGAAATCTGCTGCACTAAAAATGATAATTCAGCGATGAAGTAGATTTTTTCCTACTTACCTATTACCTTTGAAAGCTTGGATTGAGTCTTTGCCAGCTCAGAAATGGAAAGGAATTGGTCATGTTCCCATAGCACCCGTGTTGAAAGACATCTCTGGCGGTAGCTGCTGTGTCTGGTGAGGATGTGAAGAACATGAGAGCAGCAGAATGATTTAAAATAAAAGTGCCTTAGCAGAATAGTAGGTGCTGTTTGCCAGGCACAGACACTCCTAATGTTATCCTTTAGCCACTGGCTTTTAGAAGTGATGTACATGTTTGGATTTTTGGGAAGAGGAGAAATAGAGGAAAAGGTGAAAAGCTGGTGTTTGTTATAAACTGAATTTCTTCTCCTGTAATGCAAATCTGGGGCTTTGGGCTCAAACTCCTTCCAGGGCAGCCTGTTCCATTTGACTGTCTCCCCCAACTATCCCCCCCCAGCAAAGGCAAATAAGAACAGTAATTGCTTTAAAGGCTGAAGAATTGTGTCTGAATTGAATGCCAACAAGTGACTTTATCTTTATAACAAAAAAACAATTGCCCTGTTCTCACGGAAATACAGATTTCATTGCAAATATGTTCACTTTGGAGCAGACACAGTGCAATAAAATTACAGTGCTCTGCAGCATTCATCTCAGCTCTTCACAGCCACCCACCCAATTACAAGCTGTGTCTTGCCAGCAGAAGACTGTTGCTTGGTTTCTGTTTTATTTTTATAGCTTTGCTTTCCTCTACATAACTTTGGAGGTAGGCTGTGCTTACTCCTTTCCTTTCACCAGGTTTTTCTGCTGGTTAAAAAAGAAAAAAAAAAAAGATATAAAATTGGTTTATATGGAAAGTCTTTCACATGGCTTGAAATGTGATTTTTTTTTTCCCCTTAAACGTAGAATATGCTCTGAATAGTTGTTTCTAATACCGTAATAGCTCTGGTTTATGTCAGTAATTATCTGAAAGGTTAATCTTTAAATCACCAGCATTTCCTAAATTCCTAATCAACTTCATGCTTGGAAAGGAACTCATGTAAATGCTCAATTTGTTAATATTAGACTGGGTTGAGCAGGTCAGGGAAAAGTATAACCTTGGAGCATAATGGTAAAGTGAACACAGCAAAAATATCTCAGATCTGTTTGTCATAATAGCTGTGAACATGGAAGCTGAATATGAGTGTGGATATAATTAGCAGGAGAATCTGTGATAGCTCAAGATCACCCATCTCTCTAGATGAGGGTTTCTTAAAAAAAAAAAAAAAGAAAAAAAGAGAGATATTTTGGGTAGAAAAGTCTGATTTTCTAGAAAGCCTGTGCTGAACTGTGGTTAGGATAGCTAAGAAATGCAGCCAGAAAAATCAGTGGCAGAGGCACAGTGCTGGAGCTGAGCAAAGCCAGTGATGGATGAGGGGGACATTGTGCTCCCAGGGAACAGGGAGGTGGCGGAGGAAATGACGGGGCTGTGGGCACGTGTGTTTGGGGAAGCATGTCTGTCTGTGCCTCTGGGAGGCTGCAAAGACAGGGAGAGAGAGAGAAGTGCTGGGTATCCTTCTTAAATCTCTGCTGGTGTCCTTGCCACAGTGCTAAGGTGGGAGGGGAAGGCGCTGACAAGCCTCATTCCCCATGTGGGCACAGTGGTCCCCTTGCCTGCTCACCAGTTCTCATCTCCCCTTTCATCCCGGCCCTTCATCCTTCCCTTTTCTCTCTCTTGCTGAATGAAGCTATTTAGTGTTGTCCCCTCCTTTGCAGAAACTGTTTCATCCCTGCTTGCACAGTTTTTAAAATTGCTTTCTCCACCCACCCTCAGTCTTGGTTTTTCATCTGTGCTAGTTCTTTACATTAACCATCTTTAAAAAGAAAAGGCAAAGGAATCCAGTAACACCCCGATTCAGTTGTCGTTACTCCAGTCTTTTCTCTTGTCTTTTGTCTCCTCTTAATTTCATTATGATTACTGCTATTATTGTTATAGCACTAGAAATAAGCTTCCTCATTAAATACTCCTTATTTGCCACTCTGAATAGCATTGGAGAAGTTGAGGGGGGAGAGAAGGGAAGGGGGATTCAGAGAGTCCTTTTGCTGTTAATGCAGAATGAGACACACACAGGGAACAAATTTAGTCCATCTGAATAGCAAATGAGTTTGGATTTTGTTTTGTTTGTTTGTTTTTTTATCAGAAACAAAGAAAATGATCAAACAGACTCATTTCAACTACCCCTTTATGCCTTAGCCACAAAAACTTAGAGAATATATTAAAGCCTACAAAAATATCCCTAGGGTGGTGATGATCTTTCTCTGGCACAGATGTGCAAGGCAGCTCAGAACCAGGGGCTGCACCTTCAGCTATTGCTGTAACCACAGAGGAGGGGGCATCCCTTGCTCTGACCCCCTGCGGTACCCAGACAGCATGGTAAAGGAGGGAATTTGCACCTTTAACACAGAATTTCTTTGTATTTTATATTTTCAGGCCAGAAACAGAATGTGGTACATTAGCATTGATTCTGTGGTTTCATATAATCTTTTTTTTTTAAAGTAGTACAGAAAGGAAGGGAAAAAAGACAGAAAGGAAAATAAATCATCCCTTATATACATTCAAAGCATACACAGCAACAGTTCCTTCAGCACTGGGTGCACTGTGAGTGGGTATTGATGTGAGCAGCAAGTGATTGCATATTAGAGATCTATAACACTGGTACTGTTAACCAGCCTCAATAAAGGTAGTTCTTTTGCTTGCCTTTCACCCTGTCTTGTGTGCAAAAAGACAGCTAAATGAAAAGAAAATAATGCTAATTACCTAATTATAAAAGGGGGATTAGTCCTATTAAGTGGAACAGTAGAAAGGGAATATTTAAAATATTTTCCTTCCTTTGATATTCCCCAAGCATCTCTTGGACAAAATGCTGTCACAACTAACCCCAAAAGCATCTTTTTCTTTTTTTTTATTACTTTTGAATTTGGAGCCATTTAATAAGCCAGAATAAGGGCATCAAAGAGAGGGAATGACTTATCTCTGGACAGTTGAACACAAAATTTGGCAGAAAGAATTAGGGAAAATTTGTCCCTGCAGTTGCCATAAATGCAGTACAAATATAATAACTCTCATGTATACCAATGGAAGTAGCCTGGAGCAGGATGAATAACTGGATTCACAATAGCTGGATTGAAATGACATCCTGGCTCTTTTACTTCTTTATTGCCCACATATATTTCATGTAAACTTTCAGACCAGATGTGGGCACCCTGTGGAGTGCCTTCATGCCATCTAACAGCAGTGACACCCCTCTTTCCACCGGTGACTATCCAGAGGGTATCAAGATCTCCAGATCTCCTCTGGGGCCACTGGGAGGTTGTCTCTTAGGAGAGATTACCCTTTGAAAAGGTTTCTGCAGGAAATGCAGTGCTCTGTATGGAGCATCCATCCATCATCCTACTCAGGGTGGCAAGTCCTTGGTGGTCATCACCTCTCTTTAGGAGAAATGGCAACAGGCAACACCAAAATCAACTCCCACTTAGGAAATCACTGCACCTTTAAAGGAAAATGCTCTGTTCACTTTGCTTGAGCTGTCAATGCAAGATGCATGAAGCACAGAGGTGAATAAATTCCAAAGGCAGAATTGCTCACGTCTCTGCAGCCGTGGCTGGAGATTGCTAACACCAATAAACAGCAGGAACAACTCCAGAGGGGTGCAATCACTCGTGTGTTTCAAATACAACCCACAAATATGCTAAAAATACATTGAAATACAACCACGGGATGATTGTTTGTTGGTATCAGTCTTGCCTGAGATTTACAGGGACAAAGCCATGACTGCACTAATACATCTCCTTACAGCAACAGGGGGTCATTAGAGAAATAAAGCCAGTTTATATATATATATATTTTATTGCTATATGCAGACAATATTTTAATGATCTGAGTTGATTTTGGAAGCTTTCTTGCAACTAGCTGTAGTCAGCCCTGCTGGCTGCAGTGCTGCCATGTGGATCTGAGGAGCATATAGCCTGGTCCAAAGTTAGAGAGCCAATTTTTCACAGTTAAATTCCCTATTGATTTCAGAGAAGGGTTTAATGGGGAAAATAAATACAGCTTGGCCCTCAGGTAGCATGGCATAAAGTAGTTTTGCTTGAAACATTATCAGGCACCCAAAGAGACAAGAGGGTCTGTACTTTCACTCTGCCCTCCCTGTCAGGTTTGTGCAGGGACACCCAACCCCTCGGGTCACTGGGGAGTCTCAGGATGGATCAGGCCCTTGTGGCTTTGAGGCACAGGAAGAGAAATGTGCATTTGTTTAAAGAGAGAAAAGCCTGCTTTCAACAGTGCTAGCTTGTTTGAAACTCTGGGTGAATTTTCAGTGAAAAAAGCAGCTTATTCTCATTAATTTTTCTACGAAACAGTCCTCTCCCAGTACATAATCTTGTTGCTTTCACAGATGATGTTATAGTCTCACAAAATAAACATTTTGATTAAAAGGCTATTGCCATATTTAATAATACACAAGATGAGATGTACCAAATAGATGAAAATAAATTCTGACTCCTTTAAAAAAGCGTCAGTCAGGAAAAAAAATATAAAAGTCACTCTTTACATTCAAAATTAATGGCTAAAACCTGCTGTGCAGGAAAACAAATGATTTATTCTGTGCCTATTTTCTGCTTTATAAGCCTGCTGTAGCCTTGTAAGAGTAGGTGGCACTTGGATGCTATCAAAAAGGAAAAAACCCAAAACCCTGTGTTACATCAAAATGCATGTAAGATTTCAGAATTGTTCCTCTATTGGTGGTAACCTGAGGATAGAGAAACATGCACAAAGCATAGAAATGTCACCCAGTTCATTATCCACAACATTTTATTCCCATGTAATGCCATGGGAAGAAAATTTCAAGATGCTCTGCCTGATGTTATAAAACTCCCTCACTGTCAATTAGTATGAGAGGAGTTGGTGAAAGGATCAAGTTGTTCACATAGTGGAATGAAAAATCCAAAATACCAGGAAAGGAAGCCTTTATTTAAGGGCAGTCAAATAAAACAGCTCTGTGATTCTACATTATGAAATCACTGCTTTATATCCATCAATTCCATTTACCAGTCATTAGTAAGGAGTGTTCCTTTGCTTGCAGCCTCTGCAGAGATTTTAAGGTTGCTTTGTTGGTGAAGGCTGGTGGTGAAAGGGAGGGACATGGCTACGCTTTGCCAGCAGTTTCCTACAGGACCCAGGAACAGGATCTAATACCTCCCTATCTTCCCCTGACAGTGATTTTGCTCTTCAGACACACAGGTTTCATCACTGAGACCCAAGCAGTTTTTCTCTGTTCACCATGACACCACACGGCACAAGACTAGGGGTTCTTTGCTCTTGGCATAGCTCGAAACAAGCATAAAAGTGGGAAATGCTATTAAAAGCCCTTAAATTTAGTGGGTTTTTTTGGTATTTTTTTATATTAAAGAAAATTCTGATGGGCACATTTTGGCAGTGTTTCACTCGTTTGGGTTCTCTTGGTTGTTGGTTGTTTTTTAGGGAGTCTTTGCAATATGATCAGTTTGGATACAAAATCCTTTTAGGGGGTTATGAAGCAGTTTTTTATGGATCTTTACAGCAACTAGCAAGTGAGCTGTACTTAACCCTCAGAAATCCTGTCCCAGGGACCCAATCAAAACTTTAGCCTTTCTGGCTCCTTGTACTGACATCCAGTCACAGGTAGCACATTAACAAAAATAGAATTCCAGTGTCATGCTTCATATCTTCAGCAACACGATGTACGTGAATGTGTGCTAATTACAATGGGAAGCCATCTGGGTAATTTTAAGCTTTCTCTTTTACGTGGCTTCTTTGCTCCTTGACTTTGATTTCAACACTCAGCATGAAGAGAAAAAGAGGTTAAACTGTTGCATTTTGTTTACAGGGAACCATTCATGTAATATACACCAGTCTATAAAAACTGTAAATGCTATTTTTTTTATTTTAAACATCTTTCTTAGTTTACAAAAGATCAATAATTGGTACCTTTTTACACTCTCAGATTCCTGAATATTGACAGATCTTCAAAGGGAGTATTAGCATATGAAACCTTAAGATTGGCTGTCCTGAAGGTTTTTAAGACACGATAAAGCTAAAATCTCAAGTCTCTCGGACAGCCCCTCTTAATTTGGGCAGAGGTGCACGTCAGAAATCACCAGCAAAGCCCAGCAACCCCCCCCACCCCGTGCCACTGTCTGCCTGCACGCTGTTATTTGGTTGCACACTGTTTAAATCCCACAAGGAAAATCACACCTCGCATTCCCTCGCTGGCTGCTGGTGACAGGAACAAGATCCATACTCATTAATGATCACCAGGGCTCCCTCAATGTGGTTGGGTTTGTAATCAACATAATACTCCTGGGCTGACATGGCAGCCATTTGGTGCATGGTCTGTTTTTGCTTCTGCTTCCTGCGCTGTGTGACAAAGCACTGTCTTAGATGCCTTAAGCCGGCTGGGAAGCACTTCCAGGAGACATACAACACCAAAACCACGATGAGGAAGCTAAAAATCAGCGCCATGGTGCCCGTCACCACCTTGTGAATCTGCACGGCGTTCTCAGAGTTCTCGCCGGGCATGGTGATGGTGACAGCATACGTGGTCCTGTCCTCGCCACTGTCCGGCACGTCGTAGGTGGCCGTGGCAGAGCCATAGCCCAGCGTCTGGTCGCTGTTGTTGGTCACCGGGGAGAAGGTGTTGACGCTCGTGGGGTCTGCGTCTTCGCACAAGTGGAAGGCGTACACGGCGTCCAGAACATCCTCGCCCTGTGCGTACTCGGGGGTGGCACAGAGCAGGTTGCTGTCGTAGCGCCCCTGGAAGGTGCTCAGCCAGGAGGCCAGGGCGCAGACATTCCGGCTGCAGTCCCAGGCGTTGGCCGAAAGGCTGATGCTCGTGAGGGACTTCCAGGAGTCGAGCACCCGAGAGTCGATGTAGGTCAGCCGGTTGGAGTCCAGCTGCAGGGATTTGAGATGAGGTACACTTTCGAAAACGTGAGGTTCGATGTACTCGATTTCGTTGCCGGAGAGATCCATCTTTTCCAGTTGCCATATCCAGTCCAAGGTGTTTACCACGATGGTGACTTTATTCCTTCGCAAGCAGAGGGAGTGCAGGGAGATGAGCCTGGGAAAGTGGGCTAAATTCACTTTCACCAAGTCATTGTGCTCGAGGTGCAGCTCAGTGAGTTTGAACAAGCCCGCAAAAGAGTTTCGAGCCAGGCTCTTTAACTGATTGTATCCTATGTCTAGAAACTTCAGGCTGCGACAGTCCTGAAAAATTCTCACTGGCACAAACTTGATGGCGTTTGACCGCATGTGCAAGGTTGTCAGTTTCCTCAGCCCGTGGAACAGGTCAGGCTCCAAAGACTGTAGGTTGTTGTAAGATAAATCCACACTGCGCAAGTTTGGCATGGGGCGGAAAGTGGTGTTGGGCAGTTGGGTTATTTTGTTGGAACTCAGGGTGAGCTCTTTAACTCGCCGCAGTTTTTGAAAGGCATTCCCCTCCACTGAGCAAATGTGATTGTGATCCAGATAGAGCCACGTGAGCTGCATTAACCCTGTGAACTGTCCATCATGCAGCTCTGAAAGGCTGTTGTACCGCAGAGACAAGCCCATCATGCCCGACAGGTTGCGAGGCATCTCTGTAAGATTCAGTGATTCACAGTACAAAAGCCTGCCCTCACACCGACAGAGCTGTGGACACCCACTATTCACAGCTGGAAGCATTTTAGAAAAGATACCCAGCGTACACAATATCAACCCCGGGGGCTTCCTCAGCAGCCAGTTTAAACAGAGACCAATAAGAAGGAAATCCATTAGCAAGAATATTTCCAAATATGCTTGAGAATGTCCATTGAATCTTTTCAAATTCTACATCATATTTTATTTAAGGGAAAAAAAAAAAAGAAAAAGGCAAACCAACGAAACAAAGCCCGAAAACCAAAGCAAAACAGCAAACAGAACAAACACAGAGGCAAATATTTCACTTTACAGCATGCAGGAGCTGTGCAGCATTAAAGTTCACAGACATTCAAAGGTAAAATGATAGTGATTTTGTTCATGTTAAATGCTGCAGCAAAGAAAAAAAAAATCTTTCTTCATGAAAGAATTTAATTAAAAAGTGTCTTACCCACCCTTTTCCAGAGAGTGACAACCTCCATTCAGTTGCTTCCTTTGTGTTTGGACTAATTATATGCAGAGCTAAAAAAGACCCCTCTGTGCTACAAATTCAGTCCCTTTCAATGTTGTGCAAGGCTGGCAAGCTCACAATGTCTCACTTCGCTTCTGCTCAACGAGCGAAAGGCTTGTCCAGCTAGCTTTTGAGCTGCCTCCTAGGACCTGCAAGTTTCAGAACTATGTACATGAGCTTGATCTTCTCCTTCTCCCTCTGTCCTCTCCTCTGCAGTTAACACTGTGGCGTGAAAAAAAAAACTCCAAACTCTTTACTAACGACTCCACAGGATTTGTCAATCTGTTTAATGTCCGTCATTTGCAACGACCATTGACCGGCACAACCTTTACTCCAGAGAGAGGTTACCATTCATTCACTGACCGGCTAAGGGTCGCTTTATTCCCCATTCTTTGTTCGCTTTGCTTGTTAGGTGATGCTTAGAGCAGAGAGAGACAGCAAGAATCCTTTCCCTTCAGCTGAGCAGTATGTTGCTAGAGCATGCAGAGGCACCCAGTGTTCACTGAGTGTCGTAAGCTGCTCATGATTGTACGCCTGCACTGTGCATCTCAGACATGGGCAGATTGAAAAGGGGTGGGCATAAAACCAACATCGGAGCGAACCAGGAAAGTAATATATGCTCTTTGATGAAATGGAAAATACTTTAAGCCTATCTCGCCATTTCTCAAACAGGCACGCACACACAGCCGCACAAATCATCAAAAGCGAGGCAGTGCTAAGTAGGAAGCTTGAGAATTAGGATTCTTCTTCTTCTTTTTCCTTTTTTTTTGTGCTTTTGTTTAAAGTCTGAATTTATAAGCTATTAGCCGGGAGAGGGAGAGACTCGATTTCTTGGTTTGGGAAGGAATATGTAAACTGGTCTCTTTGGATTGCTTTTTCTCTCTAATTCCGATGATGAGATTTGCCTTTTGGAGTCTTGGGGTGGGGGATTGAGGGGTGTGGGGGGGGGAATGTGTTTTTCTTCTGACATTGTCTAAATAGAGCATGATTTGAAATTCTGTGCATTCTTTCTCATAGAAATGCAGCCAGAGCTCTGCAAATAGGAATGTCTCATTTCATATAAGCTTTAATTACATTTGGTCTTTTTCCATCCTGCATATTTTGTGTGTTCAGCACATGCCTTTCCTAAAGGCTTTTTCTTTTCCTTTGCAGTGTATGCTACGGCACACAGAGCTAGAATTCTTGCAGCATAAAGATCTCTGTGCTTTTGGAGTAAGATCAATGTATAGGTTGCTGTGACCGTGTTGGCAGAATGCAAAGAAGGGGTTTCAAACCCCATTAGTTAATAAGTTTTGCAGATTGTGCTGCGTTTTGTGCCGTGTACCAAAGGGGAAAAAAAAAATCTTTGGCTGGTAATTTGCAGTCCTCGTTCTCTGTGGGAAATGCATCGACAATGAGCTCTGTAATTTTTACTGACTGAAAAATGTGTGGTACTTCTGTCAGGAAAATGCTGGCCATCTTTTCCTATTATGAAATAGAGTCTCAAGCCTGTGTGCTGGTGAATGTGATCGGAGCTGACAGCTCCCAATTCTGCATCAATTCTCAGTGAAGAAGTTTCCCATGGAAATACAAGTTATTGCAGAAGAACGGGCTAATTTTAAGTCGGCACCGGGTGCAAAAAGCTGGAGGGACAGGGGAAAGCTGTTGTATTTGCTTCCTTTCTCACAACTGTATTGATGTTTTTTAAAAAATCCTGTATTGGAAGTATCTGTTAGCTGATCGCTGTGCTCGAGTGTGGCTGGCTGCTGGGAGGGTGAGCTGGGAGAGATCAAGGAATGCAGTAATTTGATGCAGTGAAAGTTGCTTTCCAGAGGTCCTGGCAAACTTAAGCTCTCGTGCATAAAAATGTGTGAAGGAGATTCATTACTAATGTATTTGCCAAAACCAGTCTTAAATAAATGACAAATATAAACCACTTTAACTGCAGATTCAGAACATGGGAATCAATGTGCTTTTATGCTCCCTGTTCAGTTTATGTACATTTTTTTCCTGCTCTTCACAACATTTCAGTGGTCTCCAAGCAAAAATGTGGTGCTTTAATAGTATATGAACCTCATCTCTGGTTTAGCTTTTGGGCAGGAAAGCTGAAGGTGGTTTTCCTCTCCCAAGATCGTGCTGTTTTATTCAAAACAGGCTGTTTATGCAAGTGTCCACTGGTTGCAGAACACCTTAATTCTGTTTCTGAGTACACAAAAGCAGGAAGGGAAGCAATGACAGAACCAACAGAAAGAGCACTGAAGCAGAGGAGACTAAAAACCTTGACAAGAATATATTCCGATTGCTGTGATGAATATTTTCATGCAATTAGCAGGAAAAAAAAAAGATGAATTTTGCAGATCCTGAAAAAGGCTCCAAAGCAATGAGGATGTGTCCCTGAAAAATCTGCAACCCTACAAGTCTCCATGGGGGAAGTCTTAATGCCTTCTCCTGTATAAAATTTGGGGAGAGATCTGCAATAGTAACCCTAAAAATTCCATTTCTATCTTTAAGGAAAGCTGCCATTTTCTGCGAATCAGATGATGATAATGATCACTTAGTTACCATTTACGTGCTATGTGTAAAGAGAAGACTTCCTCTAGTAGAGATGCAACTTCTTGATGCATCACTGAGGAGCTGAATATTTTCTTTCAGTGCTTCTTCTTGCCATCACCTGGGATACAGCTTGGATCCTACCCAAGGTGCCTATTCCCACACTGGCATATAATCTATTAGCATTTGGTTTTCAAAGGTAGAAATTAGAGCAGACAGTAGCAAACCTATACAGCATCAGCTGGAAGACTGACAAGTAGAATTAGGAACCCAGGATTAATGGCCCTAAGCACACTATCTCAAGGCTCTGACAGAGCTTGATTGAATGAGGAGCTTTGCTCTTCCTGGTCCAAAATTTGGGGGTAGAAAAGAATCCAGGTAGTCTTAAAAAAATGAGAGACCTCAGTGTATGGTTGAGGCTGTGCTGTTGAGGTACAGGAGTGGCCAAATCCAAGAACTGGGGCACCTGGATCTGAAAAGCCAAACTTGGGTGGATGTGTGGCTTAGCCTGAAATACCTTTCATAAATTGGTTTTCTGCTGTATTTTTGCAATGTACTTTTTCTTGCAACGAAACTAGGAATCCACTTTGAACACAATTGTAATGCAAAAGGCTTAATTCCCACTGACTGAGCTGTTATCACAGCCAAACTGTTAAGTTTACACATTTTGTGAAGTTTCAAAGCCTCTGGCAAGTCTCTAAAAATTAGCGGGTTTAAATTAGCTTTATTAAATGTGCTATTATAAAGCATTTTAAGAATGGCAAACTCAGTTTATATGTGTTTAAGGGAGCTTGATTAAATCAATGTAAAGTAGGTTACAGAAGACCAACAGAAATAAAGTTTTAAAAAGTTTGAATGGGAGGCTACTCCTTGTAGTCATGGCAAGTAGGATCCACTGGCATTGTCAGAACTGTTCAGGCTGGAAAAGGGGGGAAACATCTTTCAATGGATTTGGTCCACACATTTTTAATATTGAGTTCAGATTAAACATTGAATTATAGAATCATAAAAATTGGAAAAGACTTCTAAGATCATCCAGTCCAACCATTAAATGTCCCATGTAATTTAACTAATTTACTAATTCCTTATATATTCCATTACTGCTTGTGCCTAATTGTTTACCTTGCCTGATTTTCACTCCAGGACAGGGGTTGGGACAGAGTGAATAAGATCAGAATCTGGCCTCTGGTGTCTAACTCTGCCTATGTACATCTTTTAATAAGCTCACCAACAAAATGCAACAAGACAGAACAGCGTATTAAATACTAACTATATGTCTTCCTTCTGGTATTTTCTGAGTGGTTTATATCAGAATAATAAAAAGTGGGACTTCTAGTGGTGATTTTAATTTACATTCATGAATGGAAGGACTCAAACCTTGATCTTTGGTAGTCTTTAATTTTCAAGTGCACCGAACCATGGCATATTGTATAAAAGAAACATTTAAAAACAGAAAAGGGAAGAAAAAGATGTGACTCAAAGAAAAGCAAACTCAATCTGTTATTTCCCTGGTGTTTCTCTCTTGGTCATCCTGGACATTTATTGGCTGCTCCTTCTGTATAGAATTTAGTATTTCAGCTGATAAAAGCCCAGCACCTATATAACATGTCTTTTTTACTAGACATTATCTTTTGCAAGATTTTGATGAAAATACTCCTGGTGACTCCAGATGTCATTAAATTCTTCTAGTGCCTAACAGGCACATTGGATTTGTTACTACCTTTAAATAATAGATATTCTTACATAAATGACCTTATTGCTTTTGACAAGGCGATAAACACTTTTCTATCTCACTGCAGTCATTCCATCCTTGTTTTCCATGTTCAATCCCAGGTGGTCGTGCATGACTCTATAAAGTCAGTCACAGAAGAGACCTGTGTGCAGAACTGTCAGTGCAGTGCAGAAGTGTCAATTTTTTGGAAAATGTATCAGTAGTAAGATGAAGCATCTCTCTCCTCCCTTCATTACTGCTTGAATAATCCAAAGAATTACTGACCCTCTTAAGTATCTCTGAAATTACCTATGGATTTCTGGACGTGCTGTCAGAGCTCTAAATGGTGTTATTGGTTCTGCATGTCCAGGTATAATGAAAATGAGACAACAAATAAAACTATCCTTTTGTGATTAACCAATGCATTGCTGAAGATCATGCAACACCCTGGTTAAGTTGGTGGAACTCCTGATTTACAGGGAAAATGAAAATTTAAACCTTGGGTTTTGATTAACTCTTGGTAACGTCTATCTCTATAGATGTCTTGGAGGAAGCACACATGGAGCACAATGATTAGCAATTGTAAAGGCTTTAGTTATAGTCATATTTAATTGTCAATCAATTAGTTCCATCTTCAGGAGTGCCAAGTGAGAGACTTGAGAGACTCCAGAAAGGTTTGTCTCAACCCCATCCCAAGCATTTCTGGAGATGTCAGCAAATGAACTGTAATTAATTTCCAATTAACTTAAGAGCAAAGAGGGCCATAGCTTACCCACACATTGAATACATCTACTTTGCCCTCTACTACCATTGATAATTCATCTGTAAGGGTTATTATTTTATAAACTCTAGTGCTAAATTGTCTGCTCTTTGTGCTTTAAGACTCTTTTCCTCTGAAAAGATTCTGTTCTAACATGAATGTAGCTACTCCAAGGTGGCTGTGGACACCATTGCATCTCCGGTTGGTTGAGTGGTTTATCTTGGAGTATTTGCTCCAAAATGAGGAATCTGAATTCAGCAAACTTAGAGAGGCTGGGTGATGGTTCAGCCATGAAGTGACAGAATAGCAGGGTTGATCAGGATTGTGAAAAAGCTCCCCTGTAACTAAACTAGTTCTGTTCCTAAACCCATCACATGTCCAGAATTTGGATTTGCCAGAATTTTGTGTCCTTGTGTTGCTCAGAAAGTTGTCAAGTCTCACCTGGGGATGCAGGTTTAGCCATGCTTAGAGAATTCATTCATTTTTCTTTTTGTTGGGACAGCCCTTCTGATGCAAAACTGTTCACTGTCTTTAACCAGTGACAGAAATTTGAGGGCAGTAAACACTTTTTAGATTTTCAAGGTGCAGGAAGTAGAGAAAATTGGGAGGAATTTATGAAATCAATTACTGAAAGCTATGATGACCAAGTTAAAGCTGTTCCTGGCAGTCTTCTGGAAAGTCTTTTTACAAATGGATGAACTGCTCTTGGAAGATTTTCCCAGAAGAGAAAATCTGTTCTCCTCAGCATTAGACAATCAGTTGTTGTTAATCCATTTCTTTTGCTCCTTTCCAAATGTATTTGAAAGCACAATCAGAAAAGACAAAAAACCCGAAAATGTTATGCTGGCCATTGTGGATACATTATTTCAAGAAATATGGATTGGTGATCAAGTCGGTGCTATTTTAAATAGAATGGTGGTATTTTGAAATAAAATGGTGATATTTTGAAATAGAATGAAGACTTCTGTTGAGTCCTCTTCCTTGACGTAGGATACCATTTAAATTGATTCCAAAGAAAAACGGAATCATAAAATCACAGGATGGTTTGGGTTGGAAGGGACCTTAAAGACCATCCAGTCCCATCCCCTGCCATGAGCAGGGACACCTTCCACCAGCCCAGGTTGCTCCAAGCCCCGTCCAGCCCGGTCTTGGACACTTCCAGGGATCCAGGGGCAGCCACAGCTTCTCTGCCCAACCTGTGCCAGGGCCTGCCCACCCTCATAGGGAAGAATTTCTTCCTAAAATCTAATCTAAACCTACATGGGATTAAATGTGTTGAAGTCCTTTTTGCGTGTGTATCACAATTTACAGGGAGAGTAGAGTGAGTCTGGATCATTAGCTCATACCCAGAATTAATAAAATAAAAAAACAGGTTGAAAAATCATATTTCAGATAGAAGTCATTGTGTTTTTTGCAAGCTTAAAGACGATGGTTTGTTGACCACCTGAAATATTTATGGTTTCATTGCATTTTATTTGCAACTGATGTAATGTCTAAGAGAAATAATCATGGGTCAGGAGTCTCAGAAGGACATATTTAAAGGCATAACAAAAAGATAGTCATGCCTTCTAAAAAAAAAAAAAGGAGAATAACCTGACCTTCCTTTTTTAAACCAACTTAAAAATACTGGGGCATTACTGAAGAGTTTCACTTGGTGGGGGAGGTTTGTGTGTGGTGTGTGTGTAATCTTAGAAACCCAGCTTTGCTCAACAGCTAATTTAATGTTGTGAGATCCAATGGCAGCCCTTGAAATACGCATTCCTGACGCTTCTTTGGGTTTATTTCAATGTATTTTGAAGACTTTTTATGTCTTATAAGGAAGAAACATATGGAGTCATCAAAAGTTTTTAATGTTTTGCTCTTAATATATGTAAAGAAAGGTATTGAAAATTCTTATAATATATCCAAAGATCCCGAATTTGCCTGCAAAGTTTTAGAATGAATATGCCAACTATGTTCTCAACATACATACAGCAGTATGAATCTAAATTACCCTCACATTATATATGTTTTTAAAGGGAGACAAATAGTAACAAAGCTTTAGGATTTACTTCGGCTATGTTCTAGAATCCTATTTCCTCTCCTACTGCTGTAATTTTGAATCTTTAATCCTGTAAAATGAAGTGCTTATTTCTTCTTAACACTCAATTTATATTTTAAATGAGTGGAAAGATGCGTAATCAACTTGAAAAGACAGGAAAATATCATCCTGTTTTTCAAAACATAGGACATTCTACTGAGTGTTTTGAATTCTAGAGACCATTTTTAAAGAATGCTTGGCTGACTTCTGCTCTTTTTTTGTAGTGCAAATTAATTATAATATGACAAGAGTGTGCTTGATTTTCTTCTTCAGATTTGGTGTAGAGCCAAAGTTTTTTAGCTGGAGCCTCTAAATCAAAACCAAAGGTCAGTATCTGTGAAATGCCTGTGGCTCAAGATATATTGTAGTCCTTTCTTCATTACTCAGAGATTTTTGTCTATGAAAAGGTATTTATGTGTTGAAGTGGATGCTGTGTGATGCACACATGGCTGTGGATGAATAACCATTTTTCATGATTGCATCAGTAATGCTCCTGGCAGCAATCCTAACACTTTGGGAAACTATTGGTGTGAAGCTCCTGCTCTTCCCACCTCCGTGGTGTGGTCTGTGAGTGCTGCCTGAGGGTTCGTGTCCCTCAGTGTGTGTCGTGTACCCACTGAGTTCCCTTCCCTCCCACTCCTGGGGATGTTGGGCAGAGAAGCTGCTCCCCAGTCTGCCCCAACATCATCCCCCAGGATCTTTACTGGTCTTCCCATGTGTACATTGCTCAGCAGGGCCCTTGGCAGGCAGGAGATAAAAGATGATTAAGCAATCTACAATAATGATAGCCAAATATGCAAAAAATCAATCCTGGAGGCAATACTAGGGTCCAGATCCTCACTTTGCTGCTTCTAATTGTATCTCTTTTTTTTCTTGTTTTGTGCACTTGTTCTTCCTACATCTAGGGTTGGTTTTGAGGTATTTTTGTTTGTTTGTTTCTGTTTCCAGATCTTAATTTCAGGCATTGTCTGTTCCTCTGTCCCTGCATTATGGGCAGTATGGACCATCTTTTGCTGTGTCCTAATCAGAGAATCACAGAATGGTTAGGGTTGGAAGGGACCTTTAAAGACCATCCAGTCTGAACCTCCTGCCATGGGCAGGGACACCTTCCACCAGCCCAGGTTGCTCCAACCTGGCGTTGGACACTCCCAGGGATCCAGGGGCAGCCACAGCTTCTCTGCCCAACCTGTGCCAGGGCCTGCCCACCCTCCCAGCCACCAATTCCTTTCCAATATCCCATCCAGCCCTGCCCTCTGGCACTGGGAAGCCATTCCCTGTGTCCTGTCCCTCTATGCCTTGTCCCCAGTCCCTCTCCAGCTCTCCTGGAGCCCCTTTAGGCCCTACAAGGGGCTCTCAGGTGTCCCTGGAGCCTTCTCCTCTCAAGGTGAGCCCCCCAGCTCTCCCAACCTGGCTCCAGAGCAGAGGGGCTGCAACCATAAAGAACATGATAATAATATACCCAGCTCTGGTGTTCAGGGCAACAGCTGCTGGACAGAACTGCTGTACCACAAAGCTCCCAGATGTGTTTCTGTGCCACTGAGGTTTGGTCATGATGCCTTTCTGCAGCCTGTGTGGCCAGCTGAGCTAAGACCATTGACATTTGGTCAGCAGAAGTCACCTGTGGCTGTTCTCGTGGCCCACCAGGGTGGTGAAGGCAATGAGCAACAGAAGACATTGAGACCATGCTGAGAAGAAGCTTCCCTGTTGCCAGCAGGATGGAGTTGGGTGGTATTGGCTTCTGCACCTTCAGTCTGAATAAAATCCTGTTGATAGCAGTCATAAAGGCGTTTATGCTTTGATCCATCCCTGCTTTCCCTTGGCCCTCACCCTGCAGGACCACGAGCGTGCTGGATGCTGCTGCAGCTCTGCAAAGCAATGCTGACCTTGGGACACTTCCCTGAGACACACTCAGCTCTGAGCCTTCTGAGCTGTGTTCCCTGGCTGTCTGGATTTGCTGGCACCGTTGTATCCATTAAATACTGATTAGATTTTAAAAATCCAAGAGACCAAATAATGCTATCATCTGTTCCTACTTATCTTAATAATATTGCCAGTAATATTCCAATATATCAATTCCAGGATATTCTATACCTAACCTAATGCATGGAAAATAGGGAGTGTGCCTTTTTTTTTTTTAGGAGCAGAACTAAACCATTTTATTTATTGATTTGATTTTGCTGTATTGCCTAGAGAGGAGGGTAAAAAGTAAAAGCTACTTTCAAGGTCTGTTAGAGAAATACATCATTTTTCATAATGTTTAATGAATTGCTTACAGTACTTGTTTTACTTAAAACTGCAATTAAATATCACCCTCCAGTCAAAAGAAAAATGTGATAAGAACGTGACTTGAAACGGGGCAGAACATTTTCTAAAGCCCTTTAGGAGTAATTATTCAATCTGACGTTTTCCAGAGCAATAACTCCTTATGTATGAACTCCATTAATCATAGTAACACAGTTCACATGTCAGATACTTCTGTCCAGTCACTTCATACTCTTCATTTAGTAAGAGACTAATAAACATCTCCCCTAAATATGAGAAAATACTAAACTGCTTTCAAAAAATTCCAATTTTGATCTTGTGAGGTAGGACATGAGCTGTTCCTGCCTGCAAAGTCCCTGAACTTCCAGGCTGTAGCTATTGCCAGCATCATGTCTCCCCCTAATTTGGTGCCATTTCATTCACAGTCTTTTAAGGACATTTTTGCTTTCTTTTTTCCTCTCAACTGCCCTGGGGAGGTCTGGTTTGTCTGTCCAGCAGTAAACATTTATTCTATTTACTTCTTTATCAGAATAATTGGTCTTTTTCAAGACCTATGTGTAGAAAATAAAAATTCAACTTTGGATTACCTACAAGCACAAGAGTGAATATTTGAATACTTTTCTTCTTGTATGAATTTATTACACATTATTTGAGCAGCAAAGTAAATATAAAGTAACTCTGTCTTTGATGATAAGCAGCTCTAAGAAGATTTTTGTTATGTTTTTCTGTGTTTCATCAACTGAAGATATTCCCTAATATTATCTTGTGTTGAAAAGTGGTGGTTTGAAAATGCAGTGGTGGTTAGATGCTCATATTTGAGGACTTTACTGTTCTCTCCTTTTCAGATTGGCATTGTTTTGTGCTTTTGAAGCTGGCAAGTGCAATTATCAGTGTTCTGATGAGCAGTGATAAATATAATCTAGTGCTGAATATGGATAAAAGATGAAGGCAAATGAGATTGGTTTGACACAGCCTCCTTATGCATCTTCTAAATTCTCAAAACCTGAGTGGAAAATAATTCTTTGTCTTTGGAGATTTCCTTTCTAAATTTTCACTATTTTTTTTTTAGTTATGGAGCCACACATGATGTACCTGGAGTGTTCCTCTGACTAATGCTTTAATTCCAGGCTTTTTGCATGGCAGTTGTCATTCGTTGCACACTCCAGTAGATGGCAACTCCAGTCTTCCTGACATTTAATCTCCATTCAAACCAGCGTTACTTTCTGTGCCCCCACCCCTGCATCTTGTCTGTATAAATAGCTACGAGTTCCACAGAAACTTGAGTCAATATTACTTGTATTGAAACCACCACATAGTATCTGATTTCAACAGTACCAAACAGAAAGAAAGAAAAAAAGAAGCCTGTAAGCACCAATCCTCCTGGATCATAAAGCACACACTGATTCCCCCATGACTTTAGAAAGTATTTTCAGAGTTTTCATAGAAAGGATTCATACCCCAAACTTCTTTTTACATGAAATGAAGGAACAGGTTGGCTGCACATACAGCATACTGGCTTTAAGTTTGATAGCTTGGCTGCTAAATGTACAGTCCATTCCTTACAATGGTTAATGCTAACGTATTTATTTTTGCTGTGGACAGTAAATACTAATCAGACTTGGAAATTATATTTCTCTGTGAATTTGGTGATGATGTACCTTGAAACAGCTCGTGTTGGGTGAGGGCAGGAGTAGCACCAGCGGTTTAACCGTGAGAATATTCTCCAATTCCCCTCCAGCTCAAAGCACTGCTGTGTTCAGCCTCTCTTCTTTGTGCTTTTATTCCATCCCATCAATTGTATTACCAAAGCATCAGTGCAGAGGAGCCTATTCCTGCATTTTCTTTTGCTGACTTTCACAACTGCAATACTTGCCTGCAGAATCTGAAGCCATAAAACAAAGCATCTCTCTGTGAGTGAATGCCAGACATCAACCACGGGCACAAAAGATTGTGCTTGCTCTGCCTGGGCTGGAGACTAAGGGTCACAGCAGTCACACAAAGGGTCCTTTCTCTGGCTCTCTCTCTATCAAGACTGTAGTTTAATTTTCAAATCACTTCCACTGGGTCTAGCAAGGTTTTATTTTGAGGTTGGTGGTTAAAAAGGGGCAGAGTGAGGGACAGTTTGTTTTTTTGTTTTGTTTTGTTTTTCCTAAATAAATATGAATCTAACTTCAGAAGAATACATGCTACTTATCCGATTTTGTTGTTTACCTACTTCATCAACAGAGAATTTTCAGTAATTTCATAAGAAACTTTAAATCTGCCAGAGTCTGTAGGATCACTATTCCTATTCCATACTAGGTCATGTGGTCACAGTACAAACATTTGTTGTTTAAAATAAACTAAAAAAAAGTTCTAAAGCATAGCAATGTTTAAGGCCAGATTTAGATGTTCACACTTTTATTGGTTTAGTAAAAAACTCGATTTTCAACCCAGACTTGATTAGTCTATGGATATTTTTACTTCACAGACACAGCATTAAAATAAATTACACTCATATAGGACAAGCAGAATATTGGTCCGTTTAAGCCTGACTGATTTTTATGTAACAAATTAGTGAGCAAGGTAATTAAATCTCTTTTGGATGCCTGTTTCATCTCTGGAAGGAATCCCAAGAACCTCAGAAAAGTGACTTTCGGGTTATATACAGGTCCAGGGTCTCTTGCAGCTAAGTGGCTTGTTTCTCATTATCACATTTAGTGCTATAGAAACTACTCCACCAGAGTCTTTATTAAAACTTGCTTAAGGCGAGCGTTTTCCCTTGGGTCAATAATGACTTTAGAGGGATGGATGCAGAGGCTAGATTTGTTCTAGCTCCTGGAATGAATTATGTCTCACTGGGGCCCCCAGGCAAGTATTTCAAATTCGCCACCAGGCACTTCATCAAAAATTCTATTCCAGCATTGAAAAGACCTTGTGCTGCTATTAGGGAGTGCAGAGCATACATTTGTGGATCTTCCCCCACACCCAAATGATACAACTGTGTCTTTTTCTCTGCTAAAATCCCATTGAATTGGTGAGGATGTGGTTTAGGAATGGATCCTGAAGATCTCATGCACTGGAGACGGCGGTTGCAAGTAATTTCCCATTAAAATACAGAGCACGACAGAGCATCAAACCAACTTCTGTGGGGTTCCTACTGGCAAAAGCCACTCAAATCCTACAGCTCCCTGGTGTGAGCACAGTGTTAATGAGAAGGGGAGTGTGGAAAGACCATTTCTCCTGCAGGTCCTTGATCTTGAGTAATCCTATCATGACTAAGCATTGTGTGTCATAAACTCATAGAATGGTTTGGGTTGGAAGGGACCTTTAAATGTCATTTAGTTCAAAACCTCCCTGCCATGGGGAGGGACACCTTCCACTATCCCAGGTTGCTCAGAGCCCCATCCAGCCTGGCCTTGGATGTTTCCAGAGATGGTGGGACACCTGTGCCAGTGTTTCACCACTCTGTCCTGATTTTGGCTTACTCCCCACCTCTACAGATTAGCTATGAGGAGTAAGAGTTCCTCTGCTCAAGAGAGAGGATAAATGTACACAGTAGAGGGTGTCCTGTGGTTTCACCTCTGTAACCAAGGAGAGGACACGAGGAAGTGGGTTGGAAAATCCACCTTGACCCTTGAGGCAAATGCAAAACAAGGGAAAAAAAGGAGCTGCAAAGAAAAAGAGTCACGAAAGGGCTGTTGTGGTTTAACCCCAGCCAGGAAATGAGGTCCCCACAGCCACTTGGGCTCTCCTTCCCTCCCCATGCTGGGATGGGGAAAGAGAAGTGAGGGGGGAAAAATAAACTGGCAGAGGAAGATGATTTAATAATAATAAATAATAATAATAGTCATAATAGTAATACACAAAGCAAGTGATGCACAATGCAGTTGCTCAGCGCCCACTGACTGCTGTCCAGCCTGTCCCTGAATAGGGATCAGCCCCTCCCAGCCCAGTCCCCCAAGTTTCTATGCTGGGAATAATGTTCTGTGGTGTGGAATATCCCTTTGGCCAGTTCAGCTCAGTCCTGGCCGTGGTCCCTCCCAGCTTTCTGTGCACCTGCTCGGTGGCAGAGGGTAGGACACTGAGAAGTTCTTGGTTTAGGGTAAACATTACTTAGCAACAACTAAAACTATCAACACTATTCTCATTCTAAATGCAAAACTCTAGAAAATTAACTTTATCCCACACAAAACCAGGTTCCACCCTCATTGTAAAAAATTTCTTCCCTAAATTTTCTATCCCGTTCATATGAGGAAAGTATTTCTGAAACATGCAGTAACTCAGTAAGTTTAAAAAAAAATGTGGGTTTTTTTCCTGCTTGGCAAAATCTGCTCATAATAATGATATGATAAAACATTGATTTAGAAAAGGCTTTGCTCTCATGAGCCCAGATCCAAATTGCTGGTTTTCCCATTACTGGTCTTTTACTATGTGTGATTGTGTGAATTTTATAAAATGTAGTAGTTTAGAAGTGTTTGTTCCCTTTCAGTGTTTTACAGGCTGAAGTTTCTGTTGAAATGCAAAGGTATTTGATGTGAAACAGAGATGGTAAAATGGTGTCTGGCTTTTTTTTGTGCTTGTCAGGGACAGTCTCCCAGTGCATCACTTGGGTGGCTCACAGGCACAGGCATATTCTCATTTTTGATTGCTGACTGGATTTTCCCTGAGTGCTTGTTCAGAGATTTCAAATGCAACATTTCCTAAGAGGGGCCATCAAAAGCTGAAGCAAATGGTGGATGTTACGATGGATATTGCACTTTAACTGCTATGTCTGTAGCACAATATTAAATATAAATAATTATTTTTATATATGTAGTGAAATTTTCCCTATAACCATTTCCATGGTTTATTTCTAGCCTGACAACTGCAGGAATTGGAAAAAAAGAATATTCTACCTTTGGTATATCTATACATCACACTCCTTACTTTTCATTCTGAAGTAGATTTTCCAGATGTTTCTCTACAAAACAGAATAGATCAGTTTAGCAACTACAGCAGACTGTAAAAAATATATTTACTTTCTTGCAATATGTTCATTTTGTGTTGGAATTTTAGAGAACATCAGTTTAGATGACATCGTGGCAAAGCTCACTGACTAAATTCTGTGTATAGTTAAGTTTCTCTTGACAGTTTTTAGGGCTGAAAAAACATTTCCCATAGTAGGGAGAATAAAACCACCCTCATATGAAAAGTGGAATTCAGTCAGCTTGATCAAAATACCAAGAAGTAGAAAAACATTTATAGGCACAGTATGTATAGAATCATAGATTCATTTGGGTTGGAGAAGATCTTTAAGATCATAACCAAGGCCACTACTAAACCATGTCCCTGTGATCCATTTCTCCAATATTGCTCTTAATTCCTAAGGAAAAAAACCAGAGTTTTAGTCAAGATATGTCATCACCTTTTGCATTAACTTTCTCCATTTAGTTTCCACTTTAATCAGTAGTGATCCAGTGCAACAGTGGAGTTGTGGAGTTAATATAGAGGCTTATTTTATTTTACTTTTTAAAAATCTTTTTACTTTAAAAGTAAGTTTGACTTCAGTGTTGTTTTTTTTTAGAATATGAAGGATAAGACAGGCAGAATTTTTAAAGCACATGTTCTCATGTAAAGATCCTCTGCAGCTGAAATAGATTCCCACCAGAAGCATGGGATTGGGATGTCAGAAGTACCTTTAAAGCTTTGACAGTATTTTGGTGCCTCCTTATAAAATATACAAATAATATTTTACATGGAGCTTCCCATCTAACCCAGTCTTCTTAAACAAATGCAACCCCCCATAAATAAGAGTTAAAAAGTCCCTCTGTTCTGTTTAACATAATTTTTTTCTGTTGGTTATAGCTAGGCAAGTCATTTCAACATCAACCTTAGTGCAGTAAAGTGCAATGGGTTTAGGAAATCACCTGGTCCATCTCTTCTTTTGTTTTGTTCATTTGCTTTCTTGAGGGCATAATTGCAATTTTTAGAATCATTCTGAGTTTTTATTCGACCCTCCTGAGTACTTCCAGTGCTTCTCAGCTTGGTGTCACCTCCAAATTTCATAAGCATATTCCATGTTCCATCATTCTGGTCATTGATGGAGCCAGAAAAAAAACCTTTGTGTCATTTCTTAGTGAATTGCTTTTAGGTAATAAGCTCATTATGTGGCATGGATTATTATGTTAATGAAAGTGTGTAAAAGAAGGAAGTATCTGCATCAAACAGTGATGATGGAAGAACTCACCTACACCAAGATCCCCTTTCCTCCTCTCAATTTTTGCCTGAGCTGAAATTATCTGACTGAGCTTTGGTACCATCTGAGGCTCATGGGCAGGACACAAAGAGCTAAATGCGTTTTCTCCTCATTCTGAGGCTGAGCTGGGCATTTCGAGTCCTGTAATGAGAAGGAAAGACTATTTAGGTAACATGCATAAGTGATGTTAGACATGTTTCATTCCTCTGCCTGCCCAGAAATTCTGTAGGGTATGAATAAAGTCTGTCATTTAATTAAGAAAACTAGCAAGGACATGAAATATAAGGGATTTTCTTCACCTTTGCTATTCTCATGGATGGTTACACAAGTACAGCCCCCACCTTCACCATTTCACTGTGGAGCAGCCTTTCCCATGGAGCAAGGGAATTGTAAGCATTCACTTAAATGCACAAATCACTTCATGCTGAATTATGTATTTTCTTAAATTTTATTTTAATATAAAATAAGATTCTACTATGGAAATAAATACATCTCATTTCTAGCTGCAGAGTCTCCGTGAGAAGCTGTACTTTATTCATATATCTTGTCTTTGAGCTCAACATAATGTTTGAATTACTGATAACCTGCATTATGTGTAAAAATTGATGGAGCTGGACACCTGTGTCCCTGAGGACTCTCAAAGGCATTAACTATTTCAGTGAACTCCTGAAATACAAATATATGCATTAAGTTGTATGTATATTGGCCTGCCTTAAACTGTAAGACCTCAATGCCATCCCTGCTAGTCAGTGACCATCATATATGCAGAATATACCTGATTGTATTTGACTCATTGGCAGCTTCTGTTTGCTGAGTTGAAATAAAGCTTCTGTAATTTTTATTTATTTTTTTTTTCAGTAATGTTGTTCTCCTGGCAATAAACTAAAGGAGGTTTGGTTTGGTTTGCTGGGCTGGTTATTTACAAGCCCACACACACACACTAAATGACAAGCTGATATGATTTTTTTTTGTTATCTAAACACCATTTCCATGAAACTTTGGCTCATGCGGAATAATCCATTATATTATTTCTTTCAATTTATTTGACAGCTGTCCAATACTGTAGACACTTCTAGATATCTAAAGTACATCTGCAGCTTCCAGTACAATGGTATTTCTGCACTTCCAATATTTTCCTTTATGTCATTTATCTTCCAAAGACCTGTGTGAAATATTCCTGCCGAAAAATAGAGAGGGTAGACAGAGACTAAAGTAACACAACAAACACCACGCAGGAATCCTGTGCTGAAAGAGAGGTTTCTGTGCTTCACAAGGCTCAAACTGGCACCCTGGGCATCCAACCCTTTTCTTCTGTGGCTTCTTGCACAAAACTCACCCCCACACAGAGGTTTGGTTTTCAAGCCCATGAAGTTGTGAGATGTTAGTGAGGCATGTAAAGAAGAAAAAGAACAGCTTGTCCAGGGCTGGTTTATTCCTTTGTGCTCCTCGTTCTTTCAGGTTTATGACACATGTCCCATGTCACCAGCCCTTGGTGTCCCTGAGGGGTCGTGCTGCTTTCCAGGCAGGCATTTCCCCCTGGAGTCTGGGAAGGGCTGGCAGCAGGTGAACTCAGAGCTGTTCTGCTCAATCCTTTTCACTTCAGAGGCTTAAAATCTCTGCAGGAGTGTTTCACTGAGTCATGGTACAGTTTTTAAGTGCTCTGTGTAATAGGAAATTTCCCTCGGTGCAGCTCCAAATCTCATGTCCCTTATTAAATGCTTAGGGGATTTTTTTCCCCAGTGTGGTAAAATCTCTAAAATGTCATCTCTCTTACTAATTATGATCTTCTCATTTAACCTTGCTGCTCCTCCCCTCTGTAGTCCCTCTTTGTTTTAGGTAGAGGCCACACAGGTTGGAAGGGCTGGTTTTTCTGGCCCTGAGCATCAGGAAGCATTTTCAGGAGAAATCCCAAAGCAATCCCAGGGCCTCTGGGATCTGTATATCCCTTGAAACAGTCAAGGCAGTGTGTGTCTGATTTTTCACCATGTCTCATAAATTGCAGTTAAAGGAGTAAATCTCCATACCACGTTTTGTTTGCCTGGACCTACCTGTGTCACAGACGTGGGAAAAGCTTGGCTGAGAGGGTTTTAGGCACCACCACTCCCCAGAAAGCCATTTTACCCTGCAGATTAGTGTGTTATCAGGGCATAAGCATCCTTCCTTGTGGGTTACAAGTTCCCCCCTCAGTACTTTCTCTCTAAGCTCCCTGTTCTACAGCCCATATTTTTGTACCCGGATCTTCTGGACAGAATGAAATTTCACAGCTGGGACTGGACAAAACTTTACTGGACTTGTAAATCAGTGATTTTAAGGCAGGAATCACTGACAGCAGGTGTAAGCTTTTGTCCTGTGAATCTCAGACATTCATATGGCCAGAATAAGCCAAGCTGGTCAAGGCTCCTGGACTCTTCCTGAGGGGCTGGGTTAAGGGACAGCTTATAAATGGAGAGTCAGGAATTATCGCTGGGTTTGAAAGACAGGAAAGTAGTGGTGGGGAATTTGTTGAGGTTGAGATGGTGAGTAGTGAAAGAAGAAAGAAAATGGAGGCAGAAATGATGCAGAAGGACTTAAGGCAGAAAGTTATTGACATGAATAAATACAGTATTGGGGAAAAAAACAGGAAAGAAATCCATAAATGTACAGGTACTGATATTGTGAGAAAGCTTCAAGAGTTTGTTAGGACTGGTAGAAACAATTTAATTTGAGACAAAAGGTGTATGAATATATATGTCTAGTGATCTAATATTTGTAATCTTAGGACAAAAATGTGTCCAGTAGGACTGATTTAGGAATGGGAGCTGGTTCTTCAGTCTGTTGTAGGAATACAAAGACCATTCAGTGGGTTTTATACACAGCAGAGAAGAATTTAACGTATGGGTTATAACAGTTTGACCTGCTTGGCATATGGAGAAATCCATATAATGCCAGTTTGCTGCTACACTGGTACATTGCCTAATAATTTGGGATAGTTGAGTGTGCAATTAAAATTAAAATCTGTGAGCATGAAGATATTCAGTAGCCTTGGAATAAGGAAAAAAAAAGAGGGTAGTAACAGTGATGAAATCTAATAGTGGAAATTTTAAATGACATTTAAATGAAATTCTTGCCTCTGTTTGCAAATGTGGCAGTGTTTAATGGGTTTTGCTCAGTGCAATATGGTATGCTGATACCAGCATGGGAAGGAAATGTGTTCACAGAGCATTAAGCAGCCTGGTCTGGTGGGTGGTGGGGGATGTCCTTTCATAACCAGCACTCAATTTAAGTGGGACAGATGAGTTAAATGGGGGTCTGTGTCTGCAGACACAGCAAGCCAGGCTAAATGTCCATCTCCTTTCCCCATGAAAAGCTTCCCAGAGCTGATTCAGGGCTGCTCTTGGAGCCCCCCAGAGCCTCGGGGGGATTCACACAAGCGGAAAAGGTCATACAGTGCCCCAAAGAAACTGCTCTGAACTGTGTAATCTGGGGGGGAAAGATACAGCTTGTTGTTGTTGCTGTTGTTTTCTTCCCTCTCCAGAAATTTACCCTACATTTCTGCTTGGAACAGATGTCTTTAAAAAGTGTGTGGGAAATTTCCAGGAAAGTCTCATACACTTGAATTTTTATTATGTTTCTCAAGTGCAGTAATGATTTCTGAGAGAACTGATGGTATTATTTCATTTAGTTTGCAACATTGGCTGTTTCAATTCCTTTTATTGTGCTTGCACAAATACAATTAGCTGTACTACTAATCACTGTACTAAACCACTGGGGGGGAAAAAGGCAAAAAGGATACATATAATTTCAATTTTCTTAATAAAATTTTCCCAGGCTTGTGAAATGGTCCCACTTTTGTTTTTTTCCTTTCTTTCCCAGATTTAATTGATATTCATGTGTATCTGTCATTGCACAACATGCAAGCTTGCTGTTCAAGCCAAGCCTTTGTGTTGCTCCTGTGCTGGAGGAGACACTGGAGGCTGAATAGTCAAGCTGGCCAAAAACATGGGGCAGCACTGAAAGAGAGAAATGGAAGCAATAAGGCAGAGGAGAGGATGCCATTTAGATCTTTTGAGGGACTGCATTTACAGCTTAACAACCCAGGAGGTCTCTGCATCTGCTCTTTAGGTGTTGGCAGGTCATGAGTCCAGAAAGCATTTCATGGGTGGAGGAGAATGACCTGGATGAGATAAAGAGAGCACCTTGAACCAGGGTTGCATCTCAGCTCAGGGAACCAAAACACACTGCTGGGGAACTAAAGCAAATTCTTGAGCACAGACAGGTGTTTTGCCCAGTTTTGTGAGCCCGCCTGTCAAAACCCACCTTTTTTAGTGGAAAGAGGGGAAAGAAGTTGTGAAAATAATTGTGGTTCTGTTGTAAGACAGATTGCTCCTAAGAGTAGCCAGGCAGTCAAATTGAGATTGTTTAAATGGGGAGACTATTAAACAACAAGCATTAGAACTGCCACTTCCAGGAGCAAACCTTGGACCATACTTTGGATACGGGCAAGGAAGAGTAGAAGGGATGAAAAAATCTATGGACTGAAGGGACAAATGGCTAAACTGTACAGCTCTCATGCCTGGAACTCACCTCTGTGACAATATTATTGTTACTAATGTGCCTTCCCCTGCCCTTTGCCACTCACTGAAATGCACATTCCAATTAGAGTCTTTGGGACGGGAGCTGTGAGTGTGAGGACACTGACCCTGATGGAGTTTTGCTCTGGAGGTGTGTCTGTGTGCTCATACATATGGATAAGGGTTTGCGTCTGTTTGTGTAACATAAAATAAATGTTAGATAGCATTTGCAGGCTTCACTGAAGTGATTTAGAGGGAGTAGGTGGCGACTGCCCCAGAACATGGAAGGGGTTTGATGATAGGAGAAAGTGGGAGGATAAATAGGATGGCAGATATTATTTATGTTTTGTGATTGCTGTAGCTAGCTCTTCTGTCTCTGTATCACCAAATAATTTTTTCTAAGTTCCCATAGCTTCATTTCATGCAAAATGCTCCTAATTTTGTTTTAATAAAGGAAACTTCTGACTGATGGATGGACATGCATGGAGATACTTGAAACACAGTTTCTTAAGATGTAAAACCAAAGGACAAAAAAGTTAACATAAAAAATACTTTTTTAAAACCATTTTTTTTAAGGAGCATTCTTTTGTTTTCATAGTCTGTATTATGATTTTAAACTCCTCAGACTGCCATTATCGTGTCTGGGGATCTTTAGCATGTTCAGTGCAGTGGGCTAATGTCATCTGCAAGGGAAATAAAGAGGGAGTCACCCAATGTGGGTGCTCAGAGAAGAATTTTGGAAAGGTAGTAAATATCAGAATTTGTTGAAATTGTCCTACTATATTTGTAATGTGCAGTCTAGGAATCAGTGGAGGGGTTTATTCCCCTTCCACTGGTTTTCTGATTCAATGGGATGAAATGGCAAATATTTTGTAGATAGTCTGTTGTGGTCATAGAACATTTTTCACCACAAGCTGGGTAAAGCATCCTTTAGCTGTGTGATTGCTCTCTGATGCTGTAGTAATTGACATTTAAATAAAGACCTGGGTAGAAGAATGTTTAGGTTAATTCTTTTAAAAATAAATATTTGCAGATCATATTGACTAAACAGAGTATTTCACCCTCTGTTTCTGAAGCAGGAAACAGGTCTGTTCATTTTGTTCAAAGATTATTGTATTTAAGCAATTATTTTGCAGTGTTCAATTAAATGCAATTCATGACTTCAAAATATATTTTATGGTGTTCATCTGTGCAGGAAATCACTAAGTGGCAGCTTTTATTAGTAAGAGTTTAGGTGGATCATGCCCCTTGTTTGCTAGTGAGGGACCTAATATGGGCTCAAATTCCCATCCCACGTCACTGAACTCCCCACTGATCCCACTGTTGTGCACCATTGACCAGGAGAGCACAGCCAGGATCTCATGCTTACTGTGAAAATACTCCATGTAGTATGGAAGTATGTAGAGAAGGAATTTGGGACATTTTCAGAAATACAAATTTTGTTTCTTAGGCTAATGGATTAATTCTCATTCCACTAATACTGAGGGCAGAATTTGATTAAATTGGAAAAAAACCCAGATTTAATAAAAAATACACTCAAATCCCAATGAATCATAGAATGGATCTTTAAAGACCATCTGGCCCAACCCTTCTGTCATGGACAGGGACATCTTTCACTAGACCAGGTTGCTCAAAGCTCTGTCCAACCTGACCTTGAATGGGGCCTGACCAGTGATGAAATATCCAACTTCCAAGTGTGAACTTTGAAATTCCTAAAATACTTGAGAAAAGAAAAAAATAATCTCTGAGTTCATGTATTTATTTCGGCATGTCCTCTGGGGAATAATAAAGCCTATAAAACCTATGTAATATAGAGAAACACAAAAAGCAATAGGAGCATTTGTCTTACATTCCTTCTACTGTATATTTTTCTTTTTTAGTAGTAACTGTGCTGTATAAAATAGTTTGTGATCTCATTCAATGACCTCTAAAGTCAGTGAGCTTTTCCCCAAAACATCATAAACTTATTGTCAGGCCCAGGAGAGATCAAATGTGATCATGATTTCAAGTCTAAGGAACTGAAAATTGGTCTATATTCATGAATGTGCTGTTTAATAGGCTGTTGTAAATCCAGTTGGGTTATTAGGATTTATTACTGAAGGGAAGACTTGTGGTTACATTTAATGCACCAGATTCAAGGTTTACAGAAATAATCAGTTCTTATATTGCTTGTCTTTTCTTATAAGAAAAAATATCAGAAGTGATAGCAAAACCAGTTAAGTCAATATAATTCAAAAGTCAGTTTAAGTCATAAGTCATGAGCATGCCAAGACAAGACTTTTTGTGATATTCTGTGTTCAGAAAAAGATATTTTTCCACATCAGTTTTTGCCATATTTCTCTGGGAGGAGGGCAGTTGTTTTAGGATTTGGGTTTATTTCTGATTATCCTACTCTGATTTGTTTGTTATAAATTAAACTGGTTTCCCCGAGTTGAGTCTGTTTTGCCCTTGACAATAATTGCTTTATTTTCTCTCCCCTTCCCAGCTGAGGAGGAAAGTGACAGGGAAAAGTAGTGGCAGTACAAATAAGGTATTTAACACAATACACAATATTGGGCATTGCCCTTCTTAGCACTGAAAATATTAATTATATCAGCCAAGAAACTTGACTATTTTGAGTTTTGATTCATTTTGATTGTATAATGGTAAAGTTTAGTGGGTTTGAATTACAAAAGCATTACACGCACACAAATGCATAAATATCTGCCACCCAGCTTTCCTTTTGCCTTGATAAAATTTGAAGTTATGTGGTATTTTGGAAATAGCTTTCAGAGGCAACAACTCATTCTTCTGCGCACTGTTGCAATTCGTTTCTGATGTCAAAAGTGTGTTTTTGTAGAGCAGAATGATATTAGAAGGAGAGCATTTTACTAGGAGATGCCCTTTGTTATAATAAGCTGCTCTGGAGTTCATCACTCAAAATGAGTGCTGGCCAAGGCAGTCATTGTACTTTTTTTTTTTTTTTTACTAAAAAAAAGAATACCAAAATTTCTACTCTTTAGCTGTATTAAATGATTGATGGGCATTCTTACCTTGATTTAGGAAGTTATCTAAGAAAAGAAGTTTCATCCCTGTGTATAGAAATATCTGTAAATGTGTGCATTTAAGGCAGTTATTATCTTAAAGAACTAGATCCCTGTCTAGCAAGAAGCCCATGAAATCTTAATTTTGTAAACACTGTTCCTTTTGTTTTACGCAAGCTCCTGAGATTCATAAACTTCTGGTGTGGTCGTGGGTTTGAGGTTGTTCACTCCCCATCTTGCCCATGCACATCAGGACTGCAACCATCAGTGGATGTGATATGATGGCCAGGACATCTGTCCTGCTGTATTTTGTTGACTTTGTGTAATTTTCCTGCATGATGAGGAAGCTTCCAGGATCACTTGGCATTGGCCATTGCTTACCTCTAAACACAGAATAACCCCACCTTACCACGACTGTGCTTGGAAGTGCACAAATTTATAAAAGGATCTGAAATGTTAAACAGACTTACTGATGTATAAAATTAAACTATTAAATCAATTTAAAAGTAAAATATTAAAAATTGGAAATAATACACTATAATTTCCAAGCTCGGCATGGCTATTATAGTGTTCCAGCCATTCCCCTCCTGGATGTAATGCTTCCTGCTCCCAGACAACAAGCCATAAACATACAGATATTTCAGCAGGGCTCACTTGATATATTTAGAGTTTTTCTCTGCATCATTTCCAAGTGCTCTGCAACGCTGACTTGTTAAACACTTTCCTGTGGCCAGCCCTAGTCAGCCCATCTGTGTTATGTGAAGTTCTTGGGAAGGTCAAACCTCAAAGATAGTTCCAGGAGTGATGCCAGGATGAGTTTCCACTCTGTAGACGCACTTTTGCTCTTTCTCTTAGGCAGGTCACCGACTGGCTCTGAGTGTTCACAAGTCATACCCCTGCAAAGTGTAATTCAGAGGTCCATGTGGTATTTAATCTGAGGAAATAACCCTTTCTGATCTTTTCAGAGTGAATATTTTATGTGTATGAACAAAACAAAACAAAAGCCTGTATTGCATTTCACTGAAATAGATTATTAAGGGAAAACATTGCCTTAATCAGGCTTGTCAGCCATTAAACCCAAACCAGGATTCTCTTATTTAATCTCTGCTACCGCTTGGGTTTTGTCTGGGACTGAATTTCACATGAACTCCACATAAATATTTTAATGTCTCTGTAATTATCCTTTAAATGGACAGCAGTATTGTAGCCAGCTGGTATCCACAATTCATTACTGCCAATTTGTGTCACCTTTTGTCTTGGAGAAAGCTCCTTTTTGATTCTTGTGTGGTTTTCCTCTTTCTTCTCCTTGATCCCTGCAACTTTGAATAATAGTTGTTAAAAAAAAAAACATAGAAAAAATACCTTTTCTATTGAAAGAGCCTGTTGGTGTGCACATAGGTATTAATTAATTGCAAGAGTCCCCTCTGTTCTCTCAGGTATTTTCCTATTCCATGCTGTGAGCATAACTTTCCTACTACAATGACCTTCTTTCCTCACTGTTTTCAAGGCTGAGGAGCAGAATGGGCGTGTGGCACTTGAAAGAGTTGCTTAAAGACAAACTGTGTTCTGCATTGTTTCACACTTTAAACCTTCCCTTAAAACTCCCAGAAATGCTGGGTTTTGACATGGGAGATCACAACTTCATTCTGCATTCCTTGGGGTGGGGAGCATCATCCAAATATATTTGTAATTGACTGATGAACGTGGCAGTGTTGGGTTAACACTTAGAGGCCTTTTCCAACCTCAACTCTCCTGTGATTTCCTGAGAGCTCATGAAACTCTAGAACGTTCTTCCCCAAGCAGTACAAACAGTGGAGCACAGCACAGTTTCACAGGTTGGGTCTTTACACTTCTCTCCCACATACAAGATCATTAGAAAAACAAAGTTTTCATTCCTGTGCTTGCTCCTGCAAGATAAAGGAAGAAAAAAAAAAGACTGTTCACTTTATACTGGAGAGGTACTATGCATCATGGCACTACTTTAAGATGAGAAACTTCCTACCCATTTCACACTTTAGAAATAATTACTTAACACAGTGCAGCCCATTTTATTCACAGTAACTTTTTCTCAGTAATTTGCTTGGTGGTTCTGAAGTGAAAAGCATCATGTGGTGTGGAAAGCAGCAGAGCTTCTCCTGCTGAGCTTTACTTTATTTTTTTTTTTTTTAAATTTCTTTAGGCGTTTGATCATCATGGAATTGACTCACCCTTAACACTAATTGCCATACTGAAGAAAACCTCACTAAAATATAGTCTATTAGAAAATGGGAATTGGAAGTAGAGTCTAGTTCCCATAGACTGTGAATTCTGTTATTCTCTTCTTGGGGTTCATCATGTCCAAGGGCAAGAAGCAGAGGCTCCACAATTGTTCCTCTTTTAGTGAAATCATTGATTTTTACAGGAAACATTGATTCAGTTATTATTTTGTAGATAACGCCAATGGAATGACAAGTTATGGCATATAGAATAAAGTAATAAATAGGAAGTGTGGATGATACATTGTCTTCCTACTGAATTTGCTATTGAAGTCACTGAAGGGCCAGACTAGTGAATTATTAGAATAATACCCTTTAAAATAGTTGATAACCCTATATATTAAATATAGGTCTAATGTGTGACATCAACGTTTTTCAGGGGGTAGAGAAGCAAACCAGATGAAGAGGTCAAGCAGCACTTTTACCACTGACAATTAGTTTCTATAAGCATTTGTCGTTAAAAGGGATTGTGAAGAGCTGCAGATTCTGGGGATAATTTTTGGTAGTTCATGATTCGTACCAAGACTTGCAAACTGCCATGTTTTGTCTCGATACAAACCATTCCTCAGGGAAAAATCTCCTCCAGTGACAAACTCAGATCAGGAGTTCACCTCCAAAGCCAAGGCATATCGAAGATAATTTAGGAATTTAGACTCCACAGACTTTCAGTCCTTTATAAAAATACACACACGTGTCTCATTGGATGAATTTTTTGAAGCATCCAGATAACTTAGGAGGATATAAATAACTTTGGAGCTGATAAACCAAATCCAAGTCTGTTTTAATGTTCTTTGGATGGCTGGTCTTCCTTTGGCACCTTTGAGGTCTCGTTCGGTTTCGTTTGTGAACATCAGAATGAAGGTTGTGCCAATTAGCATCTCTTTCCAATTTATTTCAGGTTTTGCACTGGAACCACAGGTTTCAGTCTGCTGTGATTTCATTTAACATTCTTTAACATTTTTTACACTTCATTTCCTACAAGAAGTCTTTGTGGCAATCTACCAAAAGAGCTATCTTGCTTTTAATCCTTTTGCAATACTTTTGGGGTTTTAGTAGTGCCAAAAGATGAAGATGTAGCAAGGGAAGTTAAATAAAATAGGATTAACTTTTTATTATCCTAAAAGGCAAAATGTGCAGTGGTTTTGCATGTTCATGCTCTTTCCTCCATTCCCATTAGCTGTGACTTGGCCTCCAGTGGCACTTACCTTAAGAATTTCAATGCCATCATGGCCAACATAGCAGAGTTAACTTGTCATATTGCACATTCATAGTAATAACTCTTTTGGGAGGCATTTATGTGCCTGTGCAGAGCTGTGCCTCAGTTACCCTGTACACCAGGCAGGGATGGTCAAGTTAATTACTGTCTCCTGAATAGAGAAGGTAAAGGGCCAAATCCAATTAAAGGCCTCAGAGTTTCTGAGCTCAGAATTACCACGTGAATATTTGAAGTGCATTCTCTACCACAGGGGTACCTGGACCTGGGTTGTGCATTGTGGCTACTGATAAAAATGAAGTCATCTCATTCCAGGAGATTCACTGTGTTAAGTAAAGTCCAAGCCCCCATCCCATTCGGATCTTAAAAAGCAAGTTAGGGCTGGAGAAGAAGGATTTTTCCAGCATGTGCTCGGTCCTGAAGATGTGTATTGATAGTTATTTTTTGAACAAAAAAACTTAAGTGAGGTTCTAAATCACATAGAGCTATTCCACCTCCTATATTTTTATTTTAATATCTGAGTATCATGTAGGGCTTCAGGCTGGTTTCCTGTTGTGGGGATTCACGCTTCCTAATTTCCTTTATACCTCTGGATGGGTACATTTTTATCTATTCTGCTGAAAGGGAGCTGTGGTGCAGATTGGCATGAAAGAGTCATAAGGACTCCAGGTACCAGTGCCCACCCCAGCAAATCCCACTGGGGGACTCCAGGCAGGGCTTTGGAGACAGGTTTGCATTAATTTGTCCTTTTGAATCCTCCAAACTTGCACCCCTGCCTTGAGGGGAGAAAGGACGAGTCTCTTCCCTTCCCAGCTCCCATTTCACCCACTTAACCCAAGTCATCTTCCTGATGATTCCAAAAATAAATCTTTTATTCAGTGGAAATTTGGAGTGTCCATGGAAAATGAATGTTTCAATCATTCAATGGAAATAATGGTAAAACTCCTGCTGGCTTGAGAGGGAGCACAGAGAGGCTTTGTAAGTACACCAGTTATCATTTCAGTAAAGGTCTTTATGCATTTAATTTTATTCTAATAACAGAACAAAAGCCAAAAAAATGTATGATATCTACAGGAAGAAATAAGGACTCTAATCAGTCTGGAGAAATAAAGCATTATTTTATACCTAATTAGTTTATAGTAGCATTTCCAAGGGTTTTTTTGTTTGTTTTTTTTTTTTTCCTGTAAAAAAGACTGTTGATGAAAATGTCACAGAGTTATTTTCAACAGGCTTTTGCTCAGATATCCCACATGAACATTCTGTTATTTTGTGCTGGCTTTTACACTAATGCCCTGTAATTGTGTTTCACTTCCTCTGATTAAACTGACAAGTAATTTGAATGGATATCACTTAGCACACTGATCTGAGACACTGACAGGCTTTGCTCTGTAAAAAGAGACAGAGCTGGTCCTTTGCTCCTGCATCCTTTTGGAAGTCTGCTTGGAGTTTCAAAAGTTCTTTTATTTTGTATTTTATTTTGTTTTATTTCATCCCTGTTGCCTCGTGGTTGTGATGTCCTACAAAGGAACATGCAGGCACAAAGAAACCCATGCTCAAAGTGAAAGATTAATTACTGTGACAAAGACTGAGTTATGTCCTTTCCTGGGCTTTGCTGTGTCTCCAGTCACTCAAAGCAGGAGTTAAATTATGTGTCTGTCCAATTAACACTGTCACACTCATTGTCTGCTTGCAGGTGGGGTTTTCACAGGAGATGCTTTCCAGACACATGTCCCTGCCCTCCCAAATTTTGGCACACCAGTGATGCTGTGGAGGCTGCACACCACGGTGCCAGGCTGGGTGTCAGCACTGGAAAGCAGCAGTAGCTTCAAATAATAATTTCAGATATTGTTTTGGTGTAGGCTGTAATTAAAAGCATTCAGAACAGGTTGGAAGACAAAGAGAACACACACACACACACACACACACACGAGAAAAAAACCCACCTGGGTGGCCTGGAGGGAACTAGCAAGGTAAGGCAAAAGAAAGTAACAATTAATTGGAAAAAAGCATTTAATTCTCTGTTATAGGTACAAATATTGAGTTGGCATTGAGTTTCAGCTGCCGACATTGATGAACACCTTCTAGATTGGACATAAGACCTGTTTCCTCATGGATTATCCAAGGAATATGAGCATGATGCAATTAAAAAGGAAGAAATGCAGATGTAATAGTCAATACACAGCTCATATAGAGATCTATTAGATAGTGACAGATGCAGCCAGCTAGTTGAAATCCTGTTTCTCAGAGATATTTGATAATCAAGGCACTGTTAAGTGCTCACAAAACCCAGTTCTGTGCCTTCTAGGCACAGACAGGTGAGTTTTTTTGGGGTTAAACTCTGAGGCTCTGTAATGCCTTTGTGCCATTAAGAGTAATTCTGCATCTAAATAGAATGGCATAGCTGGGGGTTCAATATGTTCATAACAAGTGTTCATTTGCACCTCTAGGTGTTGTGAACACTCTGATGAACTTCCAAGGGTCACTTCGTTTGTCAGAGATGTCTATTTGGTTAAAAAACCTTCTTTGCTGAAAAAAAATGATTAAAGGTTCACACTGTGGAAGGCAATTTGTAGTCAAATGTCATCATCAAACGGAGGCTTTTTTAAAATAAATAAACAAACAAAAAAGTCTTTGCTTGTAAACAAACAGCATTATGTGGTTCTCCTATTCCTCCAAGAGAGCACTAAAAAATACTAAGAGGCTGTTTCCAAGGGATGCTGAGAGGCCTCAGGAAGTCCTGCTTTTACTTCAGTGAATAACACTCATCCCTGTGACTCATAATACAGCCTTTAGTGTAAAAGCACCCAGGAAAAGGTTGGCTACAAGTGCTTTCTAGTGAATAAGGCATAAAACTGACGTTGATATCACTTCTATTTAGAGTTCTGAGAAGCATTTCCACTAATATATAACAAAGACATAATAGAGATTTAGTCTATGTATTTCTGGGTTTGGATCCATGAAGTGTTTTTTGTTACCTGTTGTAAAACATTCTATCCTTCTCTACCCCTCCTTAGTTGCCTCGTATTGTGTCAACTTCCTAACTGATAAAAATTGAACAGGATACATGATATTTATTAATGGGCTTTATTAATAACTATTTCATGACTCAGGAACATTATTGTGCTTGTAGTAATAGAATAGACTTTTCTCAAGAGCTCATATTAAAATGGGTAAAATTTAGATTTTTTTTTTATGTACATAGTCCTTCACTACAGACTTCCATATCTGAAGGGAAATTAAAAATGTGCCCTATCTCCTTTTCCTCCAGTTATTTTAGATCAAGAGAAGGCATCCAGGAGCCATTTAAAAGCAGATTGCAATTTACAGCTGGAAAGCAGCTGGTGGTTAAATGAGGAGTTTGTAGTGGACCCTTTGCAAGCACAAGCCTGTAAAGAAATTAGAATAATTTTGAATTCTGGAGTAAACATTTCTGACCTTCTTAAATGGAAGCATCTGCAAGATTTTATTTAAATGATGAGTGGGGAGATTCTCAGCTGGTGTAAATTAGTGTGGCTTCAGTGAAGCTGATGTTTTTATAACAGTTTACATCATGCACATTTCTTTCCTTAGAAATTCTATTTTTTATATGCATTTAAGTGTAACAGCATCAATTTTCTGTACTGACATCTTCTGAATAGAAATATGCAGTTCCTTCTATGAAAACCCTTATGTTTTCCTCTGAGTAAGCATTGCAAAGGAAAAGATGCTATTTAATTACAAGAAACATTCTGCCAGATTGAAATTTTAATAGATATTGTTACAAAGTTCAGCCCCTCAAGCAGAAAGGAGCGAGGGGAAGCTTCACAGACATCAGAAACCTGGGTCAGGAGGAGACTTGCATGCTAACTCTTGGATGACCTTCATTCTCAGTGACAGAGATGCCATTGCACACACATGGCCAGAGATCAGAAAACCTGTCTCAGGTTATTAGTCTTGGCTCTTCCAGCCCCTCTTTCCTTGTTTTCCCCTGTTATCAGCAAACCTCAGTCCCAAAAGAGGCTGATGCTGGGGTATCTCTTTATGTGAGAAAGCTCAGGTTAGAGAAATCCAGCTAAAACTCGACGGGGTTTTTTGGGTTTTCTTCATTAGGTTGTGGTGTTTCTGCGACCCAGCACCCTCAGCCTCTCCTCACATTCATCAGGCATCTCAGCAAACTTCAGCAGGGTTCCCAGGTCACTTGTGAGGGCATTGAACAATGCTGAGCCCAATATCCATCCCTGAGGGCCCCCACCTGTGACCAGCTTTCAGGCTCAGAAGAACATGAGATTGCCAAGTGGAAAAGCTGAAGTGTCTTTCTTTTAGACAGTGGGAAGAAAGCAAATGATTTTCAGGACCTCAAAATATCACATCCTGGAAGCACTGGAATGTCTTGTAAAAAAGGCATTGTTATGATTCTATATTTTTTAATTCTCTGGAAGAAAATCATCCAAAATGCACATCATTTATCCAAGGCAGTCTCTAGTCTGATCCTTAGGAGGGCTGGACAGTCTTTGTAGTTATTAAGTAGGAAGTTTATTTCATTTAACTTAGTCTTTTTTTAAAGAATTAATCATCAAGCACTGCAACATCCCCTCCATTGTTGATGGAGAGGAGCAATCCCATGTGATGATATGTATTCTATATTAAAATAAATATGCAAGACAGATGGGTGCTCTAAAAATGCTTGTCACTATATATTGAGTATAGAAGGAGCTAAAATAACTAGATTTGATTCAGTATTTCTAGATGGTAAAATTAAATGGGATGGTCTTCCCTGAAAACTGTCAAGGCTTTGTGGAATGGCAGTGTGTGCTACATTATAATCTGAATTGAAGTAAATGGCACAACTCTTAAGTGATGGCAGGCTATTCTTCCTTGGGGAAGAATTTCAAATAGCTGCATGGTTCATGGCTCTCCTCCCTTCCAAAAAAACCCCAAACAATGCATGTGTTTTATCTAAGGAAAATCAAGAAGGTTTGGAAGATTCCTTTGCCTTGTCACTTATGAAAGTCCCACCAGTTGCCTTTTCTGGATTTTTGGTAGATCAGTCTTGGCCAGTAGCTAGAAAGGCAGGACTATGTCTCACCACAGTGATCTTGGAAAATCTAGTTAAAAATACACAGAAATGCAGAAATACTCAGTTTGTTATCTCCAAGTGAAAAAAAAAAAAGATCACCAAACTCAACAAATTGTTGCTTTCACTCTTGAGAGTGAAAAAGTTCTCCAATTTGGGCAACTTTCATATAATTATAAATGTAAATTCTTCACCAGTTTTGGGTTTGTTTTTTTTTGGGGGGAGGGGGAAGCTGAGATGCCAGTATGTGATTATGGGTAAATATCAATTAATAACAGGAGCTGCCACTTGGGAACCAGTAGGATCAAGCCCTAACCCTAACTTGGTGTTTCCAATCAAACTGCTGGCACTGATAATGTGTCTGAAAATCCTTGGCTAGTGCTAGAAGACAAGGAGTGGTTACAGCAGTGAGTTATGCAAAACAAGAAAAATAAAGAGCCACAAACCAAGCACAATGAAATACTTCCCTACACAAGAGTTTTCCTGTTTTGAAAAAGATAAAAGGAGAAATTACATGTGGCTGATATGGAGCAAAGCACTTAATTCACCAGTTCAACACTTGAAGGCATTCAGATATTGTGGGGATGTGGCCTGCATTAAAAATCACGCATAAAATATGACAAGGAAATCTTCCCCAACCCTTAATGGATACAGTTTTCATTATTTCTTGATTTTATTACATACTTAGTCTTAATTATGTACCGATCTAGATAAAAGCTGCGTGGATCCAGGCCATGGGTAAGATTTGTGCTCCTCAGGTACTGATAACATGTCCAGCTCTTGTCTCATTTTAATTTTATTGTCTTTTTACCCCCATTTATGCAAAATTCACTTTTTTTTTCCCACGAAGAGAAAAAAAATAGTCAGAGGAAAAGGGAACATACAAATTTTCATTCCACAGGTGTTTCTCCAACAAATTTGAAGCTGGAAAACAGGTGATTACAAGCCTCCAATGTAGTTACTTTGAATAAATTGTAAACCCAAAATAATTTACAAGAATAAACATAGGATAAAATCATTGGGCTGAGAAAAACAGCAATTCATGTTCATACCACGTTCCCAAGAGATTCCTTGTCATTCATTTTTTCCTTAAATTAATTTATTTCAAGATGTTCTCTTCAGCTCATCCATACAGGAACCACACAGATTTTGTGAAACTTGTTTTCCTGGCCCGTCTCCCTAGCAAATAGTTAGGATTTTCAACTTCTAGTGACATTTACTCTCTACTTACTTCTCAAAAAAAATAGTTTAGCCTTTTCCTGACCCAGAATTAATTGTCTTCTGTCAGCAGGGGACTATGTATTGGTATGTTTAAACCCAGATTTCTGTTTCAAAGCACTGATGCAGCCTGTGTCTGTTGTTCAAAATGATCTTCCTCTTAGTACTAAGCTCCTCTTCATCACCTTTAAAAGGGCTATTGAACATGGGCATAGTTTTAAAAGAGTGATGTTGTTCAATATTTAAAGTAAAATATTAGGACGGATATATTTTTGAGCAGCAATTTATGCCTTAATAAAGCATTGTGGTATTGAAGTTCTGAATAAACTGTAAATGATGGAACCCCTCTACCTGTGGGATGATGAAAATATAAAAATATATCAAGATTTGGTAGCTTTTGGATCAATAGATAATCTTTCCACCTGTCTGCTGGAGGCTAAATTACTGGGAACAGCAGGGAGATTGTCCTGGACATGCAACATTTTATGTGTGAGGAGACTCAGCTTTCCCAGGTAGTTTGGCTTATACCTAAAGGAGCAAACAGAGGAATGTGTGAAAACATTCAGTTTGGTTCCAAAACTTCTTCCATCGTTTTTGACTATTATTATTGTTGATGATGATGCTGTTATTATTAAATTAAAACTCTGAGCTTCTAGATGATGCACTTTAAAAGAAAAGGATGACAACACTCTCTAACATCACTCATCCAGTTGTCACACGTGGAGGTTTGTTTGTGACATTCTGTTGTAGGCCTGAAGTTGCTGCACTTTTTGTATTTCTTGGCCCTCCATCCCCCTCTTTGATAGGTCACTATTGTCAGCCTTGTTCAGCTGGCATTGATTATATACTTTTTTAAAATAGCACGCTCAAAATAGTGGGTTTGCATCTCACAAACCTCTAAGTGATCCTAACTTTTCAATACGACAATATTCCTTTCTAAATAGCATCTATCTTTACAATAAGAATTATGGTCGTAGCAATTTTGTCTGTTTCATGTGCTGAAATTTAAGCTCTGTGATTTCCGTGAAGGGGTATCTGGAATTATTCAGAATAAGCAACACAGTTCCAGTCTGGAGCATCTTCTTCCACGTTTGACCAGATCTCACCCAAAATGCACCGTGTCCATGGGCTGATTGGCTTGCCTGGCCTTGTCTTGATTCTGTGATACTGTCTAGGGTTAGAAAAGTGGGGCTTGTTAAGTACTCAAGCTGATCAAAACAGTTCTGTCATGAGAAAATCACGGGATATAAATGGCCTTAAGAGTTGTGATAAATATTTGGGGAGTTTTATATTTTACTCTCAACACTATAAACTGTGAACAGCTCATGAAAAGAAGGAAGGGAAGGAGAGTAAAAAGGTCTTTCTTCAAAAGGAAAAACAGTGCTGTGTCGTAGCAGAGATCATTCTAGCAGATGCTGAAATTTCTTACCATCCTTAAATGCTTTTTGTTATTAATTTATTGCTTTTCTTAACTAAATGAAGTTCCAATTATAAACAAGTGCTTACCTTACAGTTTTAACTATGAAGCTTTTCTAACTTTGCTTGATGTGAAGAGGAGGAGGATTGTGTTCTATCCTGGGTTTAGGGTTCAAGTAGCGTTGTTGACACTGATTGGAACTCTAGGCATTTTCTAGAGCAGTAAGACAATCCATACTTAGATTTCTTTCACTTCCCAGGCATGAATGTGTTGAAAAACTCCACAACTTCTCATGCCAGGTGGCAAATGAGGCTTTAAAATGATATTTAGGGAGCTGGATCTTATATTAGAAGGGGAATGCAGTGCAAGAGCCACCCCTGACCTGGGGCACTCTGCAGCCAGCACAGCCCCTGGCCAGGATCCTGTGGGAATTAGCTCGTCCTGAGAAACTAGGAATAAATCAAATAGGCAGAGAAAAAGCTCTAAGGAAATTAGAATGGAAGTAACACAGACCGAGAAAATTGTTTGAAAATATCTCGAGTAGAAGCAGTATGCAAATGCTGTTAATGGTCACAAGAAATCAGGGACTTGATTAATATATTCTCCTGTAGCAAAGTTCTCCTCATTATACCATGAATAGATGTAATTCTGTCCATAGGGACTCTGAATACAGATATTTTGACATTCAAGGACTTCTGTGCATTTCTCCTCCTTCTCTTTCTAACCCAATGCCAGCAGCAATTTTTGCTTCCTTTTTAGCCCAAAGTCTCTTTCTTCCCTTTGTGGAAAAAGATTAACAGAGAAATGGCAAAAGCCTCAATACTACACTTCAACATTTTTTTTTTTTCCAGGAAACCACAGAATTCCTTTCTATCCCTTCTAGGAATGAAGGGCAAAAAATTATCACACAGCAACAATAATATAAGAGTATTTAAGGACTTAAATAAATAAACTTTAATAAACTTATATTTTCAGCGCAGAGCAGATGGTGTTTGACAGACCTCCCCGAAGCTATGTAGCATCACATGCCATGCTAGTTATTTTTCAATAATGTGATTTACTAAACAAATTTCTCCGTTTTTGAAATCATGTGGTGAAGAAGGGGGTTTGTATACGAACTAAATGGCTGTAGCTATTTCATAAGTAACAGGTGAAGGACCGATAATTTGTGGCTAAGTAAAAATTGTACAGAACATGAGACAACATCCATATTTGTATGTGTTAATAAAATATTGCCATTAAGAGCTCAGCTGGATCTCTATCCACTTGGTTTGGTGGCCTGTTTTCCATCACAGACTGGTCCATCCCATTTAGCATCTCAGACAGCATGCAGGCATGATTTGGGCAATTGCACAGAGCAATTGGGAACGGGCTCTTTTCTGCTTTGGAGGGAGAAGGGACCGGCCAGATGGATATTGGCAGTTTGTGTTGTGTGGCCTGAGGGTCACAGAAGGGCTCCCAGTTGTTTTGTGTTTCACAATAGATGTGTCCTGAGGGCCACTGTTTATGTAAACACTATTTATTTCAAACTAGACTCAAAAAGTTATTGGGTAAATCTGAAGAGAGGCGTAGGAGAGGTTCTGGATGTAGGCTGCCCATGGCCTTAGGAGCAGCACAAAACATCCAGATTAGGGACATAAATTATAAACTTTGAGGTCAACCTTGAAATATCTACTTTTGTTTGCAATTTTTTCAGGAGCCTTATCCCCTAAATGGTGCAGTTTATCAAATGCTAAGTTTATTCAGTATCACTGTATCCCATAGCTGACTACCCTGGAAGAAGTCCCAAGTGCCTGTTCAGGGACAACTTTTTGACCCCCTAAAAGGGTGCCAGGCATTAATTGCTTGACCTTCCCATGTTGGTGGTGAACACAAAATATATCTGCCCTGAATGACATCAGTGAAGAAGAACTGGTTGTTTTGTTTGAGAGCTGTAAAATACCATCCCTATGTTGTGTCATGGTGTTTGCTCTTTGATTATTTATCTGGTGTTAATTTTCACAGAAATGTTGCCCTGTTTAGGAAATAATTCCCTGATTTTATTGAAAAGAAATTAAAAAAAAAAAAAACAAACCAGAAAAACCCCAAACAGAGGTTATCTCAGCCCTAGAAAAAAAAGTCTTCACATATTTTCTGTGCTTATGGATCTTGCTAAGCCAGGCCACTAAAGCTTAAACAATGAGGAGAAGAATTTAAACAGTATTAAAGAAATTGAATTATTTGACTGGGAAAATAAAGCATCCCAGACCACTAATGTCACCAAGGAAACTTGGTCCAGCCAGTGCACAGAGCACAGCTAGAGTGATTTGCTTCTTTTAAGTTTTCTTAGAATACACCTTTGTAATCTGACTGACTCGAACCTGGCTGGGACTGGCTCATCTGGCAGTCCCTGTTGAACCATCCCAACACCCAGGAGCGGCTTCCTACCCCAAACTTATCTGCCTCAGCTTTACTGTGAAATTTCAGCTTGAAAAGCAAGCTTTGATTGTGTGCACATATGACAGCTGCTGTCTTGAACAAAATACCAGGGACTGAATTCAGGACATCTAAAACTAAAAAGCCTGTGCTGACACTGCTTAGGCTAAAGAGATGTAGTTCTTCAGCTGGGGACCAGAAGAACTCACTCAAAGGATGAGCACAAGAAAAGTGAGATAAAAATAACAGCGGGTGACACAGATGCCTCCTCTTGTGTGACAGCAAATGCTTTCTCTCTCTGTTTTCTGATGTCAATTTGTATGATTAACTCCAGAATTTGTAATGGATTCTTTTTAGAAAGCTAAGAGGTAAATTTATGTTTTGTATTAAATTCTGGTGCCACTTGATATTGTCATGTTTGAATTTCCAAATGAAAAAAAGGGGATGGGTTTTTGTAGCTTTCTAAATGATCATAAAAGCTTTGGCCTGGTGTCATAATTAGAATTACAGGCAATAACAGCAAGCGGGCGTTCTCTGGAATGAGTGCTTAAAGCAGAGGCTGGAACAGAGGCCACTTGCCAAGGCAGGGCTGATAACCATGCAGTCCATGTGAGAGATCACTATTGAAAGGGTATGTTTAATCCCCATCCCACCCCAAAAAGTGACTTCTCAATAGTTCCCAGAAAAGTATGCTATTAGGCTCAGCTGGAGACAGAAAACCGCTCTTAATCATATGCAAGGAACAATTCTAAATAGGAGTATTTGAAAACAGCCTTGGGAAGGAAGGAGTACTGCCAGGAAGAATGGAAGATCATTTTGATTCTTGATGAAAAGTTTTCAAACAGAGTTCAATGTGTAAGAGATGTGACAAATCTTTGGAGAAGCAGTTTTCTCTTAAGAGAAAGGTAATACAGCTAACAAAGTCACTTAATGCTTTTTTGTGTCATTGAACCTAAAAAGGTATTTTTCCCCCATTGGTTATGAGCCACAAAATGCTTTTTTTCCCACTTTTTAATCTTTCTGAAGAGTTTTGCTTTGAGACTTCCTGCAGGAAAGTGTTTTAAGTGGAATTCTTCTTTATTCTACACCTAATGCCTGCCAATATGATTCCTGCTACAGGCATAGGGACCATTTTCCTTCTGTCCTCAAGCTGTGTTGGTGCTTATTATCATGTTTAAAATTCCCAGTGCCTGGCAGGATGAAGATTAGAAACTCTTAATATTCATTTTATAGTGAAAGGTCTTGCCAGATTTTTGGAGTATTAACTGTATAATATATGCACATAATTTAGTGGTGGAAAAGTTCTGAACTCTCTGGTGAGTCACCTTAATCTTTGTTCTTATCACTTTAGGATTGTTTTTAAATAATTTTCTATGCCTCCCTCACATAAACATTACTTTGGAAATAACAACTTGATGGCAGCAAACAAAAAAAGATGCACTTTTCCTTTGATGAATCTTTATTATTTTTTTTAAAAAGGCATATATTTTAATGGAGTATTTTTCTCTAACACTAAAATTTTGGTGTTTTTTAACAGACTGGAAGGAAGGAGAAGGGGGACCCACTCAACATTGCTATTGACAAGATGACCAAGAAGACACGAGACCTTCGAAGACAGGTAAACTATGCACTTTTTTATAATACTTCTTGATTTTCCAAGGAAGTCATAAGCTTTACCTCTTAGGACTGGTTTGTCACGTGTAGATGTATAAAGAAATTATGTCCTTATTTAGACACAACACCACATTGCCCAAGACATTAAGCAAAGTAATAGTATTTCCTGAGACAAAAAAAGGGGGAAAGTGGAATGTATTCCAAGTGTAACCCCCAATGTCCTGCTGTGTGGGAGGGTGGGCAGATGGGCCAGACCTTCACTGCCTTTGGAGCCCAGCAATCCCAGTCATAAAAACACTGGCATATGTGCCTATTTCTGTTTATTTGAATACTCTCACGGAAATAACAGGAAAGATCAGCAGAATATGAAAAAAATTGTAAGAGCAGAATATTTTCAAAGAAAACTTCCAGGGTACTGTGTTAAATAAAGTCTATGAAGATACAGAGAGGGTTAAAAACCAAGAAGTTGCCCAGAGTGGTGGTGGATTCCCCATCCTTGCAAACATTCCAAGTCCTTTAAAGATCCCTTCTAGCCCAAACTAGTCTATGATTTTATGAATAACTGTAAAAATAGTTTAAACCGTAAAGGTTGACTTTCTTATATTACATTTATGATTGTGTTTGGTAATACTAAAAGATACTTGAAAAAACTTGAGATGGAAAAGTACAGAAGGAAGATTTGTAAAACAAATGGGAGAAATTCTCTATAGGTTTCTCCTTATGCCTTTAAGTTAAGGAAGGGCAAATTGCCTCACTTTATCTCTTGTTTCTCCCTTTTGAGATGGTCCTAATTCTGCATTTTGTGTAATTAATATTATTAGCAGTAGTATTAATAATAATATAATAAGAACAATAACATTAACAACAATAATAATAATATGTGATCAATTAAAGATTGCCTCAGTGAAAATGATCCCTAATCTAGAAAGCTGCAGGACCAAGTAAGGACTTCCATGTGTCTTCAGATGCCTGTTTGCAACACAATAGTTTCAGGGAGAGTGGCCCCTGTAGGCATCTTGAAATCATTGCTCTGCACTGGTAAACCTCAGCTCATTTCAGCTCTTCCTTAACTCTCAGCAAATCTGTGTGGCTATCATAAATCTCAGAGCTTATTTTTCCAAGTAAGAAACCTATTGCCATGGACTTAGAGACAATATGAATCACAGGCTCTCCTATATAAAGCTCAGAATCACATCTGTTGCTCAGCTAATGACAGAAGAAAGATCGCTGCCGTTCTGACCTCCAGGTTTGTGGGATCCTGGATTCTGCAGTGGAGCTGGTGCCATGTGTTGCCTCCCACCTCTGTTCTTACTGCTTCAAGGAAGTAGCAGACTAACACATGAGTTGCTGTTCTGTGTGAGGCTCTCAGCAGTTGCCTGAATTACTCATCTCTCGAGCCAAATTTACTCTGAAACGTGATATAAAAATGGCACCTTTCTTAATAAACTGTCTGCTTCTCATGTATATTCAGCCCAGTGGAAGATTCAGTCTCAGAGAGGTTGGAACTCTCTATGTGGGTAAAGTGAAGCACTTGTGAAGTATTTTCCTGCTTGGAGATGAACCTTTTCATGTAGTTGCTGATATTTATGAAAGTTTATCACGTAGCTATAATGTTTATTAAATCATGGCAGTCGCTAGTAAACTAATCAAGATCAGATCATAATTGTGCTGGGTTCTGCACAAACGTAGGGGAAGAAAGTGTCTGCTTCCCACAGTGTGCGTTCTGACTATAAATCATTGTCCTTCAAAATCATAATCAGTGCTCTGTTTTGTCAGATGCATACTCAGCAGCAGAGCTGTGTGTCTGCCCTGTCCTCTCCCTGCTGAATTTGGGGAGAGGTTTTGGTTTAGTGACTGGGGAGAGAGTCTTGAAGATGAAGAGGAAATCAGCCATGGTTGAGATGACGGAGTTGCACTATTTCAGTCCTTCTATTTTGAGCTAAATCATTGGAGGGACAACCAGCTTTGAATACCATAATGCCTTTTGTTCTAATGAAATCCCTTTTAAAGCTTGCTTTTCAGACTTTTGAAGCTTAATGTTAGCACCATAAAACTAGACAAGCTACAACATACGTTCTGGTGATGAAGAAGATATATATATTTCATTTGGTAGTCAAGCTCTCTTGCAAGTCTGCAGTAATCACCCATCTAAGACTGATTTTCCTTTCTCTCCCCAGGTTACTTAGCTTTTTATTTCTGAGATTTGATTTCATTATCCACAGACATGTGAAATGATGGGGGATAGAATGCACGGTGCTCAAATTCTGCCTCACAATTTACAGTCACTTCAATATTTCTTATTCTGATGGAATTACGTCTTTTAAACTCATCATTTAAACTCTCCTGGGCATTGGGAAACTATTATGGAGATCTAATTATATATCTTGCTATAAACTGCCAGTAAGAACATCAACCTAAATCAGACTGAAGAAGTTCTTGGAAGCAGACACGTCTCACCAGCCCTGAGCTTACTGCTGCCATTCCTTACTTGATTTTCATAGAAGCACAGAGTGGCTTGGGCTGGAAGGGACCTTAAAGATCATCTTATTCTATCCCCCTGCCCTGGGCAGGGACACCTTCTATTAGCCCAAGTTGCTCCAAGACCCTTCCAACCTGGTCTTGGACACTTCCAGTGATCCAGGGGCAGCCACAACTTCTCTGCCCAACCTGTGCCTGCCCACCCTCTCAGCAAAGAATTTCTTCTTAATATCTAATCTAATCCTGCCCTTTGTCAGTTTGAGGCCATTCCTCTTTGTCCTGTTACTCCATGTCCTTGTCCAAAGTCCCTCTCCAGCTCTCTTGGAGCCCCTTTAGGTACTAGGTCCTAGATGATCTCCTGCTCTTCTCCAGACTGCACAGCCCCAACTTGCTCAGCCTTTCATCTTGAACAAGCTGCAAAACGCACAGAATTCTGTGTCTGATGATAACTTGTGCCAATGGGCAGGATTTGGGGTCTTTTTTTCCCCCTGGTATGCGAGTCTGTAGTAAAAAAAAAATAAAATAAATAAGAGAAGGTAAAGGCAAAACCTAAAAGCTAAACAAAGGCATCTTTCCCTGAGTGGTCCAGCCAGCCAGGCCAGCAGCAGGGTGCTGCTTGATGCCAGTTGTTTTGTTGGGTTGCTTTTCCTCTCTAGGAGGAAATACCAGCCATATATATGTCAGCCCCATAGTTTAACTACTGCAGGCAATCCCAGAGCAGCAGGCACACCCGGGATCTGGAGAATCCCAGCTCTGCAGTGACACTGGGACGGTGACAAGCAGGAAGGACACTCCAAAGAGCTTGCCTGACACACCAAGTGGATGCCCAGCAAGGCCCAGCACGGTGTGAGGATCATTTGGAGGTGTGTGAGCAGAGCAGCAGCTGTTCTGCTGTCACCACCACTGCTGTCCCACCTGTTAATGTCCCCCTGCCCTGCTGCCACCACCTGTCCCCATTTGTGTTCTGTCCCAGGGGACAGCTGAGCTTGTTCAGCCTCCTCGAGCCAGTTGGTTTCCCTCTGAGGTGTAAGAACGAAAACCACTTGTTGTCTCTTGAAGGGCAGGAATCTGTGCTGCTGTTCACACCAACAGGGCAGCCTGTCTGCACTATTCCATTTTGGTCCATTCGAGCCAGGCTAAGGCTTCATATGCCTCCAAGTGGAAGGAATTGTACAGGAATACGAATTTTTTACCAGCAAATCATTTTACCAGCAAAATGATGCTCACATAGAGCTGTTAAGGACAAGCCATCCACCTCCTGCAGGCTGAGGTTTACGTTATTACTGAAGCTGCATAGAAATCCTGCATGAAATAAACACTCCACAGCAAATTTTCACTTTCTTAAAAACTGAAAAACAACAGAAATCATCCAGAAATTGAAGTTTGAAAACAATAAAAAAAAACAATTATGGAAAATAGAAGTCTGACAGTGTTGAAAAGTCCAGTGTGGATTTTTTTTCAGTGATTTCAAATTTTCAGTTGAAAAGTTAGTAATTAATTTTTAGCTGAGCATTGCAAGTGTAAATATTTACACATTAATAAATAGTATTAAACCTGCATTTTTACAATGGCCAAGAAGGTTTTCCATTGTTTTGAGGCAATTTGATAATTTTTAAGTTTTCAGATTTCATTTGAAAAGTAGGATAAAAGTAAAAGTTAAAAAGTGCCATGTTTTTCTTAGAGTTGATTTCTGCTTCTCCTTGCAGCTTTAGGCAACAAAACTTTATTAAAAATATATATTATTAGGAACTCTGAAGTAGAAAGTCCAGGAATAACTGCATTACCAGATAAATACTTCTGAATGTTTTGACTGATGTCCTTGGCTTTTGCTTTAAAGGAATGGATGCCCAATAGAAATGAATGCCATTTTTAAAGAACTAAGTTTGTATGTGCAGTATAAAAAGGGGGGGGGTTGCCTTCTAATTGTTGTTTTGTGGCCTTAGACTATGTGCTCTTGGGTGCAAATCCAGCTCAGCGTTTTGGACAGGTAGCACAAAAAGCAGAATAACATCAACTCTCTCTTAGTAGTTACATGCATTTAGTGTCCAGGATGGTGATTTTGAATGTGGAAAGCTGTTCATAATTTCTGGACTCCCAATACCTGTGCCTGTTCTTGAGGCTAAAAATTCTTCACACCAGTCTCTGAGACAAAACATTCTAATTTAGCGTTCCTTTTTATCAAACAGATGGTTGGACTTGTTCTTAAAGATCTTTTCCAACCTTCACAATCCTTTGAGAAATGTCCTCTTCTCAGATTGTTCCAAATGACATCCTACAAACCTTTGAGGAGTACATATTGTGTAGACACAGGACTGAAAAACAAAACCAGTTGAATTAATGAAGCCTTGCTTTGCACAGCATGTGCAGGTGCTGTCTCTACAGCAATAACCTCAGGTCCTCCCTTGTGCCCTCTGATTTTCATGTTCCTTCTCATTTTCTCACCCCTATCTATCCCCTCTTTGCTGTATCTATCTCCTCATCACCTGTAGCTCTCCTGTTACTCCAGGCTGGCCAGTGGGATGCAGGCAGATGTGAGGTGGGTTTGGCTCCAGCACCCACGTGGTGGCTGCCCAGCTGGTACCTGTGTTAGCTCACTGGCCAGCCAGCTAATCCCTTCACAGAACAATTTTCCCTCCACAGGACTCTTAATTCAGGTCGCTGTTCTCCTACCCAGACCATTTTTCATCCAACTCCAGCTCTTTGGCATCCGTGAGATCTTTTCTCTCTGTCAGATGGTTTTAAAATTGGCCAGCAGATTAAGATGTATTTCAAAAAGTAGGCAGAGTTACTGCAATGATCCTCATTTCCTCAGAAGACCAGTCTAGAAACAAAAGCCTTTATGATCAAGACTGTGGTCCTGTCCCTTTCTACTCTTGTACCTGCAACTGCTAGTAATTAGTATTGTGTAACCATAGCATCCTATTATCCATAAAGAAACCCCTCATTAGGATTCCTGTAGTGATGTGGAACTTGTTTTCCCAGAGGACTTCCAGGTGTGGCTGGGGTTTGTCCCTGATACTGATGATTTAATCTCAGCTAGTTTGTAGACTGAAAGCTGAGAGATAAGAGCTTGCAAGATTCCCGCATTGGTTTGGATGAGTTGTCTCCCTGTTTCTGATGAATATTGCTTGAGTTTAGGATGTTGATTCCTTCTCCTCAGTGTCTGCTTTTCCCAGGAGCCACTAATAACACCCTAGGAATGGTGACATGGGCTATTCAGATCAGGTTTGGCCATTTAGACAGGAACTATTATTAATAATGACTATTAATAATAACATTATTTATGATGGTGTCTTTCTATCAGTGACACACTCAGACTTGTTCAGCCACAATCTTTGCAGCAGCCAAATAAAAAAATAAAGAATTTATATATCCAGGTCATATTTGCCCTTTTTATACCCCTAATCAATTCTTTATGGATCATGTAGTAAGAACATCCTTTCCGATGACCCTTATGTATATTTGATTGGCCATTTCCATTCCCTTGTGCTAAGCTGTGCTCCTACAAATACCTTTTTAAGACACTTGGTGGACTTTGGGCAAAATATTCATTAGACTGTTATCAACCAGATTCTCTGTTATTATACTCCTTATCTTTTAGCCATGGAATATCCTGAGGAAGGGACCCAGAAGGATAATCAAATCCTTGACAGTACTGTTTCAGTAGCTGTATCAGGCTGCAAGTCAAACTTTTTAAAGGTTAAAGTCGATGAGACAAATACCTCCTGTAATTTATTCATGCAAATTTGGTGAAACAAAGATCTGGGGGAGAACACCTTTATCATACGCAGTTTTTATCAACTTCATAGGTCTCTGAAGTGCTCACACTTCGGTGTCCTTTGTTTAATATGGGTTACAACAGTTTGAACTAGGGAACAGCTCTCAGAATGTTCTTGGGTTTATTTGTCATATCTTTCTGTTCTGGCCCTTGAGCAGCAGCGTGTCTCCATTTGCTCTTTATGTCAGTCACTTGCACATAGATTAAGTTGTATTGCTGTTTATAAATGCTATTTGCAGTAGAAAAAGGAGAAATGTTTAGCACTTTGAAACCTGCCAAAAACTGTAGAGAGACTCTCAGAATAAAAACCATGAATATTAACTCATGGAATTAGACTGATGGGACACCTAAAACTGGAAAATCATTCTGTGGGAACAGGTTTTATCTCAGCTAACCCATACAACGTGAATTATATTATGGACAGACACTTACATAATGATTTCAGTCCGTGGGCTTAAATCTCTCTATTCAAGTATATGCATAGGTTTCTTCTTTACATGATGTAAATGCTTTGAAGAAAACACAGGACTTCCTCCAAAAGGGGAATTCTTGCTATCAAGATTCTTGCTGGGAGAGCCAGCAGCACCTAGAAATTAAATCTTGCTGCTCTGAATCATGATTAACTTACTTGTTTTGTTTATTTGTTTGTTTGTTTATCCTCTTTTCCCTCTACTGGTTTCTATGAAGACAAGCAAGACTTCCTATCTAGTTTTAGAAAAAATAATCTGAAGCACAGAAAATTAAGTTGCTTCTGAAGCTGCTTCAGTTTGGGTATTCTGTGTTGTAGCAGCATTAGGAGGTGCATACACAGCATCTGTGTATTAAGATACAGTCCCAAGCGAAGAATAAGCTCAGAAAGCAAAGTAAGATCTTCAGAAGAAAACAGTGAACCCAATTCTAATCAAACTTAATCAACATTAGATAACAAATTCTTTTCAGCGAAGATGAAGAGAACACCTAAAGTAATAAAACCTCATCTTTAGGGGGCTAGGGGAAGAGGAAGGAGAGAACTCTGAAAATTCACACCAGCTGATGTGAGTTATAGAACTTGGGTGATGATAAAAGGAAGTGGCTTTGGTTCAGCTTCCCTTATAGTCAACAGAAGGTTGGTGTTTGGAGGGTGATTTGGGGTCTCAAGGATGCATTTGTAGAAGCTCATCTCTCTTTGTACAGAAGGAATCACGAATAAACTGGTTCCTAATTTAGGCACCCCAAGGGTAAGAGCCCAAAGGTAGGTCTGTGTGAATAGTCCTTTGACTTTCAAGCCACTCACCAGTGCCGCAATCAGGGCATTTCTGGAGGGCTGGGGAAGCACATTCTGCTTCTTGTTGCCGTAAAAGTATGTTCTGATGTGACCTTTGCTGTAGACAGGAGGGCATTGGGTGAGGCTGTAAATCCTGGATGCAGCTTTTTTGGTTTAATTCAATATCTGTATAATTTAAGGAGAGCTAAAAACTCTGTGAGAGGGGGTTATGGCCCTTTACTGAGCTCACATAACACTGTGGGAATTTGTAAGGGAGTGTTTTGAAAATGTAAAACTTCCTGCAAGTGTTAAGTAGTAGCAGAATACCCAAGAAGGTTGTAACTTCAAAATTTAGTCTTGCCTGAATGTTTACTAAAGATTTATATTTTTTGAAAGGCAAAGTTGAAGCAAGAGCACACTGAAATAGATTATCCACAGGACTCTAGCTCAGGTTGTGCTGTATTCCCAGCGAGGAGGTGTTGGCTGTTTCCAAGGGGGAGTACAGTGCTATTGGTAATACTGCCCCATTCTGTTGCCTGAAAATGCTCTTTGACAAAAGGTTGGCATTTTTTAAAGGGTGCCAGCCATAAGTCAGTCTGAATGTCTTTGAACTCTAAGGCCACCTGTGGCATCAGCTCTTGCTCATTAGAAACTCAGCACCTTTCCCTTGTTGCTTAATATGTTTTGCTTTCACCTGAGGTGACTCCAGTGCTCTTGAATATGGAAATCTGGGAACTGGCTTCCCAAAAGCAGTCTATCAAATGTTAATACAGATTTATTTCTGTGCCAGTGCCGTGTGTTTATGGCTCGTATTCATTTCATGTGGGTGCACTTCTTCAGTAGGTTTTTCTAGCAGCTTCAACGGAGGTATCAGGCAGGAGTCCTGTGTAATTCTGGCTTAAAAAGCAGAGACAGCTCCACTCGATAAAGTCCTTTTCTCTTTCATCTTCCACTGATTTTATGGCCTTAACACAAGAGGAGTGGGAATACCCTGAATGTCACCAGTGTGGGTAGAAAGAGCTGTGAGTCCCTGGCATGGTGTTCAATATTCCACTTCTCATCCTCTCCCATTCAGTAGAATAACTGTTGTATTTACTTTGGGAAAGGACTTTTAGAAACATACCAAAAAATCTGATCTAAAAAAACTTAGAGAAATTAACTGTTAACTTTAATTTTAATTAATAATGCTCTTGGCTTGAACTTCTTTGAGTGCACATGTTTTTGTCTGCCTCAAAATGGACTTCTAGGTGTTTATCACTGTGACATTGAGGCTTTTATGGTGCTCTGAAGTGCTTCAGAGGAAATGGAGAGTGCTTTAATACTGCTGATTTACTCTTTCAGGTCTGCAGTAATTTCCTTACTGCCTAATTATAAGGCTGGCTTTAATTTACTCTACACATAATGTTTACTGATGCACATATGGTGCCATATTTCAGGAAACTCTGCCCATATCAGGTAGTTTTGGGAAAGGCTGCAGTGTGTAACATTTTCATCAAAGGAAGCAAACTTTGATCTACAAGATAATACTCGTGATGGATTATTTTTGTGTGGCAAAAGCCAGAGTGTAGGAAATGTGGCTGCTTTTGCTTTTTGAAATAGGGACTTGATTTTATCCTTTTTTTTCTTAAACTGAGTGAAGTGAACACAGAGGGTTGGCCTTTCAAAGTGGTTTGTGAAGAATTATCAGGCAAAACTCAGCGACAGCTCTATTGCATTAGAGGAGAATACTGGCACATAGTTTGTGTATTATTCCTCAAATAATGAGTCTTCATAAAAGCTCACATATTTCAACAAACCTTTGTGCTCACTCCAGGACTTTTAGGAGATGCCAAGCTCTGTAATTGCTGCAGAGAAACAAATATGGAGTTTTTAGAGCTCTTTTTTTAATAAAAGACAATGTAAATGTGGGAAAATCTCAGCAGAAGGATATAATGTTGCTACATTAAAAAAACCCCAAAACACAGAACGAAAAACCACACCCACAAACCAGATGAAAAAAAACACCAGAAATGAATTTAACAAAATTTCTGCTGAAATTGGTGATAGTTTTACATAAAGAAGCTTACATTGTTCTGTATTGTCGGCTACAGACTGACCTGTAGTCACATCAGCTGAAGAAACTTAGAGGAGGTTGGATTCATAAAGACAGCATCAAATTTTGATATTTCATTGTCATTAATGCAATAGCACAAGGTGGGGAGCACAGTAAAGATGGAGCAAAGCATAGCCCTTTCCCAAAGGCTTCTATGATTTTTGTCATCTTAATGGATTTATGAGCAATGGCAAAGTATATAGAGTTTAATTTCCAAATGGGATTTCAATATTGCATTTGTTTCTGAATTGACATTAATTTTGTTCAGAAACACCATTTCTAAGTGTTTCTTTAATGTTACCTTCTGCTTGTAGAAAGGTGCCAGAAGTGTAAAAAGTTTTGTTTTCACTTTTTACATTGTAGAAATTACTGCAAAGAAGAAAACAATACAAAGTAAAAATAAAACAAGAAAAAAGACAATAAAAAAAATTCAAGTATAAAAGCCAGGCTGTGATCTCGCTGCAATGAGGGCTATTTTGAAAGGCATGGCTGATAATTGATAGTATCAGATATCAATCATCTCTGTCTGTGGGGCGGGTTCCATTTGTACCTTGGAGTGACTCTTGGAAAGGATGATGAAAAATCCATTTTTGCAGAACACGATCAATTTTTAATCTTGTTTCAGCCGTTGTCTGGCACTCCACTGGACAGGTCTGCCCAAGAGCTGTCATCAGCTCTCCTTGGGCTACATCTCCAGGCCTGGAGAGGCTGCTGATGATGGTATTTAGTGTGCCAGCCTGGTGCTGCTGCTGGGAATGCAAGTGTGGCACGGGGAGCATTTCCTCTGGTAAACCTTCAAAAGCTTGTTGGGTCTGGCTGCTTTTAAGTCAGGTTGTTATGCACGTTTATCATAGGGAGGGAAACTTCATTAAGGGTTTTCCCTTAATGCAAATAATAGAATAAGCAATTTATGAATAGGCAAATAATGGAATAGGCAATTTCCTTCCCATTTTGACCAAAGAGCTATTTAAACGCCCCCAAAGAGCTTTTTGCTTGATTATTTTTTATTTACTGTGTTTACATAAAAACTTCATAAAGCTACTCTACTTGATTTAAATATTTCACTGAGACAGCACGTGAAGCCACACAATGTGTTGTGGTTCTCTATTTAACCTGTGGATATTTAGTTTATTATTTTTATCCTTCCTCATTACCCTCCTTTTTCTCACACCTTGTTTGCATCAGACCCTCTGGGCTTGCAGTGTTGTGGTGTTTTTGGCACTTTACAGTCCTCTTTAGTTTTCATAGGATTATTTTTCAAAGTCCTAACCCTCTTTTTGTCTACCAAGGTAACTCCTGCAGCCTTTCCCTTCTTTGTTCCTATATGTAATTCCCTGTTCTGCAATTTCTTCCTTCCACATTCACCTTACCACAACTCTGTCCTCCCAAAATGCAAAATTTAATCTCTGACTTTCATTTCTGGGTTATTTGACTTCACTAATGCTCTTTACTGTCTGTTCAGTCCCTACCTGTATTTCTGTTTTTCCAACATTTTTGATGGGAATCTCTGTACTGCCCTCTATCTCTTAATGCCCCGTATAAATCTTTATTGCTAGAAACACTAAATATTTAGTAATTTCCCAGCACTGCAGTCAGAATTTGCTTTTTATTGTTCTATCCTGACAGGAAAAACAGAGTTCATACCCAGAAAACATTCATGTGTTTGTGGATATCTTTCCCCCAAACATATAATTTTTTTCTCTGCTTTTATGTAACTTCACTAATATTGTTAGAAAGCCTGAGGCTTGCTCTTACCAAATAAAGTTTTTTTGGAAAGGTGACATAAAATCTGTATTTCAGGAAAATTGATAAACCACCCACCCCACTCCCTCAAAAACAAACAAACAAATCACTGGGGACTAAATACTTAAGACTTGGTAATTTGGTTCTTCTGTGCTTCGGGCCATATACCATTTTGAGGAATCCTTTGTAGTGGCCTAAGATTAGGAGGAATGTTTTTTGTGTGTGCGTCATATGGTCTTTCACATTTCTTGTTCCAAAATTGTCACTTCAAGTTGTTTTATATTAGTACTTTCACCCCCATCTTTTTCCTGATTGGGGAAGTTTCTCTTCAGAGAGAAGAAACTTCACACACAGAAGAAATATATTAAGAAGTTCAAACTGAAAGAGAATAATGTTAGATGAGATATTAGGGAAGGAATTTCTGGCTGGGAGGGTGGGCAGGCCCTGGCACAGGTTGGGCAGAGAAGCTGTGGCTGCCCCTGGATCCCTGGAAGTGTCCAAGGCCAGGTTGGACGGGGCTTGGAGCACCCTGGGCTGGTGGAAGGTGTCCCTGCCCATGGCAGGGAGTGGGAATGAGATGGTCTTTAAGGTCCCTTCCAACCCAAACCATCCTATGATTCTATGAAGTGTTATCCATCTTTATAGCAGCATTTCTTCCTAAATTTTAATCTTAGGCTCAAATCTTAAATATTTGTGTCGAATATATTCCAGTCATTTACAGTCTGAGTGTCCAGGTGTGACACAAACTTTAAATGTTAATCTTTTTAATACATCAAGACATAATTGATGGTGTTACTTTCCACATCTCCCTCAGTTTAATTTTTTGGTCACCTTTCCATGTAACATAGTTTGCAGGATTGACTGGGACTTTCTCTTTAGCACCACACTGCAGAAGCTGGTAATGGTCACTGCCTTATTCTCCAGAACTCAATTTCACAGCACATTGAAGGTGACACACTTTTACTGCAGTGGAGAAGGCTTTATTTTCATCCCTTTCAATTAAATTAATACCTGCTTGGGAGTGCTCTGCAGGTGCAAACTGGAGTTGGGTTGCAGTACATTTAAATGGCAAATGGTGGATGAGGTGCTCCTTGGTAAACTTTTGTTACCAGATACTGCCAGGCTTTATAAAGTTTAACAATCTGTCAGAGTCATTAATCTCCTGCTGTGACTTTACCTTCCACTGTAAGAATCAGGCATTTAATTCTCTACTAGACTGTAAGCAGCACTGAGACATTTTGGTTCTAAAATTGTTATGTAGCCATGGAAAGCATCATTTTGGTGGGCATTTAACTTCTTTGAGCTCAATTACAGCTGTGAACCAACAGTGATAAAACAGCCCTAAACAGTACAACACGATGCCATCAAAAACAGCAACTTGACTGTGCACCATAAACTGACTAAATCGACTGAACTGGAAAGACATAAAATCTGCCTTGTGCTGCACCACTCATTGCTTTTAAAAATATTTGCAGGTCTTGATGTTTTCATTCTATTTTTTTATTTTGTTGTTGTTGTTGGCTAGTCTGGCAAAATTATTATCCTTTTAGCTATATGTTCATTAATAAAGTTTTCTCTGTGACAAAATGAATTAAGCAAGACCTTAATTTAATGTGCTTCCTCCTTTAACAAATCAAGTTTCGTGTAGTGCAAACTGCCCATGCTTTGAATTCACCTCTAGCTTAAAAATTCAGTGTGTGTGTGTGTGAAACCTAAAGCATTGTCTTATGAGTAATAGTTTGTGTCATTATATTTACATCAGGATGCAGCATAAATCAAGGAATTGCAGAGACATTTGCTAATGTAGGTACGTGCTTTGCAGCTTGTTTTAGGAGCGTTTAAATTTAATCTTCAGATTTCTCCCATTCCGTTCCAAGCTGAGGTTACTTGCATGAAACACTGACATCTCTGGATGCACAAGCCATCACTTTGGCTGGACTTTGCTGCAGTTTGCAGAGGAACATCTGAGATTAGTTTCCCAGTAGTTATTTACCTTGATGAATAGCCCTAATTGGATCAAATAGACTGGTAGTGGTGAGCCAATACTTTTCAATGTCTCGTCTTGTGTACCATTAATATTACCTTGTCATGTATCCATTTGAGCTGTGGGATGAATGTCTTGCCTTCACACTCCTGTCACATTTAACAAATGATTTTGTCAAGTCATTCTTTATAGCTCGTGGTGAAGGATGGCAAAATTTGTGGTCTCCTGCGTACATAAAACCTGTTAACTACACCTTTCAACTTCAATGCAAGGGCGTCCTAAAACTCAGATAACAGATTTCTAAAGAAATTATAATGCCTGTTTGCAAGAGGGGTCAGAAATATGCTGCTGCCATCCATGATTAACACAGCAGAGGGAAATGGAGTTCATTAATTTTGTATTTATCAAACCTGTGACAGTAAGAATTCAGATTTTTGTTTTCAGCTGCTGCAGTCATGAACCTCAGAAGGCAACACACAGTTGCCATTAGAAATGAGATCTCCATTTAATTCATTCATTTTGATTCAGACAGAACTCCACTGTATATTTACCATGTTAAACCCCAAATTGCTGGTTAGCTGATGCTCTTGCTGTACTTTTTTATTGATTTCTGGTGTGTGGTTGTAGACTGAAGATATTTAATACCGATGAAAATAAGCTAGTTGAACATCCTGAGACTTTCCTTAGAATTCCATGGGGTATATTGTTATAGCCAGATCTATAACACCACATTAACTTCGATTAACAATTGAATTGCTTGTTCTTTGAATAAAACTCTTCGGAACAGATGTGTCCTTATGGAAGGATACGAACAGAAAAGTGTCAGTGTTCATTTAGCATTTAAAGTAAGTTTTTGCAGTGCAGTGGACAGTAGGTTTTCCTGGCACATTGAGGAAGTGCATTTTCTTAAGGGTTTTTCACTGAGTATGAGATGGAAACCACATGGAATTTCCAAAATATTTGTGTGTTCCTTTGGAAATGCTACCATTTGGCCTGTTTCAGTACAATGGGCATCAAAGTCTAGCTGTAGGTACACAAGTGAGGAATCTGGCTTGGGAGCAGAGTCTCCCAACAAACACTGGGAGATGAACATCTGCAGAGGGCGATTAAGCAAGTTTATGATGTGCCTTCTCTGGCAGTATCACTCCCTTAATGCTGGCTGTAGGTGAAACCCTTCATTTAGCAGGGAATCCCAGAACATTCTGAGTTGGGAGGGACCCACAGGGATCATTGAGACCAACTCCTGGCTGTCCTGCAGAGCACAACCCCAGGAATCCCACCATGTGTCTGAATTTTTACATTAGAGGGTTGATATGCATGGTGATTGGAAATCTATCAGCCACAGAGTGCAGGGTGTTATGCTGGTGCAGTATTCTCTGACTCTTATCATCTTAGAATATGTATATTTTTTGCAATGTTTTGTTGTATTTGAAGCAATATTAATATTTATATTGAGATGGTACCTATGAAGACTGTTCATGAATAGGGATCTCAGTGTATGAGATGCAAACAGACCAAAAGGATGGTCTGAAAGAGCTTTTAATGTAAGAATTAAATAAGAGGCAGCAAGAGGATAGCAGCAGATTGAGGAGAGAAAAAAAGAGAGTACAAGATGTAAATGGAATAGGTGGTAGCAAACACACACCAGCTTCCTCACTCTTGGCAGGCCTCTGATAGATTCTTCTTCTCTTCTTTTTGTTTTTTCCTCCCCCTGTTTGTTTGTGTTACAGACTTAGCTATTCTCAGTGCCTTTAATCATTTTGAAAGTGGAAAAAAAAAAAAAGAATTCCAGGTAGAATCTGATTAGAATTAATTTTTATGGGGAATTGAGAATTGCTGGGTTTAATCCATTGACTGCTGTGTTTGTGATGGAAATAAAAGGAACACCTCGTGCAAACACATAAATGCTATTTTGCTTTGCTTGTTTTTACTGCACTGCTCAGGGATGGAGTGAAAATATTCAAAATTAGCTTTGCCCTTATTCAAATAGAGCCAGAATTGCTGCCATCAGGCAGCAAATGCATCTTGGATGGTGTATTTACAGTGCCTAACAATATACCAGTTCTCAGTTCCATTGAGTATTTTTGATGACACCTTGTCTAGTGAAAGCTTTCTTGTGTGGACTGCAAAATAGAGAAAATGACCTTTCTGGATGTTTCATCCAACTAAAACTGCATGATTTAAGGAGACTAATGGGTACCCAGGCCTCCAGGCTGAATAGCTCCCAGCTTGTGCTCAAGTTCACAGTTTTCATTCTTAGCAACCAAAAAGCTGGGAAAAGCACACTGAAAATATTTCTGATCCACAATCCTACAGAGAAATTATGCTTCCAGGAAGAATTATTTAATATTTCAGTCATCTTTCTGGCTGTCTTTCAAATTTTAGGGGAGTTTGACACTAATTAGTGGTTATTAATAAGGTAGAGAAGAAGTTAGTGACATTATTCTTATAGTAATACTGTTTCAAACAGATGTTTTTAGGAAGTAGCAGGTGTTAAATCTTCAGTAACTTGTAGGATGTGGGTTTTTTTTTCCTTTGTAATAAATTGTAGTATGTGTTCTGATCTGCCTGGAAAATGCTTAAAAGGGTTTTCTGTTTATACCTGTTGAAGGTATTTGAAAAAGAACATGAAGCACAAGGCATCTGCTACACTAAATACTAATTATTGCATAGAATACTATTCAGTGCAGGAATTAGAGAAGGCTTAGAAATATTCAGGTTAGTATTTTTAATGGTTGCTTGAAGTTAAACTCCTTAATCCATAAATGGCTTTTAAGTGAGCTGAACTGTTTTTTTCCAAGCAGAGTGGAGCTTTGAGTTCTCCTCAATTTGCAATGTCTTACACAGGTGTTCACCATCCATTCAGTCCAGTAGGATTAGGTGTATGGCAGCACAAATCCCAGCAGGGTTTTGCAGGCCTTCAAGTGTTTCATTTTCTATGTTTGCGGGAAATCTTTAACTTGGAGAAAAGAAAGAAAAAACGTCCCAAACTCCCATACAGTGCTGTGAGATGGGACACAGCAATGCTTAAACACGAACGGCCAAGGGATAGTGGGAATGGATATGGATAATTAATTGTCCTTTATTTACTGGTCTGCTCTCTTTTGTCACAGCTACGGAAGGCAGTGATGGATCACATATCAGATTCATTCCTGGAGACCAATGTCCCATTGCTGGTTCTCATCGAGGCTGCAAAAAGCGGAAATGAGAAAGAAGTGAAGGAGTACGCTCAGGTCTTCCGTGAACACGCCAACAAGTTAGTTGAGGTAAGTGACCTTATTGACAGAGCCAGGTGTCCATCTTGCCTCTCCAGGACAGGCAAGAAAAATGATATACTGGATGGCGTGTTAAAGGTATCATTTCAAGAGTTTTGAGCAACTTTATCCTCGTGCTTACACAGCAAACGCCTGGATGACTGGCAGAGGAAAGCACGTGCTGGGTTTTAGGGCACTAAAGCAATTGAGCATGTGAAAAATGGTATTTCCAGTGTTTTCCCTAAAAACATTCACAACAAGAAGTAAATTTCAATTCAGCTTTGCTGACCTTAAGGTCTCTGAAGTAGAAAGCCAAATAGGCGCTTCACAGTGCTAGCTGCCCTAGACTTAATGGCTTGTCAGGCTGAACTAAAACAGGGAAAATTGCATATAGAGAAGTCATAGCCATGAGAACACATGTAGTCTTGAAAGGTCTGTATATCATATATAATTATATATATTTATGGTATCTTCTCTTTCTGAAGAGACATACTGTGCAAAGTCAACCAATGGTAACTTAAGTCTTCTGAAATTGCTTTATTCTACCATGAGGAGTATAAAATATAGTGATTGAAACTTTGGATCCTCATTGAATTTTCTCTTATTAAAATTATGTTAATATTCATCTCAGTTTGCCCTTTAACATATCAAGAGCTGTGAAAAAGTGCCTGTATTCCTTTAAGACAAATGCAGCTCCGTGATTTACTTAAGAATATTGTGTGGCATTATTGACTTTTCTGTACTAGCATTATTTTGAAGGCAGTGCCACACACTTTCTAGTTACACCGTGTGTTCTTCAGCAAAGGAAAATGTTCTTAGAGGTCTACTGATCTGACAGGTATTGAACGATACCTTTGGCTGTCTTCTGTTCTTAAAACAGGCGTCATCCTAATTCTGTGGTGCCTGAGGAGAAGGAAGGAGTAAGGGTTTCTTAGTTACTATTGAGTGAAGCTTTATTATGGCCTCTTCGTGGCTGGAGCTGTGGCAAGGAAAAAGGAAAGAGCCAGTAGGATATAGGAAAAAAAACAAAACCCAAACAAACTGAAACCCCCACCAGAATATTCATATTTATATTATAGTGTCAGATTTCTAGTGTTACATGCAGTGAACATATGGGGTTAATATGGTAGCAGGCACTTCCTGCAGTGATTTCCAACAAAGTGTTGCAATGACAGGTCTACTAGCATTGTTAAAAAGTTAAAAATAACTAAGTAGATATTTTTAAAAAGATCATGAGAGGTAATGACATAAAGGGAGGGAAAATACCTTTTAGGAGTGTAGCCAAAGAAAACCACAACAAACTCCCCCCACCCCCGAAAACCCACAATACCTTTAACTGGAAGAAGAAAGAACTGTAATGGTGTGACACTGACAGAGGGAAGTTTAGGTTAGATTTTAGAAGGTGTTGCCTTAAGGAAGGGGGAAAAAGCCTTTCCAAGACAACTTTATATGGGTAAAGCAGAGAAGAGTTCTTTACTCTTCGGGGTACAGAATATAAAGGAGTATAAAAGAGTATATAAAGTATAAAAAGTATAAAACAGTACAACACGTGTTGATAAGTAACGGATAGAAAAGACCGGTGCTAGGATGAACTCATGGCCTCAGGAATACCATAGCTCTTCTCTAAGCACCACCTCTTCAAAACAGGCAGAGTAAATTAATCCGAAAGACGTCTCTTTCATTTAATACCCGGCTGTTTCCAGCCACCCTGAGCCACTCTGCTATGCCTTACCGAAGCAAACAAGGGACAATCTGTCCCTCCTAGGTGAAAAACCCTTTCACCTAACAGGTTGGGAACATGACTCTTGCANTGGTTCCGCCTCATGGCACGCCTCTCCTAGAATTGAGTTGGAGGTCTTAAGACCCCTTTGCCTTATTGGAGCTTCTCCAAGGTTGCTGGGCTTTGCTTTCTTGTTTTTACTAACATGGTATCTAGTTGCCTTAGCTCTGGTATATGTTTTCCTTGTGCAGTGTTCCAGCTATTATCTGACCCTTAAAACACCTAACGCAGGGTTAGAGGTTGCAGGCTATGCTATATGTGAGAAGTATACCCAGAAGTATAAAAATCTACAAATTCATGAAAGGCCTACGGCAACAAAGGAAATCCTTCCCTGGGAGGGTGGGCAGGCCCTGGCACAGGTTGGGCAGAGAAGCTGTGGATGCCCCTGGATCCCTGGAAGTGTCCAAGGCCGGGTTGCACGGGGCTTGGAGCACCCTGGGCTGGTGGAAGGTGTCCCTGCCCATGGCAGGGGGTGGATGGAATGATCTTTAAGGTCCCTTCCAACCTAGACCATTCTTTGGTTCTGTGGTTCTATGAAACCCATCCCAAGAGCAGTTATAGTTATCTGACGTTGGTTTTACCAGCCTGACATTACATTAGACTTGTATTTTAGACCAAACTGGAGTTTGGTTAATGATTTTTAAGATTTTGTGGTCATCTTTAGGTACCCCATCAACAAAGCAATGATGATAGTACTAATAGATGTGCTGGGCCTGATACCTAATATTTTTATGCCATTTAGGTTGTTCCAGACTATTAGAAGCAGATTCTTTGTTGATTCCTGTATGTCTGTGACAGCTGGTACTAGGCTGTGTCTCCATTATTACTCTTTTTCCAAGGCTGGGTTCTTTTACTTGGATCATGCCCTTCTAGTTGCAAAAGGACTATTTCTGGTTCAGGTAAAAAGTATCTTGAAGAAATTAATTTCTAGTGCAAGTGAAATGTTGAACCCCAAATTTCATCAGGCTGCGCAAGGAAATAAGTATTTGGAATAGATTTGTGTCCTTTCTACACTAGATTTTCTCCCTAAAATAGTTTCATCACTTTTGCTTATTGGTGCACAATGGAATCTCAGCAGATGGGCTTCTATGGTTTTGTGGGTCAAGTATTTTGCAAATAGTAAAATGTGGTTTAAAGATGAGACATAATCAAGTGACTATGAAATGTAAGATCCTTCCCCAGGCACAGGGCCAGAATTGCTTGCTAATATATGCAAACACAGTTCCACTGAAGTATGTGGAGTTGCACTTACTCATGTGAGAGGAATTTGGCACTGCAAATTCAATACTGTGAAAACTCAGTAGTATTAATCAATTTTAAAATCAGAATTTCTTGAATGTCTTATGAAGCTCAATAGAAAGGCCTATCAAAAGGTCAGGAAAAAGTAATTCATTTTAATACTTTTTTACACAAAACCTGCATTTTAACATCCCGAGAAAAAAATGCAGCTCTTGATATTTGATGAATACAAATGGAAAAATTTTCTTTGCATAACCAATGCATTTTAAAAAATACATGCTGTGTAAGCATGAAGATTATGGAGGTTAACTTTCTTTTCTAGTCCATATTTCAGAATACTTAAATCTTCTCTCAAATGCTGTATTCATTATATATATATATATCCCCTTCCCCATCTCATAACATTAATAACCACAAAGATGAATTGTCATTTCTCTGGACATTCACTGACAACCAGATTGGTCTATGGGTTTTGTTGGAAACACAGAATAAGGTGTCACTTTACTATAATGTAAATCATCCAAAGTAAATCAAGTTGCCATACAGATTCTGGGGGTTAAAAATAACAATATAATAAAATAGAATTTGGATGGTACCACTCCAGGTGTGAAGGGCTGACTCTTTCTCTTTGAATCATTTTTCAACAGTCACCTCTCAATTTTTATCTGCCCTCTGAAACTGAGGTTAGAGAAGAGGTGGTGCCTTTCCAGGTCATGATCTTTACTTCATGAATGCCTGTAATGTTTTTCATAAAGTCATCTCTTAATAATTAAAAATCAGTAAATACCTGAGCTGTAATGCCATCTTCAGATGTGACCTTGGGAAGACACTTCTCTGTCCAGGCACCTTCATTTGTACCATAAGTTTAATGACATATAATTCTAATACCTACCACACAAAGGCACTTGACTGATAAATCAGCTCAGATTTATTCAATGCATCTGTCAAAGCACTGTATGGCAGCTAATTCATTAATTTTCATTATTTCATTTAGTAAAGCTTCCTTGGTTTAACTGTTGGGCCTCTGGAGTGTGTCTTGCAAATTAAATTATTAAATCCAACAAGTTTCCCTGTTAGATGAAATTCAGCATCCAGTCAACTCCTAGGAGCTCTGATAACAGGTTGTTCAGTTGAAATTCAGGTTATAGGGCCTTAGTGGGTTTGGTCAGACCTTCCATCCTCATAAGGATGAGTCCAAGGGAGTTCTATTTGTTATTTCAGTTTTGAGGAGTTTTAATATTTTTATGGAAGGACTTCACCATTTGGTGGTTGGTGAATATTTCCAAGAGTTAAATCCAGTTACATTATTTTTCCTTGAATTTTACTTCCAACAAAATTGCAGGGAAGGGGCTTTTTGTTTTTCAGTATGAACTGATGCAGCACCAAACTTAAGGCATCAAAAAATGAACTTTTGAAAAGCCAGTGCCTTGCCAATTTTTGCATGAATTGATTTTTATGAAGAATTTCATGGAGCCTACATGGATCTATCAGTTCCATCACTGCAAACTTAGAGATTTCAGGAGACATGCCAGATAATCGAAGTTGTCTTCTGAGAACACTTGGCCAGTGAAAAAAACTGTGCTAGGCAATGGTTTATGGGGATTTAAAGTTGATACAGTGGAAGCAAATCAATCCTATCACAAGGCTGGGTAGCAATTTGTAGCAGATGAAATCTAACAGCACCATTTTTTCTGGTTTTTAGTCTTTTTTTTTTTTTTGTCCATTGAGATTGCAGGAGCCTTTATTAACCTTCTCCACTTTGAAGAGGATAATGGGGTCACTTTGGGGAGTTTAGGAGTTTGGTTTTGTTTATTCTTTTGCAGTCTCAAGAGGGAAGAGAAAAGTGAACTTCTTTATGAGACACAATGCAGGCTATCCTTCATTTTCCAGGGGCTGTGTTATTTGAAACTCCCTAATTCAGACTGGTTGCATGTTTTCCCATCACAAATGTAGAAGCAGGCTTGCATACTGAAGACAGGAGGGGAAAAACCCTCTGTCAGTATGCACAGCACACAAAATAAACAACTGGACCTGCTCAGTGACCCTTGGTTACTTGATTTGATAACCAGAGGAGAGGGGGGAAAGTGTGAAAGAAAATTTTACTCTGGTGGTTGGCAATGAATTTAATCTAGGTTTGAATCATCAGCATTAACAGAACTAATATCCAGCCCAGTAATTTTTTTTTTTTCCCTTTCCAGAAATATCTCTCAGAAAAGCCCACAGAGCATTTGGTTCATAAGAAATGCAAAACTAGACTTTCTCTTAGGGTGTGAAGATCCTCTGTGTAATTCTGCAGTGGTGAGTGCTGAGAGTTCCCAGTGAGGCACTGGAGCTCACTGCCATGAGGTGCTGGTGGTCTTCCCCAGCAGTAAAGGACAGTGTTGCTTTTCTATAAATTCATGAACTGGTGGATTTTAAGACAGACAAAACCCATAGGAAGAAGCCTAAGAAAAGAAAATTTGGCTCATTTATTTCTGCAACTTTAGTTCAAGGAACAAAGAGTGTTCCTGCTGGTGTGTTTCACAGCTACTTTATTTGTCAGGGTATACAGCTGGCTGTTTGTTCCTGAGAATGAAGAAAAAGTGTCAATATTCTTTCATAGCTTCTGTATTAACTTCCAAAAGAAAATGTATACATCCCTGGGTTTCCCCTTACAGACTGATCATCTTTTATTCCTGTATTTTTCTTTTAGCTGTCATTAAGCTAGATAAGAAATACTACTTAGAAAGTAGTAATGTGTGATTCTAATCAAGGAGTGTTAAGAAGGTCATAGATTAGTTTAATTCAAGTTCTTCGAGTTGAGAGATTTTATTTCAAATTAAAGCTGTGGGCTGCCTTTGTGTCCTGGTGTTTCATCTGCTCACATTAGTTCTAATTTCCATCCCAGGCCTTTCTTCCCTGTGTGGGCAACAGATGTTCTTAATTCCTAGTAAACATTATTAGTGTACTGACACAGCTAAGGCCACAGGTCCAATTATTTGCAACGAGACAAAAGCTTGAAATCTTTGCCTTTATTTCTTCTTGCTGCTGCCAGGTGTAGTGTCCATCTCTCCACCTTGGAGGGGTGGAGAAGGATGTCTTTGAGGGAAAATGAACTCAAATTCTTTCAGGATAAAACTTTCTGGTAATGCAGTGTCATGGATGGACTCTTTATGGTGCCTTTTTGACTTACTCTAACCACTGGATATTGGTAGTCCACTGGTACCTGTGCCAGTTTCACATTTCAGATCAACACTGAAATGACATCAAGTTGCTTTATAGAAAAGGCGAGACACAGAAATTACTGATGCTCTGTGAGTTTTGGAGTCTCTTGTGGAGCTGTCCCTGAGGAGGGCAGGTAATTCAAGGAGTTCAGTACTCAGTGTCTGCCTTTTCAAGGCTGTTTTTGTCCAGAAGCCACCTCTGCCTTCAGGCAGAACAGGTCCATGTCTGAGGCTCACAAGGTCTGCTGTGGGATGGGGCAAGTGCAGAACCTGTCTGTGATTTTCAGGCTTATTTAAGGCATCATTAACACAAAATTATGGGGGGAATTAAACAATTTGGCAGCAGAGAACTTGAGTACAGCAATGCTGATGCCTCAACATCTGATTTCTGGTGAAATCAGGATGGCTGAAAGAGGAGGAGCTTCCTTATCTTGTGGTTACTTTGGGAATACAGCTCTGTTCCTAAAATTTCTTCCCACACACTCGAATAAACAGTCTGGAGGCTCTTAACATATCTTGAATAATCATTTTCCATTCATTTGTCCTTTTCTTTTTTTCTTAGATTGCTGCATTCCTGCATTTCATAGCAACACCAAAAGGGTTGAAGGATAATTTTATTTGTTCACTCATGTTTCTGTAATGGAAATAAAAAGCATACACTACATAAAGTTAGCAAACTGTGGGTAATGATCATATTTTTCTTCCTTCCCAGGAAAGTAGAAGATTAAAAAATAATTTTTTTTAAAAATGGTGATTTTCTGCAAAATCCCCCATGTCAACTTGAAAGCATCTCTAGCTTTGAGACTGTAAACATAAAACCAGTGCTGTGCTAGTTCTGCTATCTGATTTCCTGTTATCCTGATATCTGTTTCCTGGTATCTGATTTATTCATTAGCAAATGACTGAATCATGAATTTTACACACTAGAAAAAGTGGTGGAGGTTTTTCTATAAGGGAAAGTAATTTGGCCACTTACTCACTTTTTTTCTGTAATTATTTCACAATTTTTATGTGTACTCAATTATTTTCATGAGAAAAATTTATTTGTAGTGATTTCCCAGTATTTCCAATTACCCTATTTTTTTAAGATAATTAACTTTTAACCCTGCTTATTTAAAGCTTCTCTAAAAGAGATTAAATCCAATTACTCCCTTTTTAATCACTGAGTACTTTTTTATAATATTTTCCTAGTGAATAACACCCCCTGAGCTGGGGACTCACTTCTCCACTCCGATCACGCTGCTGTGCTGTGTGATTCATATTTTCCCAAAATAACATGACTCCTACAAACTCTAGTATCCATTTTTATCCACTATCCCATACAATCCACTCACACAGCGCTCAGTGTGATTTAGAACTTGTTAATAATACAATCTTGGCGCTATTTTAATTGATTGATTGCATAAATTAATGATTCAGCTCCCCCAAACCAGTTGTTCAAATTTGTAACCTTAGTAACGATACAACATTCAGCATGTTAATTGTTCCAAGGTGATCTTTTCTAGACAGTTACCCTCATTCTTTACTTTTTCCTCTCATATACTATTTGTTAAAGTGTTTTATTTATTTATTTTATGAATTTGTGCCTCTGGAAACAAGCCCTCACCAGAACTGATGCTTTTACCTGTGTTTCTTTAAAACAGGCACTTCAGCTTATATTCTAGAACTTGTGTTTTTTGATTAATTTTTGCTGTTCAAAACATCTTGGCCTTTGTTCTCTGGGGTGTTAGAAGGTTTATGTTTCAATCAGTAGACATTAAGAACTATGCTTTTACACGTGCATCTTTAGCTTCACTGTAAGAAAGATGAGTTTAATCCAACAACCTGTCTTAGAGCATGAAATTGAAGAGAAATAAGGGGAATAAAAGAAGGCATGAAATGCAAGAATCTGTGCTGGTATTCCAAACTCACAACAAAGTAAGAAATAAAACAAACAGCTCATTTTACTGTAGAGAAAGGGAGTTTGTCCTCCATGACTGAACCACTTGGGGACAGAAATGGAGGGAGTAGCACTATTTAAGAAGCAAAAAAGTGCAGTAAAAGCTGTAAGTACTTCTGAGGAAACTGAAAAAAAGCATTTACAAGGAAATAGTGAGTCAGAAATAATGGGAAGCTTTCAGACATGCTCAAAAAATGAGCAGGAGATGTCCAAGGAAAAGCCAAAGGGACAGAATGATACATTTAATGATGGACTTTTGAACCAATGTAAAAGAAGAAATTGTAATCTAGAAATCTCATGATCTGGAACAAAGGTTATTGCAGCTTTGATTTTAAAAAAATATTGCAAGGTACATGAGGCAGATTTTCAAATAGAGACCACTGAGTAATAAAGTTTATTAATTCAGAACAAATAATGCAAATGCAAAAAGCATCATCTCCAAATACCAGTGTCACAGGTGGACTGGAGTTGCACTGGAGTGTCTCTTGCTTCAGCTTATGCAGTGTGTGGGTCATAGTGGATCTTACCCTGGTTTTTAACTTCTAGTCCACTGTCTGGACTCTAACAAGCATAATGGCTCTGATAAACCCATCGTAGGTGTATCCTGCTGCTTCTACTACAATGTTAATAGCACTTGAATGTCAAAATAATCCTTATTTCTTAAACGTTCCTGGCTAAGGGTGCTGTCTGTGTTGGCTTTTCCAAGTTCCTGTGGCAGAGGGGGGCACTGGAGACCTTGCAACAAACTGTGTTTGGTGGTACCAGCAACCATATTGGGAATTCAACTGGTGCATTTATAATTTAGGAAGACGAAAACTGCTCCACTCCAGGTTTTGTTTGGAAACATTTCACTGACACCAAATTCATAATCAATTATGCCCAGTAATTCAACACTGAATTCCCTTCAGTACCAAGGCTTATTGCTATATCTGTAATCTCAAGAGTGGTATTTCATGTTTTTTAGCCCTCACAGTTTGTTCCACATCTTACCTGCACCTTTGTTACGAAGGACCTTTATTACGCTAAATCTCTTCTCTATGTAGATACCTGCAAATTTTGATCCAATAACTCCCACACTTGGCGCTGGAATGAGATATCTTTAAGGTCCCTTCCATAGCAATTCTATGATTCTAAGCCCTGTTTTTTCTCCCCAAGTTTAGTTACTTGTGTGACTCATCTCTATACTCCCTCTTTTCCCAGCATTCTCACTTGTATGTCTATGCACCAACATAAATTATCCCACTTTTTCTTAGCAACTACTAGGTGGAAGCAATACCTGTAGGCATAGTGTTATGTGGTTCTATTTGAATGAAAAAATCCTGTCACATCATTACCTTTTGTGTGTTTTCCTGAAATTCCAGATGTTTTCAGTAATAAAATGCACCTTTTGCCGTTTTGGATTGTTTCAATAACTGTTGTTCTTGTGTTTTGACACCAATAGTCTTAGCCTCAAATGGCCTGTGCAGCTTTAAGATATTTTTTCTGTCAAAATAGATCTTCAAGATAACCAGCAGAGTCAGATAAACCATGTCTTTGTTTCCCCCAGGATAGCTGTTATTGGGACAAAATATACATCTCTTGCTGGAAGGTTTTGCTACAGAATTGCATGAGGGAAATGGCAAGAGAAATGGGGATGATGATGTGAATGGACACAGAGCAGGCTGGGAGAAATAAGAATTTGGGAGAGCTACTGGGGAAAGAGAAGGGTTTAGGAGGAATGTTCAGTGAATTCATTTATATGTGCTTGCTGAATGTCACGTACATATAGGACTGTATTTATTTTGTTTACTCCTGATTTTTATTTTTTTTTTGCTTATTGACAACCCATGGATTTGAGAAGAAAATTCACCATTTCATGTAAATATGGATCCAAAACTAAATATGCTTAGTTATAATTATCCTAAGTGAAAACTTGAGGTCATTTATGAAGGAGAAGACACATTGGAAAGCCTGTGGAAAGCTGCAACCTTGTGAGGTAAAACAGCAGCAAGCTCATTTAGGAAATACCTAAGCCTAATAGCAAGTTTCCTTAGTGTTTGAAAATTTATTTTATACCTTTAACTAAACTTCCAAAGATAAAAACAACCACCTCACTGTTCCTTTAGAACGACAGTATAGCAAATGTGAGGATCACACTTCACTGGAAAATCTTTGATGGAATGATGATGATAATAAAGGACTGACTCCATGGCTTAGCATGAAAAACCACTGGTTTCACTGCTTGGATTTCTGAGAAGCAAATAAAACAATCAAGTGGGTTTTCTTCAAAGTTCCAGAAAGTTTTTCCTATGGCCTCAGAGCAAGCAGGAGGAACTTCAGCCTGAGGACAACTTCTTAAGAAACTTATAAGTAGCTGAGAAAATGATTTTAGCATGAAAGTGTAATCTCAACAGTAGGTTTAGTTTCACGGTACACAGGTTATAAAACTCCTGTTTTGATGATCCTGAAGTACTTCCAAGACTTCAAGAGTTGAGTAAAAGTGGTTCTCTAAGCCTTAATGTCTTTATGATATGTTATGCTTGAAAAGCACAAGATAGAAAAGGGAAGCAAAATCAAGATTTTATCATTGCCTGTACTTCTTGAAGTCAAAAGGTTTGCAGGACGGAGGTCTTGCTTCTAAAAGGTGAGTGGCTTAGAGGCTGGTGATGCCACCCTGATGTCTGGGTTATTATATCTAGGTGAGAAAGTCAAAGCACTGCTTTTTAATGAGAACTTTTATCATAGAGTCCAAAATAGTGGTATTACATGTCCTGTAGTCTGTAATTTTGTGGTCATAGCATTTGAGGAACCAATTAAATGACTCAAGTTTTTCTTTTGCTTGGAAAGAGAATAAGTGCAATTCTTACCCATGACTATGCAGAGCGTGGAGCAGATCAGCTGTTACCTTTCCAAGCCACAATTTGTGCTTTTCCATAGCTTAAAAAGGGTTTGTAAATATTGATGTGCCCAAGGAAACAGGTAAGACAAGCTATAAGAACTTAAACCACTGTTTGTGATATGGCTGAAAAGTCCCCTGGATATATTTTTGTTACTGCCATAACATCAAAAGGAGAGTGAAGGCACTCAGTGGTGGATATTAACAATAGAATGAGGAAAATTTTAGATAGGAGAGGGGAAAAGGAGAAAGAAGCAATAATGATACCTTATTTAACTCCGTGTAACTTCCTCACTGGGATAATTATTCTTGCTGGGATGCCAATATAAATAGAGAGTTTTTGTGGGAGAGGCAAATCACTGAGGCTTTGTGTTATCCCTCTCAGGTAATAACAGCGTCAAAGGAGAGGCCTTTTAATAAAAAAATATTTGGTGATTTGAGTTATAAAAATTAAAGTAGGTAGGAGCAGTCCCTGCTTACCGCTGCTCTTACAATATTGTATAATATTAAACTGCTAATCATGAGTAGTACTGCAACTAATCCTTGAGTTACCTGGACACCCCCCGGTTTAAAGGCAATCAAAAACTTAAATAACACAAATGGGAAGCTGAAGCGTTCCACATTCACAGTGTGGGTAAGGGAAAGAAGGAGGAGATGAAATTTGGGACCTTGGATTGCACACAAATATCTCAATATTACTGTAGTATTATTTAATTGGATAATGGTAAATAAATAGGATTAACAGCAACCTTGTACAAAAGGTTCTACATCAGTGTAAGCATTAATTACACTAATTTGTGACACATGATTTTCAAAAGCCTAACAGACAAAAGCGTTAAGACCATAAATCATTAATTTAATCTGATTATTTCCAGTCAGTCTTTTATTTACTGTCCACTCAATTAAAAGTTGAGGTTAATGAATCTTTCAAAGCTGCTATAATATTTAGTGTTCATTATTTTGCTCTTCCACCCCAGGTAAAAATCTGTCTCTTTTTTTCTCCTCTCCATCCCTTTCTGCATTAGACAGGAGCTTCTGAGTCACACCATATATTTTCATTTCTGAAAGCCACTGATAGCAGTTTTCCCATCTGAAATGCTGTACAGAGAATGAGATGGCAAAGAGCCAGAGAGCAGCAGGAGCTCTGCAGAGCAAATGTTCAAGTGCACTTTTACCTGAAGTCTTACCTTACCTCTCTCTGTCTTTGCCATTTGCTGCAGAAGTTGCCGTCTTTCTCATCCACATCGTGGCCATAAATCATCTTTTACTTTAGTTTTATTTCTAATAAAACCCAGAATTCTGCTGAGAAACTTGCATTCCTTTGCCCATTTTTGAATTTGCTGATTTGCAAATGAATGGGGTGTTATCTAAATATACCCCAAACTGGTAGTGATCATTAGAACGATTTGTCAGTTTTATTCATCGAAGCTGCAAATACAAAACATTCTTCCACCATTTTTTTGCTGAATATGATCCCATTCCTTGTGGTTACCTGCCTTCAGAAAGACTTTTCTCTTTTAGAGGAGAATTATTCCCCACATCTTCAAAGCATGAAAATAGTTTGTTTCCTTCTCCTTTTGTAATGTCTGACACAAAAGTATTTGGCATTTTGGAAGCAATAGGTGAACATGTTAGACTTGGATGGGTTAAAATGGTAAGTCTTCTTCACAGGCACCATGTCAATCTCCATCAACAAGGTGTAAATCCAAGCTTTTTGCCTTGACTGAATTTATAACTACAACATCTCAGGTTTCCTTAGGATTTGGGTGATGCTTCTTGCCTCAAACACTTCTTAGTGCTCAAAAGCACCAAAAGTCTATCTTACATCTCTGTTGTTGTTGTTGAACTCCAAATGCTTTTAAAGTGTAATTCTTAATATGACCTCCCCTTTGTTGGTGACACTCTAGAGGGGGAAATGATTTGCCCAGAGTGTGAACCTGTGGTAGATGGAGAAAAAAGATACGAGCACTGTAATTTCCATCAGTGGTTTATTAGTGAGGCTTTCACACTCCTTGTTCCAATTTCTACATTTCAACCACACTATCTTTTGACTTTTAGTTGACTTGTTATTTGCATATCACTTAAAATAGTAAACTAGATACAAGTGAGCAAAAAACTTTGAGCATTTAGAAACCATTAGATACAGCCTACTCTTTACTATATATAAGCCAGTAAAAGTAAACATAGTATACTTCCAGGATTTATTTTAAATACCTAGAACCTCGCTGACATACAGGATAGAATTGATTTTGCCCAACTTTTGCCCTTGATTAGTCATTTAATCTTTTAGATGGTTGTTGTGTATGCCCTCTGGGACATCACTGGAGGGAGAAAGCTATCAGAAGGCATCCAAAGAACTGTGAGGATGGAGAAGGGAATGCACATGAGGAGGGGCTGAGGTCACTGGGCTGGTTCAGCCTGGAGAAGAGAACACTGAGGGGAGACTCATCAGGGTCTGCAGCTCCTCAGGAGGGGCCGGCACTGATCTCTGCTCTCTGTGATCAGGGACAGCATTCAGGGAATGGATGGAGCTGTGTCAGGGCAGGGTCAGGTGGGATCTCAGGAAAAGACTCTTCCCCTAGAGGATGGTGGGCACTGACCAGGCTCCCCAGGACCGTGGACACAGCCCCAAGGCTGCCAGAGCTCCAGGAGGGTTTGGATGATGCTCTCAGGGACACGGTGGGATTGTCTGGGGGTCTGTTCAGGGACAAGAGCTGGACTGGATGATTCTAGAGGGTCACTTCCAACTCAGGATATTCTGTGATCCCGTGACTCTGTGCATCCTAGACAATTGCTCAGGCACTGTCTTAAATACACACTGGATTTAATTATCTGGGCAATTTCTGCAGACTGGTATATCTCCATGCATAGAAGCAGCAGTCTTTATATATATTTTTATAGCATTACCTCTGTCTAATGACAGAAGATTTTTCCCACAGTGGACACTGCTGTTGCCTGTGGTGTGCTTCTAGTTCTGCCCTCAGCTTCTTGCAGTGAAGATTCTTGTAATTACCTTCTGGTGAAAGCTTGAAATGCTTCATTTGCATCAAATTCCTCCCTTGTCATAACACCATAATATCAAGTCTCTTTGAAAGTGAGACAAGCAGTGGGACATGTGTCTAAGGGGAGCATCGACATTTCCCACCTCCTGCAGGCTGGAGATGTGTTTCCCTAATATTTTCTTTTAAGCTGCAGCAAAGGAGTAATGTCCTGCAGCCACTGCCTGTGGTCGCTTGGATCTTAACCTGTTTGAGCCCTCCAAGCCTATTTTAGTCTGCAGGGTCTCTCAAAGATGCTCCTGTTCCCATCTTATGTGTGTGGAAAAGCTTTCTTGGCATGGGACTGTAACACAACAGATGGCACACGGTGCATCTTGGCTGACCTCTGCTTGCAGCGTTTAAGTAGCTAAACTGATTTTATTACCACAAAATAAACTTCCAAGAACTTCTTACACTCCAGCCCAAGCTAACAAGTGCCAGCTGCAATCCCATAATTGCAGTAGCTGAAGAGGGTGGTTTCGTGGGATTGAAAGATGTTTCTGTGGATTTTAATGAGAACCACAGGGATGAAATGCCTAGAAAATTTATGTTTTCCTCCCTCTAAGGCAAGGAAGTGAAAATAACGCTGGTAGCAGCATACAGAGGTTTCATTAGTGTTTCTGAAGTCATCCTCGTATTTTTCACCATCATGGAAAAGAGATGGAGGACAGACAGGGCTTGGAATATTGGGAACTGAAAAATTGTGTGTAAAAATGGTCAGCAAACTTCATCTTAGGGCTACCACCTTATTGAGAAGGTTTTCTTTATGTTACTGTTGCTGCTGCGCCCATTCCTTTGTTATTCACACTCCTTTTAGGCTGATTGTACCACCATGTGCTACCAGCCCTAAATCTTTAGCAGGTAAGGTTTTATATTCTACCAGAGACTTCCTGGAGGAACTCAAGTGTACCACTGCAAAACTCAAGTATACAATCCCCTCGAGAAAAATGAACACCAGAAGTTTATTACAATATAAGAATCAGAAGAGAGGAGTTACTAAAAAGGAGTTTAAAAGGACACTTGTCCTGTACCCCTTGGCTTCTGACAAAATGGATAAAAGGTCTCTCTTTTAAAAAGATTAAAAGATTGGCATTTTTTTGCCATTTTTCAGCACTGTTTTGTCTTTAGGCCTAATGATTATTACAGTTTCTCATGTCCTAGATTGATTTTTCACACATGAATTCAGGCTCCCTCCTTCCAGCTCTTAATCCCATTTGTCAGGCTGAAATGTGGACACCTTTGAATCATCTCACACTTGGATAACACTGGTTGGAGTTTCAAATATTAAACAGTATACATAACCAAGCCATAGAATCCTGTATTAAAAGAGGTTTGACTCATTCTTTAAAAATGTGCAACATTTATGGAATGCTGGTATTTAAAAAAAACCAACCTGACTGAGCTAACACAGCAACACATTTGAACATTTTGGGCTGCTGTGAATGGATCATGTGCTTTGAAGAGTGGCCTTTGTGTCTGATTTTTTCAATTACACCAACTCCAAGTGCTGTGCACTTAGTGACAGATACAGCCTCAACTGTGCTGTGATCTCATGGCATAGACACTGCAAAACTGATTTTCCTTTACCAAATGTGAGCTTATTAAGTCCAGTTCTAGACGGCCTCATTTTTTGTTCCAGTGTTTTGGAAAAAAAAAAAAAAGACAATTTTATGGAACTAAATAATAAAGATGTTTTCAATAGCAGTTATTATAGGACAGAGCCAGAAATCTATTTCTTTGATTCACTGATCCTGTTCTCTACAGCTTTTTCTGCGCAGGTTTTTGTACTTGTTTTCATTCTTCCTGTGTGAGTTTTTCTTTGGTAATATAATAAATAAAAGCAAGCTCTTGTGTATTCTTCATATCGTACACTGTAATTATGGCATTTTTGTTGTAATACAGTTTTAAATTAAAAAAAGCCCATCTGTATTTCTGTGCATAAAGAAATGGAAATCCGAATCTTACAAGAGCAACTTATTTAATCTTTATTGAGGTGATTTGTGGCAGGTTTGCAGGAGAGAGAAATAAAGGAAAAGTATTGTGACTTGAAAATGTACTTTCATTTTATAAGAAACTTTATTACAAAGTTAAGAATATGTATTTATATTATATAAATAATCACCTTCAAGAAGTTCTTTTGATCAAATTAGATTTCATGTTTGCACTTCCTTCTGCAACTGTCATACTTGCATGATAATTATCATTATTATTTTTTCATCTTGATGTCTGTTTAGGAGAGCCTTTCCTTGTGTCAGAAGACATTTAGGGCAGAATTAAATTTTTAAGTGAATTAAATTTTTGCCATAGGATGTATGAGATCCTGCACTTAGCAGGAGTGCAGAATCCTTGCTGTGAATGCTAAGGAGGCTGCCTGGAAAGTCAAATGAGACTAAAACAGCACTGCAAGCCAAAAGCTTTCATAGGTGGCAGTGAAAACCCTGCTTGTAGGCTGAATTTTATAGAAATGAAGGGCAAGAGTAGTAAATCATCATCCAAATTCTCTAATTATTCAATAATCTAATTTCTAATTCCACTCCAATTCCTAATCTGTAAATTCCAGAAACTTTCAAGCTCTATGTCAAAGAGCTAATTGGAAAGAGATTCCAGAATTTTATTCCCATAATGGTCACAAATCTTCTACAATTCCTTTTGAAAATCCTTCAGTCATTTTTTGCAGTTATTTTATTTGTAAAACCGTCCTGTAGCTTCCTCTGGTGTCCCATTTCCCCAGCCTTCCTGGAAACTCCTTGTACCTTGCAGTTCACACTGCTCTTTCTGCACATAGGACTGGTCTAAGCAGAGTTTTGCAATGATTTGTATTAGGAATTTAATAGGTTTTCTTAATTTATCACTCTTTCTTCAACATCTTTTTCTGCTCCCGTGTGTTGGAGGCTTCAGCTCTGCTCTGGTTTGTTTGGTCTTTGAAACTGATTAGACAAGTGTGAGTCTTATGATAGATTATCATCTGTGCTTGTAACCTGTCAGAGTCGATATAATTCCTTATGATTGATCAGACAATAGGATTTCTGTTTCTCCTTAATCTTTTCCATGCTCTGCAGTTTGTTGCTCAGATGGGCATCGAGGTTTCTTTGGCAGTTCCTTAGTGAGTGAAATCCAAGCCTTTTGGCCTTGTGGATACATCTATAATTCTGAATAAAAGAGGATCAGAGAGCTAATGCAAGAGCTGGGATAATTCAGTGGAATGCTCTTATTTAACAATATAGACAGAGGATAACATCTTTTTCTAAAGAGACCATTTACATCCCTTGTTACATGAGTGAGTTGCATTTTAAGAGACCTATTGGAACACGTGTATCATCTGAAAGGGACACAGAGACAATGTTTAATCATTTGCAGGAAACACTTTGTGCCTGGAGACTTTTGTGATGCTGTCCTTGAAAAGAAAGGCTCCCTCCCAGAACAGTGTTTGTTGAAGTCTGCACAGGCACAATGATTGTGACAATGGCAGCAGCAAGTGGTACTTAATCTGAACCTTTTCTTTCCCCCACCTCATTTTTTGGCAGAGCTGTTTCAACTCTTTTACAATATGCTGGCATGTATTTTGTCATGTCAGTACCCTGAACAATCTCAGGAATTCATAGAATGCCTGTGAAGTTTGATCTCTCAGGTAATTGATAATTGTTTGATAAATATCCTTTGCATCTCCAGTACATGATTGTGCAAGGCTGAGAAATGGCAGGGTGGTGCAGCAAAACCTCAGCTCCTTGAAAAACAGGCAGGAATTTTCAACGAAAAGAGCACCAGAAAATAAAACAGCTCATTAAATTGTGCTGGCAATGTCAGATGCTAATCTGAGCACTAAGAGAATAGCCTTGATAATAAAGGGTAGAGCTGGTAGGTGGTAGCAGGTAAAAGGAGTGGATTTATTTAAAAATAGCAGGTGGAGCCATTCAGAAACTGCTGAGTGAATCCATACAGCTGAACACAAAGCCTTCTGACCCCTCTAAACCAATGTACTTTGGGGATGCTGAATATAGAAATGCATGTTGTATAAATACAGGTTGGACTTATCCTGAGAAAACCTTAGAGAAGCTGTGTGGACTGCTTCACGTAAATGTTTTCCTGTAAGAAATGCACTTTTAGGTCAACAAAACTATCTGTGAAAGTTTGCAGAATTTAGCCAATAAGAGTGTACTTGGAGTATCAACCTGACACGATTTTTTATGATTATTTTTCTTTGCAACCACCAAACAGAAAAAAAAGTATTATTTAAACAGCTCTATTTTTTTTGGCACACATTTCACATACAGATAGTGTGTCTGGCATGGTTTCTTTATTTTTATTCTCAAATTATGAAAGAATTTTCCTGAATCTGTGATACATGCTTATAGTAAATCTCAACCTTCACCCATATATATTTTCTACTTAATTAACAGTAATGATCTGGAGGAAAAACACAGGCTAAATTAATGTATTTATAATATCTTTTGAAATTGTGTGGGAATTCTTGCATATTCTACATACTAGGTTGTGTTTCCTGCAATAATATCAAACATAACACCCTGACTAATTGCTGATGGAACTATTTTACTTAACCCCCTCCTTGTTTTTATTCAGCTGATGAGTTCTTCATTTCCTTCCTTAAGCTGAAATGTGAAAATGCCAGAGTTCTTTTATAAACAGCTGATACGCTCTGTTATAAAAAACACCAGACTTTTTTTTGGGGGGGAGAGGGGGGTGAAAATTAGTGACTGAGTTTGATGAAAAAATAGCATATAGATATTAGAGCAAATAAAGTTGATCTTGACACTGATCTTGCAATAATGGGATGATATGATCTTGGGCTATTTCTTGATGTAAACTTATTTTTAAGGTACTCGGTGAGCCACTGTTGTCCAGGAATGAACAGCCATTAAAATAACTAAATTTTAATGTTCAATTTGCTATTTTTGTCTTCCCTGGGAGGGTGGGCAGGCCCTGGCACAGGTTGGGCAGAGAAGCTGTGGCTGCTCCTGGATCCCTGGGAGTGTCCAAGGCCAGGTTGGACAGAGCTTGGAGCACCCTGGGCTGGTGGAAGGTGTCCCTGCCCATGGCAAGGGGAGGCACTGGATGGGCTTTAAGGTCCTTTCCAAGCATTCCATCATTCTTTTTACTTGGAAATCAATGGACTGAGATACGTGATCTATAATTTTAGACAGAAAAGAAATCCTGGAAAGATGTATTTTTTTTTATGTTGAGGAATATAGATTTTTTTTTAAAAAATCTAATATTAATTATGGTGATCAGAAAAAGTATATAAGTTGTCATTTCTAAACCCTGAAGCAGTTTAAAACTATATACTATTGACATAAAGGATTATGTGTAATTACTCTTTTAATTAAATTTTGCTAAGTGTTGGAGAAACACACCAATAAACAAATGCTGACATTTTTTCCTTTTTGAGGCAGAGATGGATAGATAAGATTGCTTTGATTTTTAACAACTAGAATTTCCTTGCATTAGCACTGTTATCTGCCTTAGCCTGAGTTTTTGCCAAAGGTTCAGAATTATGTGTAATTGACTGTATTTGGGTTTGGTACAAAACATCTCTTGATTTCCACTGAATCTTACAGGTTTGTCTTACAGGTTTTTCTTCAGAATGTTAAAATTAAAACTTGGATAGAAAGGCAGCAAGTAAAAGTTCTTTGGGCACAGTCTACAGAGGTTAAAGCTGTTTGTACACCTCCAGGCAAAGAATGGAAATAGTCCTAGCTGTGTACAAATGAAGTTGTTGTACAAGGATGTGTTTATATTGACCCTTCTTCACAATAAATTTCAAAATCAAGGAGCCACCAGTGCTGTTGGGGAGGTGGAGAGGGAGAGAAGATATATTCTCACCTGCTGGAAAATGTTGTTAGCTGGGAACACAGACAGGTTCAGGGGTTTCTCCCTTGGCTCCCTCATTTGTGCTGGGAGAGCAGAACCAGGCTGGGAGTCTGTAAAGTTGGTTTCTTACAAATTGCTCCGAGGTGTCGAAGCCAGTTTTTACTGCTAATGCAGAATGAAAAGCCCAGGTATTCCCTTGGCTACAGAAAGCATTAGTAACCTACCTGAGAGCCTGAGTGAGAAGAGTTTTCTATATTTGGTTAAATAAATTGGTGAAGTTGGAGAAAAATTAATGCATTTTGGGTACATAAGTTTTTAATCACCTATAGCAGCTGAGGTTCAAATCTGTAATATTATAAACAGAAGCTGAGCCCTCCCTGGTCCTCCCTTCTGAACTTGCATAGCTGTTCCTAAACACCTGGAATTAGCTTGTTAAAAATAATGCATCAGCAGAAACACTGATACTTATTGTCTCTGGTTCACCTTTCTGAGAGGTTTTTTTTTTTTTGGTAACAGACAAAAGATAAATTCCCTTTAATCCAGAGTTGAGACATCACTGAGAAGTTAAAATGCTGCCCAAATTTATGCCAATTAATTACTTGTTATCTGCCTTTTTACAGTGGGCTTGAGGTTTTAATCTGTTGAAGCAGAAAACTGCTGGATAGCAGCAGCTGTGCCATCAGTGAATATTAAGGAAGATGATTCTCTTAGTTAATTTGAAAACAGCCTGCAGTCTGGGAAAGAAACCTCTAGTCCCACAAATCCTCACAAATCGTTCTGAAGTTCAATAGAGTAGTTATTATTGAGGTTTGGTTGTGTTTGTTTTTTTTAATTGGCTTTTCCGCTTTGTAAAGAGAAGGGTTTCCCACAGAGTGGACAAAACAAAAGAGATTGTTTAGTTATTTAATAAATCCAGCTTCTATTCTGCAAGTAAACATTAGACAGCTAATAAAGGACTCTCAGGCAGCTGCTTGAAGCTTGTGCTGTTGGTATTTCTGTCTTCACTGGTGTTTAAGGGAGCTTTATTGAAGTCTGTGGTCTGACATACCAGCTTTGGTCTGGAAGGCAATATCATCAGTCTGTGTATGCTCATTAGGTGAGGTTTGTGAGTAATTAGCTTTGCTTTGCTCTGCTTTGACACCAGCTGGCAGGGACAACTCCTCCTGCTCACTGTCCAAGAATTCCAAGGAACCATCAGGGTTTCATGGAGGTGGGAGCACAGAGCAAGTAAAGATGGTCAAGTTTTGCCATTACACAATCATCTTGCATATACTGAGGTGAATATATATATAATTGGGCAGCAGAAACTGCAATACTTTGGAAAAAGAGTCGTTTATTAACAGGGAAGAAACCCAAATTTTGGTTAATACAAGAGTGCAGTCCTAATGTGAAGAACAGCTCACTACAGTCAACAAGTGGTTCTGAAAATAGATGAAAATGCTTCTAAATACTTCAGAATCTTTCAGGGTAGTACTGCAAATGTTCACTGGCACATTTGGGCATCTAAATTCCAATTTGAACAGTCTTTCTTAGATGGATGGGACTGCCACTTGAACACTCTCAGCGGCGTATTTGGCATTTGTTTGAGGACTGAAGGGTAGGCTTCAATGGCACTGCATAAATCCTGAGTAAGAACACGAGTTCAGTCCAGTATGTCTAATTGTACCAGCACAGATGAATGTAGGATCTGCCCTATTTCATATTTAGGGTTTTTCAAAGGGAGATTTATTCTCAGCTGGAATGTTCATTTGAATGTCAGTGTCAAATGTCAGCTGGAGTGTTAAATGTTAGTTTGAGTGTCTGTTGTTTGAATTTGGGTGTCTTTAGTCCATGTAGATGAAACTGACATTTCTCAGCCTTTTGAAAAAATGCAGGGTTTTTTTTTATTCCCCCCCTGCCATAAATCATGTGAATTCAAGTAGAACATTAAGACTTTCAGCTTGACTGTGTTTGTGTTTAAGCCTTTCTCTTGAAATGAGATCAAGGTATTAAATTTAAATCACCTCTGTGCTGCCTTCTCAAATTGAATGCTTGCCTAAACTGGGAATAGCAGAACATGAAAATCAGCTGTTCCTCTCTGAACTTCTAAAATCAGTAAAGCTGATCTTAAGTACCCCAGTGTTTTCTCAGCTTCTTTTCTATTCAAATATCTTCAGCACAAGTCCATTTGCATTTATTTTTATTGGGTTTTGACAGCTCAGAGAAGGACATTTAGGAATTTTGCCCTCAATTTACAAAATGGAAAATGTTTATTTCTTTGAAATTTTAATATTTTGATAATCCTGAGCAGCTCCATGAGTAGCTGTGGGCTTGATGGGATATTTTTTTTTTATAATTTCAATCAAACAGGTGAACATGCATTGTTGGAACACGGTCCCAAGCCAGCTAAAATGGCATTCTCATTTTACTACACATTCTCTATGATTTTCCCCTGTTTCTTAAGACTGCAGTGCAGTGTTGGTATAATAGGTAGCAGGTAACATCTTGCAGACAATTTGACTGTCACTCTCTCAGAAAAGGTGGTTTCTCAGATGAGAACTGCCTAGGGTAAGTTATATTTCCATTGCCTCAGAAATGGAATTGATTTCCTTGTGTTTATGCAAATAAACCTTTTCAACAGCTGTTATCCCCAAACTATATCCCCGAGCTCATTTCTCCTGTCACTCACACCCATGGAAATTAGGATTAATTCTGCTGCAGCGAGCGGCTGGACAGCACTAAATATATTGAAAGAATCAATGATTTGATGTATTGCAAACCAAGTTTTGAAGACAGACAGAGTAAAAAGTAGGATTAAAGCTTTTAGCATTGAGAAGCTGCAGCACATGCTGCCATTTGGGACTTGTCTGTGGGGGCAAACCCTGTCACATGCTTGGTTCAGCCACACTCTGCCAAAGCACTGGTGCTGCTCCTTCCCCTGCCCTTTCAACTGGCAGGGGATTTAGAGAGCTAAAAAAATAGTAATGGAAGGAAAGGAAAGATTTTAAATATATATAGATAGATATAAAAAGCACTTGCATCCTTGCAGTGAAAAAAATATGTGTATATGAGATGAAGCAAGAAATACCTGACTCTTTGGCTTATTGTTATTCTGGCTTCATTCTAATGCAGTTTCTTCCTGTTCAATATCAGTTTATAAAACTGTGTTCCATGTCCACTGACCCCCAATAACTAACAAATCCCTCTGTGCAGCTGGATGAATAAATTCCAGTTTGTAGTAGTGCAAATGCATTCTGATAACTGTTCAGTGGATCTATAGTAAATTAAGCATTACAAAGATGGGGGTTAGAAAAATAAAAGGATATAGGATTGATGTATGTTTTTAATATAGTATTCATTTCTGGTAGCAATGATATTTTTTTTTTTCTATAGAGACTAAGACATGCTCTTCTGTCAGCAAATTGTGTCTTTTTAATGCCAATGAAAGGAAAGATTTAGTGATCAATTGACACATTCAGAAAATTTTATTTACTTCATTCTATCCATGAACTGGCACTACAGAGACACTTCTGCATAGATTCCCTTAAACATTTCTGGAATGCCACTGTACAGATGGAGAAGCGAAAACACAGAAACATTTACTACCATTTGTGTACCTTTGGTAGAATGTTTGTGGAATTCATTTCTACCTCGGTTTTCCAAAGCTACAATTCATTGACCCAAGGATGTGGAAATCACTGCAGCTTTGCTGAAGTGGAACGGAGCTGCTGTCCATGAGTTGGGCATCCTCAGCTTTGTCTCAGGAGGTTCATTGAATGGAAAGGCATCATCATTTTATGTAAGAGTTGGTGGGTTTTGTAGCTCTGCTTTAGAATTATTGAGTGAAATGTTGAATGTGACCTGCAGTCATTTACTGTGCAAGTGCTGATTTGTTTGTTTAAAGCTGCACTTGATCCCCCTCTACCTCTTACTCTCACACACATAATCTAAAGAATTCATACTTAAAATTTGCTAATGTTTTTTAATGTGTTCAGGGCTTCTGCTGCAGTTTCTCCCTGTGAGAACAGGAACTGGTTTCCAAGTAAATAGAATCGAATTGACTGCAATCCATTTTAAACAACATAAGCAGTGATCAAAATTTCTATCATTATTTTTGCATTATGTGGGAAGTCTGAGAGACATCTGAGTAGAGACAGCAATAACAATGCATTAAACAGATCAGAGAAACCAGCATGTCACCTGTTCTGATGGTGAAAAGTTCTTTCAGAGAAAGAGAAATCCTTCAAAGATATGCTTTAATTATATTTTTACCTTTGTTCTTCCAAGTGCACGAAAATATCATAAGAACTTGGGTAATATGTGGCAATTTAATTTACAGGATGAATTGTTGAGACTCGGCCAACAACCCTTTGTGGTCGTGTTCCAAGCACAGAAATGCATATGCAAAAACGACAGTGTGAAGAGATGTCAGAATTTCTTTCAGCTTAAAATGTCACCTCCACTCGTAGCAGCTTTTTGGTAGATCCCATTCTAAGGGGGTTTTGGTTTTTACTTTTTTAAGGTCCTAAAGTTCTGTGAATTTACTATAAGCATGTAAAAACAGTCCCAATAGGATGCAAATAGCCTTCTTGCCGTGCAGGAGTTGAATGTGGTTATTAGCTTGTTCTCTTCACTCACAAACCCAAATAGCTCAGACCGAGTTTAGCTCTCAGTGAGCCTGCAAAGGAGAAAAGTGCAGAGGAAAGAAAAACGGGGGTTTGTTGGTTTGGGGGTGGGTTGTTTCCCTTGTTTTTCTTCTTGCTGTCATTACTCAGTCTCCTGATATGTATTTGAATGGGCCCTGATTAGTGCACACTCCCTGCAGTTGGTCTAATAAGTCTGACCTCGTCACACACTGCTGCTGTTTGTTTTCACTAATTAAACATTTCATGTACAGGAAGGGAAATCCATACAAGGGGTATCAATGCAGCCTGGTGAGACTAAGTGAAACAAACACCTGCCAGGAGTGGTTTGGGTACAGCTGATCCTGCCTTCAGACAGGAGCATCATCTGTCAAGTTGCCTTTCATCTCCAATTTCCACAGCTTGTAGTAATATTATATGAATATCAGTGTAGCTGCATGGATGTTGCTGTGGTATCTTCTCCCCTGTCAAGACTAATCAAATTTAAACAACATTTAAATAAACTTCATTTGCCTGTTCCAAAAGACAGTGTTATTTTCATTCCCTACCTGCTTCACATGGGTTAAAGAATAATAAAGACAGGTAGTACCCACTTAGCTGGACATATTACTAGGTGCAATTAGCACTCAAAGCAGCATGGAATGGCCATGAGAGAAGACTTAGTAATGCTCCATTTTATTGCATTTTCTATGTTTTTCAGCTTTTTCCTGTTTCAGGATGATATCTCAGAAATCATTTAATCTGAAGACAGATCTTGGAAAAATGAATGATGAAGGATAGCTTCCTAATTAACACTGGGGGGAAAACATACTCTCATAATTCATTCCTTCACCTCTGGCTAATTTTAAAGGTGATTTACTTAAAATTTCTTACAGGAACAAGAGACCAAAGTGCTGGAGATACTCCTTGCCCCAACACAGGATTTCATATGTCCAGAGTGGTACTAAAAGTCTTAGTTCCAGGATATCCCCAAGGTCAGGAGTTCCTATGGGAGCAAACTAGTACATCTTCCAACTCCAAACCTGTCCCCATGTAGCCAATATGAGGCATTTTGCCTCAGAAACACAGCAACTCTCCAGTGAAAGGTTTTCCAGGTGTGCAACTCTTGCTGTAGTTTTGTAGGAAGAGGGAATATAAGGTTTGTGGCCCCAGAACAGTTGCCTATTTTCACTGAAATTTTTCATCAAGCTTTAATTTTTAGTTTAATTTAATTTTCACTCAGACACTGAGGTTTATCTGTAACTTTGAATTAAATGAATCAAAAGCTTGAAAAAATATTGAGATGGACTGGTGGAGAGACTCTCTGCAGCTTCATCATGGACACAGTAGCCATTGACTTTGAACTAGGAGTTTGCAAAGGAGCCCAAACACATCCTGATATTGCCATTAAAACTAATAGCATAGGCAATTGAATTATTTTACTCATCCCTGCATGCCAAGAGGACCATAAATCAAAGCCCAGTAAATTAAAGGCCTATTTAGAATTTTGATGTCAGTTTGGATTTCTTAAATATACATTATTTTCCATTTTATGTTTAGGGCTGAAAGTCACATGAAGAGCGCTTGATATAAAAACTCATTATTAAGAACTAATTGCCTATGAGCTGCATTCATATGACAGTTATGTTTATTTTTTAAGAGTCTAAGAAGAAGTCAGAAATAGCACTCTAATACACAATTAATAATCTGTGTTTTGTTCAAATGGTTTTGGCTATTTATGAGCTAATAGTGATCCCAAAGATAATGAGCTTTTATACACAACTGCAAACCTGTGACAACTGGGGTAAAATGTAAGACTGGGTCAGAATGTGTAACAGTTTTTGATCAAATAAACCATATGATTGATGTCCTCTCCTTCCCTATAAGAACTGATTAAGATGAAAGGTTTCTCAGGGCCATGTTTTTGGCCAACATCTCTTTAACAGATATGAGAGAGACCACGTGTTATATAGAAGAGATGGTTTAGGCTAAAACTTTGCTAAGGATTATGTTTGCAGGTGAAAAAGGTGTGTGTGCAAGTGTTCAGGTCTGTGTCCTGGCTGGAGTTACCTCACTGCTGTAAATGCTATTAAACAGCTGTATGGAAGTGACCCCTGTTTCTGATCCTACAAAAAGGATGGACAGACAGTCATAGTACAAAATGGAGGAGTAATGGACTAACCAGATTTTTACAATACAGAAATGGGAAAATACCTCATATCAACATATTTTTCTGCGTAATACTCTGGATCTTTATATTGGTGTTGGACACTCATATTGTAAAAATAATTGTCATAAATACATGTTTCTTAGACAAAAGGTGATGCATTAGCAGGAAAAAGGGCTGCTATGCAGGTGAGTAAACCAAATGATGTTTGGAGCCAATATGGACTCTCTCCATGCCAGGGGTAAAACATGCTAACAGGAGGAACTGCAAAGGGAACATCTGGTTCTGTTGCCTTGTCTGCACATTCTGGCTCTGGGCAGGTGACATTGTTTTGCGTTCCTGTTGGGCTATTATTGTGCAAACATTTCACAGACTATTCTTGCACAAAAATTGGATATGTGTAAAATCAGTCTCTGAATGGGACTTTGTAAACCTTTAATTTACTACCCCAAATAAGAACTCCTTCACTCAGCCCTCTGAAGGAAATTAGCCTTCTGACACTTCCAGTGGCTCTCCTCTGGACCCAGTTCAACAGATCCATGTTTTAATGTGATGAGGGCTCCAGGGTTGGACCCAGGATTCCAGGTGGAGAAGAGGGGCAGAGTCCCCTCCCTGGACCTGCTGGCCTTTGGCTAAGCTGTGCTGGTTGTCCCAAATCACCTCCCTGCCCTCCGTGTGTGTCTGCAGAGCTTCAGGGAGGATTTGTTCCATGACCTTCCCAGGGTCCTCCTTTCTGCACTTTTTTAAGATGGGTACAAAGTTCCTCTTTCTCCAGTCACCAAGGACTTCTCCTGGCTGCCACCACTTTTTGAGTGCCATGGAAAGTGCCTTGGCAACTCCATCAGCCAATTCCCTCAGGACTGTGGGATGCTTCTCATCAGGTCCTATAGACTTCTGTGTGTTCAGCATCCTCAGGGTGACCGCAAACTTGATTTCTGTCAGTGGGAGAGACTTCACTCCCCCAGTCCCTGCCTTGCAGTCCATCCTCTCAGGAGGTGTGGGAAAAGAGGTTCCCATTAAAGATTGAGGCAAAAAGGTTGTTGAGAACCTCAGCCTTCTCCTCATCTATTGTTTGCCAGTCTTGCTTATCAGGGGGGATGCACTTTCTTTGACCTTCCTTTTCTGGCTGACATACCTGTAGGAGTCCTCCTTATTAATCTTTGCATCCCCTGCCAAGTTCAGCTCCATCCATATTGGTCAGCTAAATAAGATTGGTTCCATCTAACTTGCAAGTTATGTTTCTTCAGGGATCAGTGATTATTATTTGTGCTTTGTTTATACCCTGGGGTGTCTGATATCACACTGTTAATGTCTTCAAAGCTTCTGTTAATGTCTCGAACTTTTCTGAGCTCCTACCACAAGTTCCCTCTTTTTCTTCAACAGCTGTCAAAATACAGCTTCCTGATAATATAACTAACGTTTAATTATCACAGCCTAGTCAGGCGTGCATCAGTGTTCCAGGGTCACTGAGCAGTTTGCCAAAACAGTGGACTGTTATTAGATAGATAGATTGCTTTGGTAACTACTTGCTATTAATATCTATTAATTATAGCACTGCCAGGGGTATGTTGTCAAAACTGCTTTATGGCATCGACTCATACACATTGCAGTCTTGTAAATCTTGTTTCCACAGGACACCAACTGCCCTCCTGCTCCTTGAGTTTTTCAGTATACATTGCTCATAATTCATGATGGCCTTGATTACAGGTTGACCAGAAAGGTCACAAACTTCCTGAGTTGTTTCCTCATTTGTTGGTATAACAAACCAAGGCAATTTTTTTTTGCCCATTTTGCACACTTTGGAAGGTAACAGGTACTGTTGGTTAAGGGTTCTGTTGTCTGACATTTCAGAGATACTGCTCTAGTTTTTGTTGTGCTCCTCTGCATTCTTTGTTCACTGGTTTTTCAGCGTGAGTGGACCAGTTATGGAAAAATGATGTCAGAAATCCTTTCCCCACTGTCAAATTAAATAGGAAAGTAACCCAATCCTGCTAACAGAGGTAAAAGAGCACTGAGAGGGGTTGCTGGGCTCTGAGCTACACAGAAGGAATTCTTGTAGTTGGACATTTTACCTTTGTTTTCTGAGAAAGGAAGTACAAAATGTGTGCCATTGAAATGTAAAATGCAGTCATACCAGTAAATCAAACTAATCACTTTTAGCAACACTACCTGAGTCAGCAATCCTGTTAGTGGTGTGGTTTGGAACAGAATGTCTACTCATGGCCCACCTGAATAGATGGGCAGTAGGGAACAGATTCCCTATGGCTTTATAGGCTGCATTTTTGTATGAGAAAGACTCACTGCATTTCATCAGTGAAATGCTAAATTGCTCCAGGCTAAACCCAAAGTACAATTTTTTTCTTAACTATGTTCTTGAGAGAAACTCCTGCTCTTCTCCTCCTTCTTGGCTTACTGCAGCTCTTTGCTGTTCCTTCCTTCAGGAGTGGATGCAGATGTGTAGAGAGAAAATTCAGAGGGTACATCAACGTAGTTAGCAAATCACTGGAGGGAGAAATCCCACATACTTGAGCTGAATTCCCACTGCACCTGGAATGTCCCAGCTCCTGGGGGAGGGAACCTCAGGGGTGAAGCCCTTTTCTGTTCTCCTCATCTCATCTGTATTTCCTTGGGGAGTTTTCTGTCAAAACACAAAACATTTCTATTGATTCCAGCTCTGGGAATTAACATCCACACCCACTTTATTTTAAAGTCCTTGAATTTCAAGCTATTTAGAGATACAGTGAAATGGAGAAACCCTAATTTTTAATTATGAGATTGGATCTTCATGTAGTAACTGGGGCAGCTTTGAGCCCATTTGTTCTTGCTGAGGATGCAGGTTGATAGTTCTGGGCAATGCTCTGCTCCAGGTTCCCAAGAGCATTGCTTGAATAATTCTACAAATGAAACCAAAGTTTCCAGTGTTATTTTTCTCAAGTGTAAATTGGAAAAATGCTCTGAGACATTCACCTGCCTTTTCAATAATCAGTTTGTTTTCCACTGTTTTCCACAGAGAATTCTTGGGGTGATCCTACTGAGAAATCAACATGACCTGGGAAGCTGGTCTAAAATCCCAGATGCACAATAGCTTTGGCCCCCTCTTCTTTTAGAATAAAGTAGACATTTTTTGTGCTTGCAGTCAGGCACATTATCATCAGTGTGGTGTAAAAACTTGACCTGTTCCAGGAAGACAGATTTTTATGGCCAAATTCCATATATAAAGAGAAAGGAAAGAAGAGTCAGTATTTACTTCTTGCGAATATTTCTTTATTCATATCAAAAATCATTATTATTGTTCAATATGAAAAGTGAGGCATCAAACATAATACAATACCTTTTTCTTCTGTTCTGTACTGGCAGCTCTATACTTGAATACGAACCAGTGTTGGCTTTTCTCAGTTATGAAAATAGTAAAGTAGAAGAGGTTTTCAAGGTATTTCATTTTTGATCTCACTTTTATTCCATCCTATAGGCCATAATTGTGGCATATACCAGAAGGGTCCTAGAAAGTGGAAGAGATTGTATTAACAACACTTCGTTGAAATTGGCCAAAATGAGGACCTTTTCATTCAGAGAGGAGCTTTCTGTACACGAGGCTTCCAACACTATTGGGTTTCTTTCAAAACTCTCGGAACAAAACCCACCGAGTTTATTCAAGTCAGAGTTACTTCATACATTACCAAAAGCAGAAATCTCTTAAAACTTTTTCAACTAAATCTGATACAGAGCAAGTCTGAAGGGAGTTTGAGTGAGTGGAAAAGCCTTATTCCTGCAGCAAGTGCAAGAGAATATGCTGTTGACCTTTTGAGAGTGAAAAGACTATTTCATAGGTTCAGTGGGCAGCATATAAGACATGAAATAAATCACTCAGCTGTTGTGCTTAAAATGCTCTGTAGCTTTCTAACATTCTGCTGTTACCAGTCTCCTTAGGTATATATTGTAAATGTCTGAGCAGTTTATATTAAAGATGTTCAGGGTTTGGTGCTAAAATTTTTTCAAGCAAAACTCAGTAAATCAGATAATTATCAGTTTTTTAAAAGAAATGCCTGGTTTTACTTCTTTGCATGCAATTAGATTTTTTAATACAGGTGAACAACTTAAAAATACATGTCTTATTTAGATAAGACTGCTGGTTAATAGAATGAGGGAAAATTGTCCATATTATCCAGTATGAGGTTCCCCCCATGCCATATAGAATAGGTATCGAGGAAGAGGCCACAGTGCAATATTTTCCTGGTAGCACAAATTGGCCCTTCAGTGCATGACGAGGAAGAGGAATCTGCTGCAATATGTACTCTCAGTGACATTTTGATTTTTGGCACTTGTTTGTGTATGTGCAAAAACATCCTGTCTACTGATAAATAGAGTTTTGCTCATAATATAATGCTTGAATGAATAGAGTGAGGATAAATAAGTTGAAGTTATTGGGTAACTTGGCTTCAACTCTGCTCTCCTTTAGAAAAAATGTCTTTTTTTGTGGCTCCATGAATATCACTGGGCTGCCTACAGCACTACCAACATTAATATATGTCAAAATTTTGAAGGATTCAGAGACTGAAACAATATCTGGATAAATTACTAAGTGAATGGATAAATAATTACAAATAGTTAAGATACCGCAGTTCAGCAAGTTACATCCCATCAGCTGGAACATGATAACTGATTATTTGCTTGAGTTTAGTCCACTGTGAATGTTAAGTCTCTGCCTTAAACCACCTTCAACTCAAGCTGAGTAACTGAGAAAGTTTCAGCTTTTTAATGTGTGGTGTAGGCACATAAAGTTTGCCAGTTTCTTGGGTTTGTGTAAGTTATTCTGCATTTTCCAAAATAAAGAACATCTTGCAGTAAATTGTTTTTTTCTTCATAATATTTTCACCAGTTAATTGAAAGGAAAATAAAAAACATTGCATAGATACAGAAAGCATCAATAACAAAAGTAAAAAAAAATCATGTATTTACAAACAATATAGAAAACTAAGAAATTAAGATAGAATTATATTGCATTCTCTGCCTTTGCATGGTTAATGGATAGAGCTTTTTTGGGATCATTTCTTCTAAGCCATTTATGGTGGAAATAAAGAATAAAAGAAAAAAAGTTAAAAATTAGGCTATTCTGCAGCCTTTGTGTTGCTATTGCTCCTTTTCTGTAGCATATACTGCTCTCTTTTTTTGCATTTCTGCTTTAAGCAATGGATTTCTTTTTTGGACCTTTTCACTTATGTTGCATTCAGACCAGCCATGTTAAATCTTTGAGTTTAGTGTTGAACCAGAGGATAATACAACTTGATAGTCATAAGGGGACAATGCATCTTGATAGTCATAGTTACCTTTAATAATACAAAGGGCTCAAGTCAAAAATGGAAATAGTCTAGTTTAAAAACACAATGAAAAGTAACTGCGTCTGATTTTATTCAGTGTAAAAAATAAATTAATGTGAAAGATCGTTGATTGCTTTTGTAATTTGGAGTGCAATCTTATGGAACAAATAAAGCTTTCCTGTCCTAAATAGCATGGGTGGATGACAAAAGTAATACAAAAGTGCCCATCCACTCTTGAGTTGGTACCTGGTGAAGGGGCAGTATAGGCATTGCCTGTCCCTGCAGGGCTCACACTCCCAGCTGCCCTGCCAGGGTATCTTTGGATAAATCCTCTTGTTGGTATGACCTTCCAGCAGTTGTGTGTTGGGTTTGCATGGCAAGGTTTTAGTAGCAAGGGTGCTACAGGGGTGGTTTTTGTGAGAAGCTGCTGGAACCTTCCCCCGTGCCCATGGGGCCAATTCCAGCTGGCTCCAGGATGGACCTGCCCCCGGACAAGGCTGAGCCCATCAGAGGTGGTGGCAATGTGTGTAAGAAGGGGGAAAAACTGCTGGGCAGCAGCCTGAGAGAGTGAGAAGATGTGAGAGGAGCAGCCCTGCAGCCCCCAGGGCAGAGCAGGAGGGGCAGGAGCTGCTCCAGGTGCCTGAGCTGAGGGTCCCCTGCAGCCCCTGGGGCAGCCCATGGGGAGGCAGCTGTGCCCCTGCAGCACAGGGAGCTCCAGGGGGAGCAGAGACCCCCCTGCACCCCTGGAAACCCCACAGTGGGGCAGGGGGATGCCCAAAGGGGGCTCTGAGCCCGTGGGAAGCTGTGCTAGAGCAGGATCCTGGAGGAGCTGTGGCTCCATGGAGAGAGGAGCCCAGGCTGGAGCAGCTTTGCTGGCTGGACTGGTGACCCCACACTGGATCAGCCTGTTCCTGCAGTACTGTGCTCCATGGGAAGGGACCCACACTGGAACAGGTCCTGAAGAACTGTCTCCCATAGGAGGGGCCCTGCACTGGAGCAGGGGATGAGGGTGAGGAGTCCTCCCCTGAGGAGAAAAGAGTGGCACAGACATCATGGATTGATGACCATGGGTGACTGAGAGGGAGGAGGGAGAGAATTTGGGAGTGAGGCTCAGTGCAGGCAGAATGAAAGCAAGGGGGGAAGGTGTCTTTAGGATTTAGTTGATTCCTCATTACCCTACTCTGATTTGATTGGTAATGAATTAGCCTGATTTCAAGTCTGTTCTCTGTTTCTCCCTGTGGTGGTGACTGGTGAGGGATCTCTCCCTGCCTTGATCTCGACCCACAAGCCTTTCATTGCATTTTCTGTCCCCTGCCCCATGGAGGAGGGGAGTGACAGAGTGGTTTTGGTGTGCACCAGAGGTCCAGCCAGGGTCAAGACACCTCAAGGAGTAATAAAAATGTGCGTTAGAAACTAAGTCCCTCCCGAGCCCAATCTGCCATCCAGAAGCTGAAGTACAACCAAATACATGCAGATGCATTTTACTAGGACTTGATCCTGTGTGTGTTTTAAATAATTGAAACTGATGGAACTCTTTGCATGATTAAAGATAGATACCTGGCAAGGTGCAGCGTCACATCCTGGGCTATCAGTGCCACTGATAGAAATTAATATGGAGCAGTTGGTGCTTGGTCCTTCACATTCCCAGTTCTGGGGTTGGCTCAGTGCATTTGGTGATGACAGAAAAATGCAGCCTCACTGGACCTGGAGTGTTTATTTTCCTGCTCATTACCTTTCCGTGCTGTTGCAAGACAGGTTTAAGGTGTTTAGCAATTGTTTTGATGGTATAAGAGTAGCTTAGCAGAGCTGAAACTCTGGACAATAATGTTTATCTATACAGCAGTTTCACTGTTATTAAGTTCTCCACGCATTTCGGAGATAATTCACAGTTCATTGATTTTGGTATTTAAAATGTATTCATTCATATAAATACTCTTCAGACAGTTCACATTGATCTTAATACAATCTTAAGTTCTTTATGGCACTCAGTGAATTCAGGGTGCTCAAGGAACTTTGTAAACTGAAAGAAAATAAAATTAATTACCTGGTTGCTTCCACAGCCTTTCAGGAAACCTTCTTTTCAATGCTTTGGTGGAGACAGAGCACTTGAAGCATAGAGGTAAAGGCTGTCAAATCAAAGTTTTGCTAAATTGGCAGCTGTGATAACACACTGCCTTTTTACTTTCCTTTCCAAGCTGTTTGCTCCATCCAGCTCAGGAGTAGCATATTAAACAAATTCTCAGTCTTGAAGATTCTGTTGTATCAACTGTACCCATACAAAACAAGTTATAGTGCACCATTAAAACCTCTTTTATTTTCAATAATATCAAGGCCAGCTATAATCTAAGCTCAAATAGTAAACTAGACACATCTGGAGGATGGGAGAGTCAACCAAACACCTAAAACAGCCTCTGGAAGGGCCTTCCTCTTTTTATCCATGATTCAAAGGTATCAGGTTGGTACCTAATCAAAATGTCTCAGCTAAGTAGGATGGAATTGGGCCTAAGCTTTTTTAGTCATAGTTTTAGATAGGAAAAATCCTTGAAGTTGCTGAATTTATGGTAAGCTAAAGCATGGTGAATTACCTTGTGGTTTCTGTCAACTAAGAGCACACATGTGGACCTTGCTGTGTCAAGAGTGTTACTTGATGGTGACCTGACTGTGTATTTGATGACAAAAGTCAATCAAAATAATTAAATAGTGCAGTATCTGGTGATTGAGTGCACTCAAAACTCGTATTGTTTCATAGCTCCATGTTTATATAGTGGCACTGAAATGCAGGCGTAAGCAAGAAATGGCTATTCTTTGTCAGTACTTGTTTTAAAAATAAGTTTTGGGTAAAGTCATAGTATTCCTGATTTGCAGTGCTAAATTCAATTTTACCCAGATTGCATCTACCTTTGTGGAATTTGCTTATCTCTGTCCTTGTTTGACATAATCAGATCTTCCTGTGGTACAGGCTGGCACACTCCCTGCTGAATTGTGAGGCAGTATTGCTGTCTGACTGCTGATGATACAGAGCTAGATTTATGCAAGACTTGAAGTATACCACAGAAACTCAGGATTATACATGATATGTATCATTATTTCTTTTAAACAGATAACTGAAATGCTCTTTTGATGCATACTTAATGTAGCAATAGATAATACTTGTACTCATGCATTGGTAGCAACACCCAAACCAATTTACTGAGCTCTATTTTACAAATAAAGGAGAAAAAGTTTTCTCTGGTTATGTCTGTATCCTTCCTTGGAAAACAAGGCACTTTACAACATCCAGATATTATCTCATCAGAATCTATTGAAAGGGTAATTAACAGAGACAAAACAAGTTTTAGTTTCACTGATTATATCTGCAAAGATCTCTTCCAGAAGAACTCAAAGACCTGCTTAATAGTTTGATTGCCATTTCATGACACCCAGCCCCCTTCAGTCACATATCTCACTGCTCTCTGTGCAAAAATAAGATGTATATTGTATCTGAAGCCTTAGGACAAATTCCCATCACGATAATCACAAACTGAAAGGGCAATCTGAAAAGCCACTTATTTCTAATACAAGATGATGGTGCTTGCTGAACTTAATATTATTTACTAGTCTTTAAGGTCTGTAATTTGCACTCATGTTAATGCATTCTAATTATTATCCTGCTTAGCTTTTGTTTCCCTTGAAGATTAAAGTGGTCTGTTTGATGTGTGCAAAGAAGTGACTACAGAAAATGGTGAATTAATTGGAAGATGTCAGCTCAGGAGAATGTTTTTGACATGAGGGCTGTAAGACTGTTAACAAACAGATAAACTCATTTGTCTCATCATGGAATGAAAATAAAAATCACAACATTATGATAAAATCCTGACTAGGAAATGCCTGCAAGACTCTTTGAAGCCTTGGGTTCTTTTCTTCTCTGGGTTTTGGCACTGTGATATATGCAAACCACGTTTCCCAGGACTGTGAAGGGAAATAGGTTCCATGCAGAACAGATGGATCAGGGCTAATGCGGGGATGTGCACTGGAGACGAGAACAGATTAATACCACAAGGGGAGACTGGAGGAAAATTGGAAAGATGGGGGTATTTGAACTAATTCATGAATCATTTCCAACTGATAGTTATGCCTTCGGGCACAGTGAATAATATCAAGGAAGCATATTTAAAATTTATAAGTTTGTTTTAATGTAGATTAGAATTAAGAGCTGTACTTTTGGATGATTAAAAAGATATGCTGTATTCCCCCCTCCCAAAATGTACCTTTGTGATTTAAATATCGCTGATGAGCATAATTATGTGCACTGTGACATGAATTGCTGTTTGGAAAACCCATGGCAGATTCATGGACTTGACACAAAGCTTTTGGGAAGGGATTTTTTGGAAGAACTCTATGAGCTGGAAGAACATGCTCTTCCACTTGAATCCAAGCCACAGAGATGCAGCTCTGGAGACATGGTCTGATTGCTAGATCTCATTCAAATGTCTCTCTCAAAGTCTCCCCTGTCTTTATCTTATCCAAATAGCCTTCAGTCTTATGAGGTTCAGGCTTCCCAAAGCTGTGCCAGAGTGAGCAAATGTAAATCCAAAGCTCTCTGAATGAAAACTTCAGGCATATGTTACAGAAGGAGCCTTTCACCAGAGGCATTTCACATCATTCTTATGCTACTCTTCCTAATGGATATTTTACTGTAGGCCAGACAACCACATGGAAATAAAGAGGTCCACCTGAAAATTACAATTATTTTAACATGCATTAAATCACCAGGGTCTGAAACAATGAAGATATGTGAGGGATAAGTAACTTCTCAGTACCAGTGAAGGTGTCAGAGTTTTGTTTATGTCTGGAAAAGTACAATTCCATGTGTTAAGACATAAGAGATCCTTCATCTTGCAATGCTCAGAGTATGTGGATGAGCCTGATTACCCATATTCATGTGGACCTGGTTAATAAGAGGAAAAAGAAACTGTGAGAAAAGGAAATGTATAGATAAGTGTCTGGGTGCTCTGTGTTCTCTACATGACTTCTCAGGAGATACTTTTCAGGCTGTAGAGGAGGATGTGAAACACTTGACAGTGAGGGCAGATTCTGAGAAAAATCTGAAGAAGATGGGTAGTTCCCTTTGCTAGTAAAAAGTAATCTACCTGTGTTTCTGTTCACAGCACAGATGATGTATTATGCCTTTTGTACACAGTTCTTTAATCCCAGGAAAGGCTCAATAGGAACAGAGAAAAGTATAAAATGGTTCCCTTGCCTAAAACCTGATTCTCATCTGCTGATTTCATTGCAGGTTGCAAATCTGGCCTGTTCAATCTCAAATAATGAAGAAGGTGTGAAGTTAGTCCGTATGGCAGCCACGCAGATTGATAGTCTGTGCCCCCAGGTAGGTGAGGTTCCTCCTAAAAGGTATCTGAGAACTCTTTATCATTTAAAAGCATTACTAAACCGAGGCAAGGAATACAGCCTGGATGAAGATTAACCTTGTCTTTGTCATGGCATTGTTGCCTGATTTCCCCAAACTATAAAAAATGCATTCATACCTTGAGACCCACATATCAGGGGGGCTGTAGTGCTGCATTTTTAACACTGCCCATAATCTATTTGTCCTTTGTGTTGTGAAAAAAGCTTTCCCACTCCTCCTAACCAAGTGGGTTTGAATAACAGGTAATAAATGCTGCGCTCACGTTGGCTGCCAGGCCCCAGAGCAAAGTGGCCCAGGACAACATGGATGTCTTCAAAGATCAGTGGGAGAAGCAGGTGCGAGTCCTCACGGAGGCTGTGGATGACATCACCTCGGTGGATGATTTCCTCTCTGTTTCAGGTACTGGGATCAAGGGCCTTTTCTAAAAATACATTCCTGAATTGAGGTAATGGGTCAGAGTGGACAAAAGCTGTAATTACTAAAGCATCATTAAGCCATTAGTCTGTGTCTATGGGAATGCTGATCTTCTGCACTCAGTAGGAGCAACCATGCCATGTCAATTAATCCCTGGTAGCAGTGGTTGCCTTTTCACCTCCCAGAAAATGGCATCCTATTTGTACTACTATTCCTAGCGGAGTTTTGCTTCAACTCAGCCACAAAGTAGGATTTTGGACACCTTTTAAAAATGTGTTCCAGACCTATGACTGGCTGACAGCATTTGTAGATATTGTTACACTCCTTGTGCAGTTGTAGGCAAGAAGAGGAAAGATAAACTTTATAGAATCACAGAATGGTTTGGGTCGAAAGGGACCTTAAAGAGCATCTACTTTACAACCCCTTGCTGTGGGCAGGGACACTTTCCACTAGCCCAGGTTGCTCCAAGCCGTGTCCAACCTGGCCTTGGAGACTTTCTGTGCCTGTACAGTGGGGCACATGTACCATGCAGTCCTGGCCACCTGTACCAGGTGAGGGACAGGAAGAAAGGAAATAGGAAGGTGCTGCATGTGTTAGTGGTGGGTCTGATGTGTTAAGTTAATGGTTGGACTCAGTGACCATGGAGACCTTTCCCAACCTTAATGACTCCATGATTCTGTTATTTGTGTCTAGGTATGAGAGCTGAAGGCACTGCTGGGTCTCAGAGTATTTGGTGTAACAATAAAACCAGAGAGAAGTAGTAAAGTAGTAGGAGAAGCAGCAAATCTTTGCACTTCTCCAACCTCACCAGGGAGGCTTGAAATGCAAAACATCTTCTCTGTAGGAAAAAAAGTGTCTTAGTCCTTCCTTAAGGAAGGGATGTATAAGAGAAGGAAGGACATGGGCTCTTTGGGTCACAGTCTTTTCTCCATCCTCCTTGTAAAGTGCTCTGACTTGTGGCAGGGTGTGTTGTTGTGACAACCCTGTGAGTGCTGTAATTGAAAATTGCTGAGTGTCCTGGGTTAATTGTCTGCTGCAGGAAACTCATTTTCCTCTTTTGGTTGGAAGGTGAATGTCACTGTCGTGAGTAAGGACACAGCGTGCCAAGAGTGCTTGGCTTACCTGAATGTCTCAGAAGAGCCAAATCTCTTGAGAGAGTCTGCCTGAAACATTGGATCATTCTACATTACTTTCCTTGATGTTTCCTAATTTTTTTAGTAAAAGTTTATGAGATTTGGAGGAAAAAAGGTACTTATTCTTTAAAAAGTCCTTAATTTTCTTTTTTTTTTTGCACTCCCTTTTATTTTTTTTGGTTGCTCCTGCTAGTGTTACTAACAGGAAAATGGCTTGGCTTAGTTAATTACTCTCCACTGTTCAACAGCCTGTTAGAGTGTTTACTGCAAGCCATGGCAAGGAGATGGAAATGAATTGTCAGAATAAAAGGTACTTCAGAGTCTGGGAGCACATTTTGTTTGAGATTTCAGGCCGACAAACACTTTCAGCAGACCTGCTACAGTAAAATGCAAACCAGGCAAACTGCAGACCCAGCCCATGAGCCAAAGACTTGACAAACTTCCTCCAATGACCATTTGCTGATTTGTCTGAGGACTTTGTTTGCTCCAAGTGCTTGTATCCATAAACCAGAAGTCATTTGAATGGATGGAAGGGAGTTTCATTTCTTTTTCTCAAATCCTTTTTCCTTCTAACTTAGTCTTGACTTAGATCCAAACTTTCCAAGGTGGCTGAGAAGTATCGTTTCCATGGAGTTTGTATTTATTTTTCTGATTCTGTCCATAAAATATTAAACATGAGAAAAGCAGGACATGCTTCCAGAATTCCTGTTGCTGCTTGCTGTAAGCTTGGAAGCCTCAGATTACACAGGGTAGTTTTATTTTTGGATGTTAGACCAGCAAACCCTTCTAAATGCTACTGCCTGATTAAACGTAACTCCTGAAATGACACCTCCTCCTCTTCATATTGGCTGTCACATTTGGTGGTGTGTTTTAATGATATGGTGGCTACCGAAAGAAAGCTGACCATAATTTTAGCAAGTTGTTTTATATTCCAAATGCACCCTCTGTTCAAATACACATTGCACTTCTTGGGCAAAATTTGGCTATGCCATCATAAAAGCAATTGATGGTGGGGAGAACAAAAGAGTGAAGAAAAATTTTAGCAAAGCAATGTTTTTTAATTCTGCATAGGGAGTTTTTTAAACAAAGAATTTTGCCTTGCAAGTTACACAGATTCACAGCTCAGGGGACTTTCACTTTCCACCCATAGTTGTTGCAGTGTAAAAAATCAACATCTGTAAAGCATTTCTGAAACTCAAATGATCCAACCTTGGGATTTTGAACAGTGAAGATTAGTGAGTTGTTCTTTTTAGTGGCCAAGGATAATTAACAAAAAGCAGTTGGTGAACTGATTAATTAATTCTGTTTTACTACTACAACAAAGAAGAGCATTTTGTTTTCACTGTAGGGGTGTCTGTAGCAGAAAAGCCTTCTTTAGGTTCTTTAGGGTCACCAAGTGTCTCAGACTGAGTTTGGTCAAATATGAAATTCAGACACAGCCTTACTGAAATGAATTTGACTTTTCTGATTGCAGAGTAATAATGCCTGACCTACACAAAATCTGCTTCATCTTTTCACATTACCTATATGAGAGTACTACATAAATTATGGTACTGCAGCATATGAGAGTAGTTGGCCTGATTCTGAGCCAAAAAATCCATGCAGCTTCCAAGGATCCAGTAAAGCTGCTCGATGTTACCTCGTCTGAGCAGAGTCACTTGTCAATTCTTACTTCAGAATATGCACAGTCACATCCAGTGTGTGTGTCATGGAAATTCACAGCTTATTTTCTGGCATAGATGGAGAGAAGGAGATGAACTACCTGTGCCCAGGCTCCCTGCTATCTACAAAGGCCATCTCATCAAAACTGTTTCATTTTCTGACTTATTTAGGCACAAATGAGCCAAACATATTAAATGTGCATGGGAATGTGTAGGTTCATCTTCAGAAAATTGCATGTTCATTAGACAATCTGAAAAATGTTTGACCACTTTCCTTTTTGCCCTGATTTTTACTATAATAAAATTCAGTGTGATGGTTGAAATTAATGTGTCTGGTTTTCAAAGAATTACATGTTTGCACTCACAGTATGGGTAAGATGATACAGCCCAACCCCTGTTAAATATCACACTTGGGATTTTTACTATTATGTGGCAGAATATCACACAATGACATTTGCTGTGCAGACTTGGATAAAGACAGATATCAATTTTTTAGCATGCTGACATTTGCTATTTACCCAGACCTGTAAGCTTGGCTCAGAGGAAGAATGGAATTAAATGAGCCATATTTTTTCCCTCCATTGCAGAAAACCATATTCTGGAAGATGTGAATAAGTGTGTGATTGCTCTCCAAGAGGGGGATGTGGATACACTGGACAGAACTGCGGGTGCCATCCGAGGCCGTGCAGCCAGAGTTATTCACATCATTAATGCAGAGATGGAAAACTACGAGACTGGAGTTTACACTGAGAAGGTGCTGGAAGCCACCAAACTGCTCTCTGAGACAGGTGAGTAGGTTGGAATTATTGATTTATTGAAATATTCATTATTTAGTCACGTAAAACTTCCAGTGAATTCTCTGAGATCCATAACTCAGAAGGAAACCTGTGCTTGAAAACAAGATAGAAATAAATTTATGGCCATGGGTGGTTTTTTTTATTCTCTGCTCGATGCTGTTGCAGAAGTCATACTGACAAGAGAAGAGATTCAGTAACCCATCAAGAGTGGGGTGCTTCATCAAAGTTTTATGATTCGAGTAAATAATACACAGCCTTTTCTTCTGACTCGTTTGATTATGTATTATGTGTCTCTAGAAAATGTTTGCAAACATTAGTCTGTGATCTGTGCAGGTGAATGTCCTGGCTGATGACTGAAATTGTGTTTCTAAACAAAACAATTTGTCACTGAAAAATACCTATGAGCAACCGAAAACCTCTTACCTGATTGCAAAAACAGAAAAGTCTGCTAGATTGCATAAAATATGTAGATGTGATAGAAACAGAGAAGTCTGATAGACTGGGAACTTATTTTTTTTTAACCTGTGTTTACCTTGACAGAGCTGGAATTGAATTCATCTAAATGTAGATGATTACTCTAAGCTGTCCATTTTAAACTCCTTTATACCAAATATTTTCTCTTGCCCTGTGCATCTCAGTGATTCAGTGCAGGCAGTACCATCAAGTGCTCTCATCTTGTAGTGCTCTGTGTTTTTTTGGATGGATCATGCTTTAAAAGCCATTGACTTTACAGACAGGTCTCCACTCACAGAACAGGTGACCAGGTATGATAGAGATTCATGTATAGTGGATGTCTGAAAATGCCTGAGCTGATCCTCCCCCATCTGATTGTGCTCGGTCAAATGGGCTTTAAAATCATCAAGGTCATTTTAGAAGAAACAAATGAAAATTGCAGCAGTTGAGGACACAGCAAATGTAATTTTTGGGCAGAAAAAACAGGCATTTCCCTAGGGGATGGAAAAGCAAAAACTTTTGTAGCTCTGGCAGTCTCTGTGTTTGATTTAAGAACAAGAATCTACAAATAAGCTAAAAAATACACTGGGGTAATTTAATAATACTTGTGTTATTGTTGTCCCACCTTAATATATTTTAGCCCTAATAGGGACCTCAAGCCTTAACTTGAAGATCTTGCAGTGAGGTTTGCTTCTCTTTCTCCTCAAAGTTTTGTGATTTGAGTGGCGTGTGTTTTTAGGTGGGAGGTGTAAAAATGGGTCCAACAATTGTTTTTGTTAATCACCCTATTTTTTTACCACCTAACAAGAGATCAAATGTAGCTTATTTGTAGAAGTTTCTGAACTGGTATTGTGAATTCACAGAAGGAAAATAATTGTTCAGTCTGCTGTGGTAAAATAGTTGCACTCTTATGTTAAAGTTGTCTTTTGGCCAAGGAGAGATTTTGAAGAATTCTTCCTATCACTAGGATTTCTTTATTAAGCATAACAAAATGTCTGTTCAGGCTTTTTATTCTGCTAAAAATTCTGACCCAATGTTCTATAAAATTCTTTATTGAACATTTTTCAACAGAGTAACTGGCAAGTATAAAGTGCCATTATATAGATCAATAATAGGCACGATAAATACTTATATTCCATATTTAATGCACTTTTTAATATAATTTGAATTATAACTCAGTGCTATTAACTCTGGACTAAGTGCATTTTGACAACATCAACTTGTTAATGCTGGGAGTCAATATGTTAGAACAAGTCCCCGTTCCTCAAAGTTATTACTTACTCTTTGTTTTGTAAAATCTAAGAAAACATTTGAGTGTTAAAAAAAATAAAAAAATACATTTTCAGTGTTAAGAACTTTAAATCACGTACAAATTGTGCAGCAGAAGTTCAGGAGACAGAGTGGACCCAAATTCAGTGGAGCTGATGAAGCTTAAACAATCTATGCCAGACGTGAGCGTGGGTCATTAATATTACAGCACAGTTTCTATCTGCAGCTTTTCAGGCCATTTACAAAGGCATTGATTATTATTTCTCTGTGATTAAAAAGGTGGCATTTACTGTCTCGTTTCATCACAAGGGATGGGACAGCAGGGGAGGGAACAGCCTCAAATTGGGCCAGGGGAGGGGCAGGTTGAATATCAAGGGCTGTCCAGCCCTGGCACAGCTGCCCAGGGCAGTGGTGGAGTCTCCATCCCTGGGGGGATGTCAAAGCCATGTGGATGTGGCACTTGGGGACATGGTCAGTGGTGGCCTTGGCAGTGCTGGTTGGACTGGATGATCTCAGAGGGCTTTTCCAACCTCAGTAATTCCATGACATGGGTACCTATGAGCACATGCATCTATTTCTTCATTCTTTCAATTCACCACCTCGAAGTCCTGCACAGACTTTATCAAGCCCTGAAGAATGATGCAAGTGATTTATTTGGACTCAGGTTCCACCCACAGATGTGCATATGAAAATCTCTGTGAGAGGCACAATCATGGATACCTCACCATTTTCATCTTTGTTACTTCTTTTTTCCTTTTTTCTTTTTAAATTGACCTTTATTTGGCTTTTAAATGAAGGGCTTTCAGAAGCTGGGAAAAAATATAGTTAAATGACAGTGGAAGGGAAATAAGCACATTACCTTTCTCTTATTATTTTAATTATCAGCTCAGGAAAGCAAAGCCTTTGTTAAGCCTCTTTTTCCAGGGATTTCAATTTGCTGTGTGAGTACTGGGATGGATCCACAGTGGAGTTACAGGGGTATACTATTCTGGAAAGAGAAACACCTTGCTAATGCTTGGGATTTTTTTAGGGGAGAAAAAAATTAATCTGTAATGAAAATTATATTGGTGGGTTCTGAGAAACTGAAATCAAAAATGTTACTTTAGAAACCGCTCTCACTTCTAAGTTTTATTTGTTTGTTGTTTTAATTTACAGGCTTTGGGAAACATGGAGGGAGTTTGGGGATTTTTCAGTGTTTTAATGCTTTCTTGCCTGCTCTTGAATAACGAATTGTCTTTAAAGCCAAGCACTTGGTAGAGGTTAGACTCTTATCTCTGACAGCAGTATTAGGGAGTGAAGGATTGGTTAATGTCTTTTTAAAATTGGGGTCTTTCATTTTCCTATAAAAACCAAAATAAAAACTTAACTCTGCCTTGCTGGCTTTCTTATAAATCCAGGATGAAACCTGTAAAACCATGGAGGGCTTGCTGGGACCAAGAAACTCACAGGTTTTAATTGTGTACAGGAGGAAACCACAGCTTCAGGGTGCAATATTTTTTGTTTGTTTGATTGATTTTTGGGGGCACTGTGAAATTTTACTAATATCTGTAGCTTGGTCTTCTAAGGAATATGAGCCAATGGGCATTGGGCACCTGAAAGAGGATGAGGTGGCCTCTTTTACATTTGGTACTGGCATTCAGATTTGTAGAGAATTCTGAAATTATCCTGTTACAGGCAGTCCATGAAAAAAAAAATGAAAAAAGGAAGAAGAGTGACAAGGAAAAAAGCGGTAAAAGGATAAAGACACAAGGAAAGGGAAGGGAGTAAGAGAAAGCAGAGCCAATTTTCAGTCTGAGTATTGAGATGTTTCATACTGCCCTGTCCTAGAGGGAAAGGCCAGCTGAGACTCTCCCATTGCCTTTGACAAGGAGGAGATTGAAGTCTACCCAGCAATTACTTGTGAAAACTGAAGGGAAGAAGCCCAAGTTCCTAAATAAGTAAGAATTGCCCCTAGAAAGAAATCAGGTAACACTCAGTGAGGCTAAATGTTACTTTTGGAGGTTTCTGAGGTTCAGGAAGGAGAAAAAGCTGTGGCATTCTTTGAAGGTCAGAGGGTTGAACTTAAATTGGGAGAACTGGAGTAGACTTTGCAGGGTTGTAATGAAAGGGAGTGAACAGGAAATGAAAGAGAAAAAAGCAGAACAAGTAGGACCAGAAATGCCTGGAAAGGATTGTGAAAACTTTCCAACAATTTATTTTTCTTCCTTCAGTTTACACTGGGATGTCTGGAATCCATCCTGGAACAGCAAGTGCCGTAGAACTTTGGTTACTCCTGTGAGGGACACTGGGGGTATGAAATCGTCTGATTCACACCAGAAATCTGAGTTTCAGCTTTTAGCATGTTTTAAAAATACCCCATAACTTTGTAACTCGCTGGTTTTTAAGTAGGTCACTCTGACTTGTGTTTTGACACAGATTTTTTTTTTTTTATTTTGTCTTTATCAGAATGGGCTAAAGTTGAAAATCAGCACTACTGGCAATTCAGCAATAACCCTGTGAGAGTTTTATCAGTGTGAGCAGGACAAACTTTAAAGATATTTATCACTGGGAGAAGGCAGCTCAATGATATTATCAAAGCTAATACTAAAATATAGAAAAGATGGATTTTTCAGCAGTGATATGAAGGGAAACAAAATGTAGAAGCAAGAAGATGAATTTAAGCATAGTTGTAATAAAAAAAGCGCCCATATTGAATCTGAAGGAGTGCTAAAGATTGCAAAATGGAGCCTATTTAAAAAATAAATGGTGTTAAATTCATGTTTTATAGGAGCTCAGGTAGTTATATTACAACTTATGGGTACCATCATCCTGAGAACATGAGATCATTTATCCAGGAATTTTGATGAAATTATGACTTCTATTCTGCAAAGTACTCTGGCATTTTCTTGAAAGTTTTGCTAAACTGAAATGCAAAGGTCAAGGTATCACCAACCAAAAAAAAATATGCATTATTAAAGAAAAGGTGTTTTAAAAAAGGAGCAGAGAATCCCCAAGATTTTGTTCCACTAGTGCTTGTTTTGATCCCAGGAATTTTTAACCAGAGAGAGTCTGTGATCAATATACAGAGCAATACATTAAGAAATCCTAGAAAATGTATTATAAAATAATTAAATGAGACACATAAGAGGCAAATAAATCACCACTAGAGGCTGAAAGCTGAAAAACTATTTCTTTTTTTCTCCTTCTTTAGAGTTTAAAAATAGAATACAGTACTAAAGGGGAGTGTAACATCATTGATTTAGATTTTCTAAGGCTTTTCAGAAAGTCCTGCACACACAGCTGTTTGGAAAATGGGTAGCCATGGAGTGAATGTTAAGGCCTTTGATGGATTAAGAGCTGGTTACAATGCACAAGCAAAGCATAAATGACCAATTCTCAGCCGACAGAAAGATAAATCCTGTGATGTTCAGGGGTCAGAGCTGTGGTTGGGGTACAATGTATTAATTAAAGGTGAGTAGGCACAAGGAAGATTTGCCAGAAGGAAAATGCTGGTTTGGCTGGTGGGAGTAAGGGAAAGACAAGACTAAAAGATAGTTTTATTTAATTTCTTTAGGTAAATGGAACAGTTAAAACTATATTACCTACAGGAAGGTTCTGAGCTAATTCATCCTCTGAGAACAATATGGCATCATTATGGGCAGCTGAGCAGATATCCTTTTTCCATGAACAGCACACCTCACATTGCTGTTGAAAATCCTGGGCTGTAGTTGTAAGAAAAGGCTCACTGAATACCCCAACTAGTTATTTCCACTTTGATCTCCACAACATGAAGAGCTTCCAGAAATGGAAAGAGGTCAAGATAAAGATTGCATAATTAAAGAAAATTCGAGATTTAGATGCTATTTAACTCAGTGAGAGTTTAAAAACACCAGAATTATATATTTTGGATGTGCCAGACACCTTATATAGTGGACAGTAGGTTAATATAATAGGACTGCTTGTTTTCATAAAGCGTTGTCACTCTTTAAATCTCTTCTCAAAAACATCTTATTAAAAGCCATTTTTTAAAATAAGGCTGATGGTGGTGGAAGTAGAAACTTCCCAAGTCTAGAAAATAAAGGCAGAAAAATGCAGTGAATATCCACTCACTCCAACAGAATGTTTTGAGAATACAAGTGTGAATTGTACAATAATCTTTTAAATAAAAGCACTGGTATTCCTTGCCTGCCCTTGCCTACACACACCTACGTTGGGATATACACAAACTCATAACTGAGCCAGAAGGGGTGGTTTGCTTGTGTTATATAACCCATTTTGTGTCCAACAGCATGGGGCTGTTTCCTGGAGGGGATTTTTTGAAGAGTTAGCTTTTATTTGAAACATTAACCTGAAGGGAGTTCCATTTAGCAGGCACAGTATTTTGGGGGTGCTCACTGCATGTAGTCTTGGATAAACAGACAGGAGGATGAGGCATCTGCAGTTGGTGAGACACATCTGTCCCTGCAGCTGTCATTTTTTCTCCTCCTCTGAACACTTTGTGATGTACCTTTCCTTACATGATTGCCTCCTGTGCTGGCCACGAGGCAAACAACACTTACCTTGCTTCTCCCCTGACATTTATCTTTCTGCAAATGACAATTCAGTCAGGAAAAAGTCTGAAGGTTGTGTATGTGTGTCCCTGTCTCCCAAGACTTGGTAGCATAACTACAGACATTCCAATAATTTCTGTAATGTACAGCTCACCTGTACTGCACATGAGCAGATCCATTGCTTCCATTCCCATGTCGTTCTGTTTAGTTGCAAAAACCCACAAATTGAGTTAGAGCCTTCTGTGAAGTGCCAGAAGACTTAACACAAAAGGGCCAAAAGGTCAGGACCTGGCCATAAATTCAGGAAAACCTTGAGTACATTGGGTTTATGGTCCATGGCTAAATCGGGGGTGCAGTGTATTGACAGAGAGGGCTGATTCTTCCTGAAAGACTTGTGTTTACTGCAAAATGATGTAGGGTGTGGGTATTCATTATTTTACAGGTAACTTTTAACCATTTCACTGGGGGAAAACTGAACAGTAAATAGCAAGAAGGGACAAGATGGTCTTGTGCACTGGACAGTGACATTTCATCCTTTTTCCATGCCTTAGCACTCTGGCCTAATTTTGCTTCTCCTCTTTCCTGAGTCACCGCTGTGACACGCACAGGGTTTGATAGCCAGAACTAACAAGGATTCACATTTCTACTCATGAGTTTTAGTGGCCACTTCTCTGGGCACAGGAGGATAACCACTCTGAAAACCCAATCTAGTCACATAAAACCCAAACATAATTTTATATGGGTGTTTCTTCATCCATGACAACAAATTAATACATGCATCTGTATGCAGGATATGTCTATGCACAGTGTGTGTTAACGAAACATACATCAGCCCAAGCAACAAAATATTGAAATCATATCTACTTCTTGGAAAACCTGTTGGTTTGATACTGTCCTGTTAGTCAGTGGAGCCAGGGAAGGGTCTGGAGCAGCTGAGGGAGCTAGGGGGAGAAAAGGATGCTCAGGGGGGACCTTCTCAGTCTCTACAACTCCTTTGAGGGTGTAGCCAGCTGAGAATTGTTCTCTTCTCCCAAGTAAAAAGCAACAGGACAAAAGGAAACAGCCTCAAAGTTGTGCCAGGGGTGGTTTATGCTGGATATTAGGAAAGATTTCTCCGCAGAGAGGGTTGTCAAGCCCTGGAACAGGCTGTCCAGGGAAGTGTTGAAATCATCATGCCTGAAGGGATTTGAAAGATGTGTGGATGTGGCACTTGGGGACATGGGTTAGTGGTGGCCTTGGCAGGGCTGGGGAATGGCTGAACTGGATGATCTGAGAGGTCTTTTCCAACCTAAGCAATTCTGTGATACGTTGTATAATATTTTAGTAGATCTTTATAAAGCTTTTTCTTTTTTATTAGCAATATAACAATCATGACTGAAATGTAAATTATGTGATATGAGTCTGGGACTTAAAAACATTTCATGAAATACTTAGAATCTTCTGTTAAGGAATGTACAGTTCTTTTAGAAACAGACTCTGAGAAACACTTCAAGCTAAATAAGGTATCACGTTTCATTTCTTATTCATCTTTCAAATGAATCTGAGAAACTGTGCTGTCTTTGACAGGGTATGTCAGATATGCCATAGGAATTATCATTTAAATACCTGTTTAAAATCTTAAACTTCCTGGTAGACTACGTTCTTTCCTCAGTTAAGTAAATAAATGGATTAATAAATAAAAAATAATAATTAAAAAACGCCAGAACAAAACAAAACAAAAAGAAATAAAAAAGAAAAAAAAAAGAAAAAAATTAATCCAAAGCTCTGAAATTTTTAAGCCATAACTTTGTGAATTTCTTGTACTGAAACCTCTTAAATCTGGATAATTGTTGAGCTTTTTTTCCTAATACAGTGTCTTTTTTATTTTTAATGTAGTGGATCATCCATGGATTTTTTAGTTTATTAGTCTCCCCTAATAACTCCTGGTTTAAAATCCTGCCAGTCATTCTAGATAATTTTCTTGATTTATGTGACACAAACAACTACGATGTGTAGGGGAAGCACAGACGTTTCCAGGGATCCTTCCTTCAACTCCTGGCCCTGTAGGGATCCAAACCTTTGGGCTGCCGTGTCATTCTTGAATAATCTTAGCCAAATCAAACCAGATTTTTACAGCCATTTAAGGTCTGCTTTGATGAGGTGATTGGCACCTTATGAACAAGGCATGGGGAAAATCAAATTTCTTCAGGGCAATTCAAATGGTTAAATGAATACAGAGCTGCCAAGAGTTAGCCAGAGAGCAAAGCTGGATAGAGCAGGGTGTAGGAGAGCAGTCACTTCTCTGGAGCTCAAGAGGACAGTCTGACTCCAGGGAACATCCCCTGGGAAGGGTGATTCCCTTGGATCCAAATCCCTGGGTGCCAGAAAGAGTCAAGTGCATGCTTGTCTCTTTAAAATGAAGCTCTAAGAAATAGCTCAGCTGGTGGCACTCAAAACCAATCTTCTGCCTAGAGAAATGATACAAAGATGAGACCTCTAGGAACCCTTCACTTCCAGTGGGATTGGCATGGAAAGGAGCCACGTCTTGCTCAGCCAATTTAAGAGCCAAAAAAGTAGTAGGATTTGGTGCATGAAATGGGATTATTTATGCCCTGAACTGGGTTGTCCAAAGGCAAACACCTGTCCTCCCTCTCTCCTCGATCAGAATCTGATCCAGTTGAACTTGAGCTGCTTTCTTAAGTAGGTGTGATTAATTGTCTCATGGAAACACCAATTTCCCTCTGCTTGGTGTAGGGAAACAGATTTATAATGGTGTGAAGAAGGACAAAACCAGACCACGTTTTCTGACTCCCATTGATGCTGCTAAGAATTAGAAGCCCATGCACCTGGAGGGTCCTTGACCTTTATTGGGATTTTTTTTGTGTCTTAATTATCCCTTTCTGTATTTCTGAACATCCACATCTACTTAAGATTCCGAGGAACTCAAGTTCCTAAATAATAAGGCCATAAAAGTGCAGTAAATTACCGAGGCATTCATTTAATCTTGCATATTAATAAAACTTTTTTGTTCTAATGCTGTGCACAGTAACGCCCAAACATTTTTAAATTTTTCTCTCAATAATTGTATTACATAACCTCACATATTGCTGTCTGTCAGTGATCTTATTGTTCCCATACCACTAAACAAAATTTTGCAGCGATGTTTTTATGTACAAAAATTGCAATACAAACTGATTGCCATACGAAAAAAAAGGCAATAGGGAATATATTTTTAGAAAACAGATAATTACTTGATAATTTTAATATGTAGGAGATGTGGGTGGGTAGGAGAAAAACAAGAAGAGCTTTAGAGAAAATATTTTCTTTGTGGAAAAGGTTGGTTCACCAAAAAATACAAGTTTTATCAAGGCATGAATTCACCCGTGGTGTTGCATTAGTTTTCCATTATGCTGATAGCAAAAAACACTTAATTTAAAAGAATTAATCAATTGATAAAATGGAACTAATTTCAACTTTGCTGAGTCCCAGTTTTTCTCCAGCAGCCATTCAACCTACATTTTGTTGGCAGTGATCTTCCTTTCAGTGCCATTGAAAACTCATCCACAGAAAGACTTTAAAATCTTTATTCGATGGAATGACAAAGTCAGTAAATTAGAAGTGTTGCTATTAACTTGGGACCTGATTCTGTCAACATTTATGCAAGGTGCCTAAGTAATTCATGTAGTTAGGCCAAGAGATGTTAATGGATCACATTTTTCAGTCCAAGCATATGTTTTCAAGGCCACAGCTCAAACTAAGAAAGCAATGTTAAATTTTTCCCAGAAGTATTGATTTGCTCCTGAATCTAAAATTCATAGCCAATCTCTCCGTGCATAATAAATGAATCACTCTCTATCTGATGCATTTGCAAGTTTTAATTCCAGATGCAGATTCTTGCCTTTGCCTGAATTTTACTCAGATTTCTTTCACTGTTGGGATAAGAATATCCTTCTTTGTACAGTAAATGATGGATAAGAAGGACTGCAGGTTTTTTGTCATGGAGCTCAATAACCTTAACTAGAGAATAATACAGTTCTCAACTCAATTTTCAAAAACTTCAGTGCATTAAATGACCACATATGCTTAGAGGAGCTATAAGTAATAGCATCTTATTAGTTTAAGATGTTTTTTCTTGCTTGTCTAATCAAAAGTGAGCACTGAGGTAAAAATGCAGCTGGCAAAGCAAGCAATTCATAAAGTAGTTTAATAGCCATTTCCATTTTGAAAAAGCAGATAATGTCCACGTGTAGCAATGTAAATTAAGGACTAAATTATAGCCAGGTCTGCAAAGTCAGAACTGATGAAAGAAGCTTCAAGTCATTGTGGTATTACACGTGGTCAGGTTAATTTAGGAAAATGAACAAAATTAAACTTTCCACCTTGCAGTGATTTAATTTACATTTGCCATGTTTTGTTTCTAAGGAAGTCACATTTGGCCATGTCAATGATCTTACCAAAGTCAAGCTGTATCATCTCTCTTCCCCCCACCCACTGATGCCCACCCTGTCAAGGAAAAGATTGGAAAAGCTTGGTGCAACATATTCTGACAAATCTGTTGCCTGTCCAACATCTGCTCATTATTTACAAGATAATTAAAAATTAATTGCTCTGTGTCATGTTTCATTTTATTTCTGAGTACTAAAATTGTGTTGAATACCCTGTAAATCTCCCTTCCTTTTTTTCTCTAGCTTCATAATAATAGATATGTGTCGTGTCTTTTTTCTTTTTCTAAATCCCTGGGATTTTCACTGTTGTTGTTTTTCTTGAGTTCTAAAAGCTGGCTCGTAAATTGTTTTCATTATTTTCTTAAGAACTACAGGGTAAATTTTACTATGCTCTGGTAACTTAAAGACATATTTAATAGTTAAATTTCCTTGTGTTTAAGTAGATATTCTCCAAACTGCCCATTCCTAATTCAGGTCTGCAGCATCTGCTCTTAATTATTTCAAATACCTGAGCACCTTTACTAGTTAGGAAATTCTAGACAGACATCTAAGTTTAAATTTAAGTTAGCTCTAAATATTAGGGTTCTTTACCTCCTTTTTCTTGTTGTAATTTTTGCACCTCTAGATTCACCTGTTTTATCCCTATGACCCTAAATAAATTCTCTTTCATTCTTTAGGTTTACTTGTTTTCATTGTATTTTTAATGATCGCTTTTTGTTATTCTGGCTAAAGACTTCTTTATGCAATCATATTAGTCTCCTACTACAAAAGCAAGTGTTCTATTAATTAAGTTAATTTGATATATGTATTTATTAATATTCCTTCCAAAACTTCCAGCTCTCTCAAACTCCTTTTCTAATTAGAATGTTTCCCCTCTGCCTGGCAATGTTTTGTTAATGTTTACTTTTTTAAAGTCTATTGTTTCTGTCACTTTTTCCTATTTTCTTCAATATATTTTTTCAATATATCCCAGGCACTTACTATTATCTGCATAGAGGATTCAATTTTGTTCTTTCATCTGTGTACATGAACAAATATATATATATGTGTGTGTGTGTGTATATATACATATACACAAGATTTGAATCACTGTATCTTGAACTTTAAAAGGGTTCCCCATTAATATCCAGTGAGTAATACTGAAATGTCAGAAAGTTTGAGCTCATAGTTGCTGCCACTTGTTCTTCAAAATGTAAACTGGTCTAGAATCATGATTTTTTGTGGTTTTACTTTAAATCTAAGAATAAGTAAGATGCATAAAAATGTAGTTTTCATTGTAAGTGAAATAAATTGAAGGACATTCGATCAAGTAGAAAATGCGGTTTCATGCCACAGTGGGAGTTTCCTTCCTAGGAAAGATTGTCCCTGGAAAATAACACTGGAAATCCCCCTTTGTAGTCATCAGTTGGGTTCAAGTTACCAAAAAGTGCACTAAAAAGAAGGTCTGGGGAAAATATGGTCAGGAAAGGTAATATTTTAACAAAAAAGGGCAACTGACTGACTTAAGAATCATCCTTTCCTGTTCTTCCAATTACATTGCCAAAATAGTAAAGCCAGTGGTACATGATTTGGGTACCTAAATGCTAGATTAAAAATTATATGAATATAATGTAAAAATGACTATCTATAAATCTTAAGCTTGTCCCAAGTTCCTTAAATTTTGAAGAATTAATCCCACTGGATTTTGTATCGCAGTCTCAAATGTAACATTGATTATATTTATTTAAGAGCACAGTCCTCTGATAGTAAGGTTAACATTTTGAAGAGCAGTAAATAAGTACAAGAGTGTAGGAGCATTGTAATATATATATATATATATATATATATATGAGTAGATAAGTACAGGCATGTAGGTGCATTATAATCAGTAGGACCTGACATTCATGTTCCTGTCTGTAGGACTTGGGTTTAAGTTGTTAGAGGGCTGGTTTGGGGAAGATTTGTCTTTCTGCAAAAATGATAGGCAGAAAGTGATTATACCTTCAAATTTGGAGAAAAGCCTCTTGCTGCTTCAAGGAATGCCCTGAAACTAGTTACAGAAGTAAATAATTGCTATAAGATATGTATTAAAAAGTTCATACCACAATTTATAATACTGTTAGCTAATATCTATGACTATTTTTTTTGTTGAATACATGATGATAGTGAAGAAACAGAAGTTTCATTTATGTGCCTTCACCAAAGTAATGTGCTTGATTTTGAATTTCATACTTTACATAATTATTATTATTCAGCAGGAGCTACACTGCAGTTAGTTCTCTAAATGTGTGGGCATAATGGCTACAGTTTGCTTTGATCATTTCATATAAATATGCACTGTGATCATTCCAAGTTGTAAAGATTTTAAATGTACTTTACTGATTGCTCAGGTATCTTGCAGCCTTCTAAATGTTAGTAAATCACACTTTTTAAAGGAAGTTTTACCTTCTTTGTTGTGCAACTGGAGGAGAGAACATACAGACCATTATTTTTGTGCTGTCAGAAACTGTGCCAGGTGTCTCCATGTGCAGCATCACTACAAACACATGCCATGAGCCTTCCTGGGTCTTGAAATCGTAAGGACAGTGTGTTCCACCTCTGCTGGGAAGCATCTCTGCCCAAGAGCAAGGGGAGAATGGTCAACAAAAGGAGGTGTCTAAGCTTCCTGCCTTTCTCTGTGTTTAACCCAGTGATGCCACGTTTTGCCGAGCAAGTTGAGGTGGCCATTGAAGCCCTGAGTGCCAATGTCCCCCAGCCCTTCGAGGAGAACGAGTTCATCGATGCCTCCCGCCTGGTTTATGATGGAGTTCGGGACATCAGGAAAGCTGTTCTGATGATAAGGGTATGTAAAGCACCTGGGGAGTAAGACTGGGGACTTCTGGGGAAATAGGATGTTGGGTGAGAGGAATAGAAAAGCCTTGTGTTGTAATAAGCCAGGAAAGCTTGACATTGAAACAAGCGTGAAACAAAAGTATGTGCAACAGCGAAGAATTAGTAAGTAAAGAGACGAGGTTGTTTTTTGTAGATGAACCACAATTAATATGTTAATCACCTCGGAGAAGATTTGATTGCAGCTGCCAATAGATGCAAACTTCATTGCTGTTTCCATAGAAATAGGATTAATTTCCTAAGGTCTTCAAAGTTTGTGGAGGTTTTTGTTGTTTTGTTTATTTGGGGTTTCTTTCCCAAAGTGCGTGTTCTGCTTGGGATGTGAGGTAGGTCTGCTTAAAATCTAAATGGATAAATAAATTATCTTGCTGCTCCAGTGAGCCTCTGCAGGGATGGTTTTGAATGTTGACTGAGGTATAGATGTGTCATTTCAGTGTTGACTAACCAGTTGATTCAATTTGCTTAGACATCTTTTAATAAAACAGACAAATAAATAAAAGAAACCACAGAACAACATAATCATTATGAGAGTAGCTGTGTGTTGCTTTTCATTGTAGTCTGCAGTCAAAGATTTAAAAGAGAAGAACAGCAAACCAAACCTGGTCTGGACATCTCTCCAGCAACTGTCACTGTTATTTGAAACCCAAATTCCTTTGAATCTGCCCTAATGGGAGCCATGTACACATCAAGCTATGGAGAAAATCACAGAGGAAGCTTATGAAGCAAATAACAGGGCTAAACCACCAACCCTGCCCTGTGAGCAAACAGGTGCCACACTCCTGTGGTTGGGAGTGTATTATGGCACTGGTGTAAGACTTCAGGCAGCTGGAGCACTCCAGTTTGAGTCATCTGTCACTGTGGATTAACATTTTTGACTTGCTTCATTTTATAACTGCAAAATGTAAATTCCATTCTCATGCCCAGTGCTCAGGAGCAACCTGGGCTGGTGGAAGATGTCCCTGCCCATGGCAGGGGCTGGAACTGAATGGGCTTTAAAGTCCCTTCCAACCCAACCCATTCTATGATACGAGATGAAAGATCTACATAGTAAAGGATCTCCATTTTCCCTTTGACTAACGAGTTCCTTGTTCTGTAACAGCAGTTTCCAAACTTCCTTTAGGATGATGCCTATTTAAAATGACTAGAAAAGGTTAAAATGTGCTGAGAAGTGGTTCATTTTAAATTGCTCCATGAGGCACAATCATCGGGTGGGGTCTGCTGTAGACCCAGACCTTCCCACCCTCTCTGCAAAGTTTTGGCTTCCAGCAGCCCCCTGTACATCAGTGTTGACCCTAAGAGGTTGCCACGAGACTGTCCATCCTTATGAGGTGTTTCTGCTGAGCACAAAGCACCATTTTAAATTTTGGAGGCTTATTCACTTATTTCCTTGCTGCCTTACTATTATGTTTACATGGAAAGCTGATCAGCATGCAGGCTTTGCAGTCCTCCCAAGTTACTTTTGCAATTGTATCACTACTACTTTCCACTCGTTGTATGATATGAGTTAATGAATTCTGCTTACCCAGATTAGGGAGATTTATTTTTGCATTCAGACAATTAACTTAGTTATGGTGCTAAATGTAGAGCTCCTTACCCAGGCAGAGAACTAAAGCACATAAATGGACTCATTATCCTTGTGAGTTAACTGGAAAAATCCACATATATAAGCTTACACAGACCAGAGTTTGCTGAATCAGAACCTTATTTTCTGCAGAAAACAAAATTAGTTTCACTTTGACATACTCATTGCCATCCGAACATGTCACACTGAAATGGAATGTATAATTAAAGGGTGAGGCATTAAGCTATAAAAGACAGCCTTTAGCATATTTTTATCTAATAATCTATCAAATCTCATCACCCCTTTAATGCAGGATGTAAAACTTCTTGAAGAATTATAAAAAAAGAAAAAAAAAACAACCTTGCAAACTTTTTGGAGCATCTGACATGATTATTTTCAGGCAGTGATTGTTCATGTGCAAGCCGTGGAAGACTGAATTTATCTGAGATGATTCGCTCATTCCACAGAGTAAATAAAGCCACTTTTAAAATTAATTTTGGTTGGTATTATTACTTTTGGTAAGCTGAAGGAAAGGGGGATAATCTCTGTTCTTCTCTTTTGCTTTCACAAGGGGAGAATTTATTGTCCCTATGGAGGAGAAAGAAGACTCATTTTTTTCATTGAGGACTATTATTATGATCTATACAGAAGAAAACAATCTCTTCTACAACTTAAGAAGTAGTATAAATGAATTTAAGAGTATAATTATAGAACCTAAAAATAAAATAGGAAAATAATAATTTCATTGCAGCATCTTTTCTATTACTCTGTAAGGATGAAATTACACTTTGTTTTTTTCATAGCTGCTTATGAATTTCGCTCAGTTATGAGGCAGAAACCCTCTCTACAGCCAGGAGAAATCACAGTGGCACCTTTTTTCATTCTTAGGTATCTCTGAGGCCAGTTTACTCTTTCCACACATGGCCTTTGCTATTAGAATCCTCACCTTTAATGGCATCTACATTAAGCTTCGTGTGACATTTGGTTGGGTCAGGAGTGCACTTTTGGAGCCTGGCTCCAAGTGTTCCATCTTTTAGTTCATTTTACAGAGTAGTCTTGGAGCAGATAAGCTTGATTCTTCAGGAGGTTGTGCTTTGGGAGCATCTCAGGACCCGAGGGAATGGCCTGGTGTGTCAGGGCAGGGTTAGGTTGGGTATCAGGAAAATGTTCTTCAGCCAGAGGGTGTTGGAGCACTGACCAGGCTCCCCAGGGCAGTGGGCACAGCCCCAATGCTGACAGAGCTCAAGAAGTGTTCTGACAATGCTCTCGGGCACCTGGTGGGATTTGGGGCTTGTTCTGTGCAGGGCAAGGACTTGGACTCGATGATCTGTGTTGGTGCCTTCCAACTCAGGATATTCTGTCCCATGATTCTATGACTAAGTGCATTTCCCTTCTATGGTTAAGGGACTGTCAGTCCACAGGAGAGGACTACAATGAGTCTGAATAAAAGTGGAATGAGGGCAATGTACGGTCCGTAACCCCAAAGTGTCTGGGTGTAATCATGCCCTTCTACTCTCCACACTTGTCAGTGGAGGTTTAGCCATCACCACCTGCAGTGAAATCCAAACTGCTGCAACTTTTCAGGTCCTCTGGATAACTAGTTCTGGTGCAGAATGCCATCATCTGTTGGAACAGCCTGTCTCCAAAGGGTGTTGTGGTGTCCACTGTCTGCACAGCCTGCCTGCTGCCTCTCAGATTGAACGTGAAGTGTTGGATTTTACTGTAAATCACAAAACAACCGAAGATCTGCAGTGAGAGGGGTTCTCTGACTTATGCACTCGGGTTCTGCTTGCACCTGACTCACTCAGGCCGCTGTCGTACCAAAGCAAATGTACAGAACAGTGTGGAGCTGGATATAAAAGCATATTATAGTCTGCTTTTTCTTTTTTTCTCCATATCTTTTAGAATTAAAGGGCATTTTCATGGTAAAAAAATGGGGGAGTATCTTTTCATCTTTTCAGTCTTTCATTACAAAGGTAGCTTGACTTGATGTTCACAGTGCTGAAATTGTTATAATTGCATCTTACAATATTTAAGTGCACACAGCACTACAGCGTAGTGGGGTTCCTATCTTCATCCAGCATGTTTGAGTTGGTGAAATATGAAACAAATAGCATTTATAAATCTGCATATATATATATATACCATTTTATGACTTGTATAATTCACATTTTTATGCTGCAGTTACAAAAGATTAAAAAAAACCGTATTGATGGAAGGTACTTCGTTTACTCTTCAGTCTCACAGTCAGAGAGATATTTCAAAAAAATATTCCAATGCCTGGAAGTTGCAAGTCACATTTGTATTAGAATTAAAACATGCATAATAAAAGAGAAAGTATATATTTACTGTCTGATTTATCTGGGATTTTGAAAGATTCTTCTACATGGGAAGAATTTTTTGTGTTAGGGGAATGAAGAATATGTTCTGTTTGTAGTAGAGATGCTGTATTTGTTAAAAAATAATAGTCCTGAGAAACCTCATGGCCTTTGCTACAAACCAGACAGACTAAAAATGATGAAAACGGTCCATTTTTTGGCTGAAATCAATCAGTTCATAAAATCTATTAGTTTTGAAAATGACTCTAGCTTCTCCTGCCACATTGTCAGCTTTGTTTGGAAGCTGTCTCCTGTCACAAATCTGTGTTTCCTACGTTTGTGTGACCATAAGTCCAGGTGTCTGCAAGAAGGATTCAGTCCTTCTGTCCTCCAAATCAGATAAATTAAGTTTCAGACTGTTGTCTTGGAAACGAGGTTTTAAATACCAAGGTCCTGTTAGTTGTACACAAAAATTAGAGTTGTTTTGGTATGTTTGGAAGGCCCTGATAAGAGTAGAAGACTTTAAGTAAATGAATTTCAGTTTGGCGTTTTTTTAATATATTTTTGTGCCTAAATGAAAGGGAGACACTAATCTATGTGGGCTTTATCTCCAAGAGATCAGCTAAAATAAAGCAACAGTGTAAGGGTGAAAAGCATGAACATGTTTAAAATGGCAGCAGACAGAAGTTCTTCACCTTAATGAAAAATGTAGCTATTTGGGGAAGAAAAGAAGGGTGTTAAATTCACCACACTTGAAAACCTAAAGAGAGTGAATCTGAAAGATCATTTTGAATTAGATCTCGCTTGCAGAGAGGGGAATTATGGAGATGGCTTGTGCTTGTAGTATATTACCCATTAAATTTCAGTCTTTTAAAGACCACAATTGTTAACATTGTGAGAGTCAGGCAATAACAGCAACACATTTTTTTCTGAATCCCTCTTTAAGAGTAAATCCTTGAATAGAATTTTCAGATTTTTTTTCTTTTTAAGGGTCATCCTCATGGATGTCCTTACTGTTTACAGTGTTGATATGTCCTATTTTGAATTTACACCCTTTACTGCAAGTCTGCCAAAGAAAGCCTGGGAGCGGACTGCACATTGTCTTTGATTTGTAAAAGTGGAGACAGAAGAAACTTTGAGGAGTATATTTGGGGATGAAAGGGCACTGGTTTTACAATGACCAGTAAACTGGCTGGCTGGATGGACTTGGAGGATGGGGAAGAGCCAGCTGGTTTATGAAGAAGGGATTGAATCTCTCCACCCTGTTCCTCTCTATCACAGGAAAGTGTAGGCAGGTGGAAAGCTGAGCCCTGTGATAGGAAATACTCTCTTTGCTCAGGGAATTGTATGATTCTCTTTGTAGCTTGTTGGTTTGTGACAGATTTTATGCTCACATCCTGCCCTGAGGCAGCTGAGCAGAGAGAATAAAGTGATTAAAGGCAATTGGAAAACAAGACCATTGGTCATTATAATGATGGGTACCAATCCTTCTATTTTTCCTGTGCTGGCAGAGGAAAGGTGAATTAATTTCTCATCCAAACTCCTTCTGCTGTGTGTCCTGTTACCCACAGTATTTGTATGTGCCTCTCTTTGGGGCTGCAGCCTGAGTTCCAGCACTGTCATTCTTGGTTATTTCTTCAAAACACATATTTAATTCATACTCATCAAGGCACATGGAGATGGCTGTGTTTTACTCCCCCCATCATGTGCACTTCACCATGCAGCTCCAAGCAGGGATATGCACTTCACATTGGAAACCAGGCTGGGATATAAACCCCGCCAAAAGACTTCTCTGTTATGTGAGAGGGTTTGGACCAGTTCCTGGTGACTGAGCATCTTCAAGGCAGAGCTGTGATGACAACTGGCAATGATTAGCACCTCTCCTGAAAAACTTGACATTGCCTGCAAGCATGGAATGCCAGCATGGATGATTTCTGCTGGAATGGTTGGCCTTCGAGGTTGACACTGGGGGCGAAAGGGGTGACCAGTAAGGTCAGGGTTTCCCTGCACGGTTACTGTGATCTTCTTTTTCTGTTTCCAATATCCTGTATTGTACCTACAGAAGTTACTCGTGGCCAGTCTGTTGTACTAGAGGCTATTCAATCCTAAAATGGAATATAATCTTTAGAAAGATGCTCTCTGGCTTTTTTGCACCATCTATAATAAATATGGTACTAAATAGTTACTTTAATTATATTCTCTCTGTATATACCTAAGGATTTTTTTTTCTCCTGATTTTTACTAGAAGGTGAAAAAAACAAACAAGCAGATCCATCAGTTATCTTTTTTTCTCCCTCTCCCTGAAATTTTAAACAACCTGAAACCTGCATGTATGTAACTAGATTTAACCAATCTGCTTAGAGACCCTCACACCATTTGCAGCACCAGCAATGGAGATAACGTGGTTTCAGTTAGGGGATGAGTCAAATTCCAGAGCTCTGTATCTGAAAAGAACCATGTGAGCTAACAAGATAACACAGATGATAAATTTCACATTTGTTTCGAAACCAGTTGACATCATTTACCATTTCTTCCAATGGGAAATCTCTTTATTTGCTTTGATAAATTTTTCTTCCAGGATGTTAGTTGCTTTTTCTCAGGTATTTACTTTCTCTTTTGAAGATTACATGTAGCTTCCAGTAATATAATAGTATTAGTGTTCATTTATATATGAAATAACATTATTTTGAAATACTGCATTCCAGTTGTTGGTGCTTCCAAAGGATATTTGTTCCTGGAACTGCATTCATCATGTTAACAGAGTTAAGAGAAATTGCTGTAAGAAAAGTTGTGGCAGTGTCATGACAAATATTATTTGTAAAGAAAACTAGAGTTGAAACAACTTAATTTTTAAGACAATTCAATTTCAGTTCTTGGCTGCTTGGGCAGACAAGTACATTTAGAAGGGAAACAGAACAGCATTTCCTGGGCAGGCAGTGGATGAAATAAGAGCTTGCTGTGCATAGGACTTTGTCTGTATCCTTTCTAAGCTTGTCATCTCCTCTCTTTGGCTCTGTCCCCCTATCTCTCTCCAGACCCCTGAGGAGCTGGAGGATGATTCAGACTTTGAGCAGGAAGATTATGATGTTCGCAGCAGAACAAGTGTCCAGACCGAGGATGACCAGCTTATTGCTGGCCAGAGTGCAAGGGTGAGTATGAGCCCCACACACACATTAACGTCTGTACAGCCCCAATAAAAAGCTGTGCCTCACAAAGCAAGGGCAGTGATTTCCAATCTCCACGGTCATTAAAGAAAGGATGGGTCCAAGATGACCTAAGCATTGAAATTTGTGTCACACCTATTTGAGCAGCACTGACTTCACTGATTGATCTTCCTGAGGCTTTCGTGTTTAACTCATATCAGCTCTTTGCTCCAGCTACTGCTGTCAGAGGAGCCTCTGCAGGTTTGGAATGTGCTGAAACTGTGGGAGTAGTCAGCAAATTAAAAAAAAAAAAGTTAAAAAAAATCCCATCAGGGCACCATGTGCTGTATCCAGAGAAATCTTACATTAGTCATGTTTCCCAGTGTGCAAACCTGTCAAGAAGATCTGTTTAAGCTACCGAGTAGTCCCTGTAATTTAATTGTAATTGAAGACATTTGCTACGGAGTCAGTGTAATTTTGCCAGGGTAATTACATCATGATAAACTCCAGTCACTGTGATTTGTGACCTCAGCTTGTGCCATGGGGATTGCAAATTAAGCTCCTGAATGCTTGAGGGGTCACAGGTGCTGGGGAAATGAAGTTTGTTAACACTCAGGAATATTCCTGTTAACACTCAGGAATACTCCTGTTAACACTCAGGATTATGCCACCCTCTGATGAATGTTTACTTCATGCTGGATAGGCTGCTCAGCTCAGATTATTAAAAAAAATCAGAGAGTAATTTGAGGGGGAAATGACATCATGAAAATATACTTGAGTGGAAAATGAGTTTAAAAAAATAAGCTTTAAACATTTTCCAGCAGTGTAGAACTGGGAATTACCTGAATGATTTCATGGCTGTTTCACACAAGTCTGTGGTCCCCACACACTCAGGCACTAGCAAAAACTGGTAACTGTAATGGGAATTTCTTACCTTGGATTCTGGGAGAGGATTTGTAGGGCTGAGAACCTAAAGATCAAAAGGCAAGGATGCTTTGAAGGATGAATTCAAAGGACCAGGACAGAGGAGCTTGCAGCTGCTGTAGGACTCGCAGTAGGTTGGGGCTTAACATAAACGTTTTACACCCTGAAAAGAAATGGTAGAGTACCACAAATCTAAAAGAAATTTCCTTAAAAGTATGGGAGAAATGTGAGAGACAGATCCCATGTAATGGGCAGAGATTTCTTTTTGTCTTAGATTAATTTCCATGAATATTGAATATAGATGGTAAGTGAATCATACCATCTATTAGAAAACCTGGGTTTCTATCACTAAATCCCAAGGACATAATATATATATTCATTATCATCTGCATGAAGAGACATGGATGGTGGTTCCCATCCCAGAGAGCTGGGTGACCAGATGACAATGACACTCATGCAGTCCCCAGAATTGCAGAGTGATACCTGGATACCTTACTCTGAGGAGGATGGCAGAACTGTGTGCTAGAGGGAGAGGTCTATCTTTTGTGCTTTTTATATTTAAAAGAACATAAAGTACTGTTTGATATAGTCAAAGAGTTGACTACTAAAGTAAGTCTCAGGTACAACAGAATTGAGATACAGTATAGAGTATTTTATCAAATGTCATAGTCTCTCCTTTTTTTGGTTACATTTAGGACTGGGTAGCATATCGTCCTTTCTTGATCTGGAAACCAAGTAAAGACTGCAGTGATTATTTTACTAAGTTCACCTAGAGACTTAGGAGTCTTCAATTCTATTGCATTTATTGCAGTTATTATTACTGCTGCACTTTAAACCTTCTGCTCTGATCAGCCACACACTGTATAAACATAATACATTCTGAGGACAGTTCCTGAATAACATGGATTGCAATATGTCACAGGAAGCAACAAATGACAAAAACCTACCAGGAAAACATGCTAAGCAGAAGCTGCCCAGTCCACACTCTGTAGTGACTCACTGAAATGAGTCTGCTGAGCAGAACAGCATCTTATTTGAACCTTCTCTGTGGAAAACATTCAAAGCATTTTTATTTGTGGAATGTAATGGATTTGTTTAATATGCTTACCCCATAAAGCTGTTGGTGTTTCAGCAGAAAGACTTGTGTTGGCCTTCAGCAGGAATAAAACTGTAAGGAAGGAGCTGCCTTTGCTGTGGGATATGGCTGCTTTGAAAGCACATCAGCAGCTCGAACAGAAATATTAAAGCACTGTATAACAGTTTAAAGGGGGTGCAGGTGAAGCAGCCACTGAAAGAAACCACAGGCAAAACACACAGAGAGACTTCCCAAATCCAAGTTTTACTACTCCTATCACATCCTGTTCAGATAATTCATCAGTTCTAGTGTTTTATGTGAATTTTATATATTTATTTATTAACTTGACTTACACTGCATTTTTCTGTGGAAAGACTATTACACTAACATTTGAAACTGCTGAGTTACGTTGATAAGGCCTAATTAAAGCTCGTGTTGAATTTTAATTTGATTAACTTGCAAATTTCTCATTTTCTGATCTACTGTTTATAACCCTTTTTAATTTCGGTTTGGAAAAAGGTCAATTATGAATTTTTAAAAGCCAAGAGCATTTTAAGAATATGTAGAAAAAGGCTCCAGCTGATTGAAAGTGACATAAACAAGAAAAAAGTGTAATGACACTTAAATATGTGTCACACCCCATTAAATGCATAATGTGGTCTTCAGAACCCCTAAAGCCAAATAGTAGCTCGACTTGGAAATCATTATTGGAAGTGTCCATTTGATCTTCAAAAGTGATTATTATAATTTTATAGGGTTTTCTCTTTTTTTGAAGGGGTCAGGGAACATTCTGCTTTGGTGCTGTCGAGGCAGATTAGCACCAACCTGTGTCGTGCCTTTTTGCATATCTTCCAGGAGAAAATGAGAACATTAAATATCATTAAAAGACATGTTTGTTACAATTCACTTCAAATGTATTGCCTTGCATGTTATAGCTTATTTTAGCCTTGGGTTAATCAGAAAACTTGTATTTCTGACAGAGAATGAGACTAGGGGAGACACTGGCAATTCAATCTGCCTTTTCCCATAAATGTCATTCTCTTTTTGCTTCCTAGAAGTTAAGATTTAATAGAAATTTAGTCCTCCTGTATCAACGGGTGAATAATCTGTATGTCATGGTATCATAAATATAATTTTTATTGTCTTGAAGGTGCAAGAAGAGCTAAACACATGCTGTGAATTTGGCTTTGCCTATCCTAGCAGAAATCAAATGCCTACTGCATTTTTCTTGGCATCTTCAATACCATGAAAAGAAATTCAAGCTGTGTACACTGTTTGCACCACTGGAAATGTCTGGTTTCTGGCTTCCTTTTTTCATGCCCAGTTTTTCCTGTTTTTCCTCCAGGCTATCATGGCTCAGCTTCCTCAGGAGGAGAAGGCTAAGATTGCTGAGCAGGTAGAGATATTCCACCAAGAAAAGAGCAAACTGGATGCAGAGGTGGCCAAGTGGGATGACAGTGGTAATGACATTATTGTGTTGGCCAAGCAGATGTGCATGATCATGATGGAAATGACAGACTTCACTAGGTAAGGGCAAAATAACCTGTGCTGGGGAGTGCAGATACTCCACATCTTTCCTTTTCTGGTCCATTTCTAGGCTGTTGGGATGATTTGCTGTGGTTTTGGGGATGCAAAGCCAAGTGACACATGTCATATATAGGGAGATGGGTTATACAGTTCTCTACAAGTGACAGCTCTGGATATTTCTCCAAATGGGATTAATCACATGAAGTTTTTGTCCTATTTGTGAATCTCTTTTATTTGCAGATCATCTTGAATTTCAGCAGCAAAGTTCCTCTGTGACCTTACAGACACTCTGCTGACATTTCCTTTAGTACCTATCTAAATGCATATGCTTCTCTGAACTTCCAACATTTCAGAGCAATATGTGTCAATCAAAAATAATGGTAAAACTATTTATATAATTTGAACACTGAACTTATTTCCAAAAAAAAAAAATCTCTAATGAAATGAAACTGTTTTGATCTAATACTTCATGGGAGTCTGTCAGTAATGATTTTTTTTTTTTTAGCTTTCATTTCTTTTCTCTGTTGATGTCTTGTTCTTCTCTAATTGCAGAGCATCAAAAGGCCATTCATTAATGATATAATGTAAACAGAATTATTTTGTTAAACTATAGTCATATTGTTAAATACACCAGGGACAACATTTTACAAGATTCTTTGAATTACAAATCACCATAATAAATTAAATTCTGTTCAGTGTTTATTTCTAATTGGAGTTCAAAAGTTTAAATGGTATCTGTCAAAATGTGATTACAGAAAACTGGACAAAAATCTCTATGTTTTTCTTCAGAATTAAAAGTAAGGCATCCATTTATTCATCTCACTGTGTTGCCCAGAGAAGCTGTGGCTGCCCCATCCCTGGAAGTGTTCCAGACCAAGTTGGATTGGTCTTGGAGCAACCTGGTCCAGTGGAAGGTGTCCCTGCCCATGGCAGGGGATGCAACAGGATGAGCTCTCAGGTCCCTTCCACCCCAAATCTGTGGGTGATTCCATGATTTCTTAATCTCCAGCTGACCAAATACCTTATATCTTGTACCAGATAGATAGACAGATTGATAGATAGACAGATAGATAGATAAAGGGGTTTGTATTAATACCATTAATTTTCAAATATCTTGACTATTCACTTTTGCATAGGTAGTTAATTGATAACAAATTGCATTAATTGCAACAGCAAGCATCTTTATCCATTTTAAATTTAATTATGCATGTAGAAGGAGTGCTTACTTTAATAGATTACTACTATACTTGCTTCAAGCTGTTATTCTCTCCCCTTACTTGTTTTTCTCTCAGTTTATGCTTTTACAATTATTCTATTTGCAGTAGATTCCCCACCTCTGGACACCAAATGACAGGGTAGAACCTCCTGTGAAGGGTGGTATTTTACAGGATTCTGAATTACTTTTGTATTTGTATTTTCTTGGGATTCTGATTTTTTCTGCCCCAAAAATACAGAGTGAAAAACTGCCCAACCAGTGTAATTGCTTCATGGAAGGAAGAAATGATGCTCTAAAGCCACAACCCAGAATATGAACATTTTCTGCAACCTCCTGGACAACCTTTTATACATTGAACATGACATTGAAAGTTTTGTAATTACATTTTTGAACATCCAAACAACAGAAGTAATATGAAAATGAGAGAAAACTACTGTCACATTTGAAGTAAATAACAAAAAATCAAAGTGCACCTCTCTCAGCCTCAGATTCAATAACAACTTGTTTAATATATTCCATTAAAACAGAACAAAGCCTATCACACCTTTTTGGTTGAAATGTAACCTCAGCAGTGTTAGAAGAGAATCCTTTTTCAAATGCATGAAGTTTGTGACAATCAGATCTACTCATGTAATTAATGTAGAACCATAAGAGGTCACCAAGAAGGATTTTTGCTGCAGTTTAAGTTCACCAGAAGTGAGATACTTGTATTTCATTACCTGTTTAAGGTGGAAATGGAAGTATGGAGGAAAGATTAAAATGGAAATATGTTTCAGCATATTATTCTTGGCATTATAGATTACAAAAATGGAAAAATAATACAATGTTATGCTTAGAAACAAATCCTTCTGTTTCAGTTGAAAAAAATTGTTTGATAATTTCCAAATTAAAAAAAAAAGAGAAGGGAAAATGAGCTGTCTTTCAACTAAGCCATTCTCAGAAGCAGCATCAATTTCATTGCTACAAACAGGATTAAAGTTTTGACTCTGAAGCAAACTCAGAAAAGTCTGTGGTAACTTTTTACTTTTTGTCTTAATACATTTAACTACTAAAATCAGAGTTTTGTGCATCATCTTAAAAATACACTGAAGGATCAGTCTAAAGCTAATTATACATGTTTTAAGTGTAAAAAATTAAGGGTGACATAACGATTATATTTCATGTATCTTAATTTTCCAACATAAAAATCTACTAAAAAAGGTTTTCTGAAGTGTGACATCCTTGCCCTAGACATGATGGGCTTAACATTTAGCACTGGCTTGGGAATCACATAATTTTTAAATAGTTGTTTATTCCAGAAAGAGCATTGGCTTAATGAGTGCTTAAAAATGCATATACTATTAAGTAGAGCTCATGGGCTTGAAGGCACCATCACACTAAATTGCTAGTGAGGCATTTTGTAAGGGAGAGGAAATACAGCAGGCCGATCTCTTAGTCAAGCTGTACTATGAAATACTTGAAAGGTGAAATTCTAATAAATTCAGCAGTCATTCATGTTCCTCTTTTAAAATCAAGCACTAAACAGGGTCACTAAAACTGTTACCTCTCTCAATTGTCTTGTATCTCACAGAGGCAAAGGCCCCCTGAAGAACACATCAGATGTCATTAATGCAGCCAAGAAGATTGCAGAGGCAGGATCAAGGATGGACAAATTGGCACGGGCAGTAGCTGATCAGGTAAGCATGAAAATGAGCAGAAATATGATGTGACCTCTTGCAGGGAAAGGTTATCTTTGCAGAAAATCACCTGCTGGAAGTCGCCACCTGGGTACTGATCCACCCACTGAACACTTTTTCTGTACCAATCAGTTGGGTTTTGCAGTAAAGGAAAGTCATATAAAGTCTCTCTAAAGCTCAGAAATGCCTGACTTGTTGCACAGCCTCTCTTTTGGCCCCAGGTGTTGTGTTAGAACTAGACTCATTTAGATTGGAAAAGACCTCTAAGATCATTGAGTCCAAAATGTATTTGCTGTTGGGAAAGCAGGAGAGACTTGGGTGCTCCGTTACCCTCACCATATGCCTTGGAATCCTTATGTTCTTTTCAGCTCATTCTTTCAGCAATTTCCCTTGATCTGGCACATTTCTTCTTCAGTGTTCCTTGACTCCCTCTTTCCTGGTTTGCATCAGGCTATTTTGAGTATTTTACCTTAACAGGTCCATGTTCTGTGTCCTCACTCCCAGTACCAAATTTATGCCACAGCTGGAAAGATGAACTTGCTATAGATATATTTTCAGATTGGATCCCATCTGGATCCATCTGGAGAGCCAGAGGAAGCAGCATACTAAAAGTCAAGAGCCAAATTCAAATCCAAATCCTAGGGAGCTAATTTTAGATTAAGGGAAATTAAATTTGACTATTTTTTTCCCTTGTTAACTTCCTATAGTTCTTTCCTCTTGCTGTGATTGGGAGAAAATTTGCTGGAAGTGGGAACTGATACCTTCCTTGCTTCTAGTCTTTCCCTTCATTAAGTACATCTTTTTATCCTTTAAGAAAGAATGTAATAGTGTGTAAAACACATCCTGCCATGGAATATGGGCCACAGTGGCAAGAAACGTGAAGCTGCCCATTTTCCCATAACCTTGGAAATGTTGGGTTTAGAGTTCCTTCGTTATCAGCAAGCATTATCCTGTAGTTAACCCATTGCAGTCCTTTGAAAGCAGCATCTATTCATTTTAGCCCAAGAAAGAAGAAATCCATCTGTCAGCTGGTGAAATTCTTCATCTGCAGTATTTGCAGAGGTGGAATATTTTAAAGAAAGAAACACAAAAGAGTCTTGTTATGCTTAGAGTGCATTGGCTTGAGTCACATTTTGAATTTCAGAGGACTGTAACACTTTAATAATAAGCAGTGAAATCACTTTGAGAATGAAGTATTTGTTTTTAATGCTTGCACTTTAATGATATTTCACAGAACTTTGGAGACCCTCATGCAATATAAACTTTTTATGGACAGTTGCATTTTTAATTATTGTTCCGATGAGAGCCCTCTTACATTTTTTCACCTCAAGGTGCTTATATTTAAAACCTTGACAGCCCTCTAGGAGTATTGCTTTAAAGTTCATTTCTTTCAGTTCCTAGACTTCACGAATAGGGTAAATATTTTTGTATTACATCAGCACTGGTAGGGAGAAAAGGTTTCTTAGGAATTCATGCCTGAAAGATGTGGCAACTCTCTGAGGGAAAGGGGCTTTATAGCATTGCCATAAGTATAGGGCGGGTTTAACCTAACAGCCACAATGAACCTCCAGCTTTGTTTATTGTTAGTTTAAAGGGAGAACAAAAAGTAAAGTGGTTGCTTTCAGGGTTGTAAACAACAATATATACAACTCCTTCACCAGGAGCTCATTCCTTGCCAGCATTAGCTGTTGGCTCAGAGCAGCCACCTCGAGTCAGAGCCTGTGCTGCTGTCGGCTCATGTGTGTTTAATTCTGTCAGTCTTTCTTGAAATGCTCTGATAATATTTTTTAAAAAAATTGAGCATGAATTTTGTAAGATGCTGAAAAGGCATATTTGGAATCTTTGTTCCCCAGGCTACGCATTCAAAGGACGTTGTTGGTCAGATGTTGTTGGGTAGCCCCAAAGCATATTTATTGGAGACATGCTGTTAGCAATGGACCCTTTTAGCACTGCTTCATCAGAGTGAATTACTGAGGTCTGTTCTCTTGAGGCAAGACTTTGAATATTAACTACAAGACTGTTGTTTATTATGCTCTTGATACTGTGGGGGAAGATGCAGTTTCTATTAAGAGTCCCAGAGACTATGAATAAATTGTACTTGGGCATTTTCTAGTTGCATTGATTATAAAGCCCTCACAGTGTCTAGCACATCTGACCTAATCTAATCTGTATCAACACACATTTGGGATTCACAGTATCCAAAATGGCACAGGACTGTAGACAGCCTTCCCTTTAGGATGCAGAAGTGTCCCTTAGACAGCTTAACTCACTGTGTTCTCGAGAAGGGCTGCAGTACTGATGTCACCTGCTGAGATGCTCTGCAATATGTCGCTTACGCTTCAGGAAATAATTTCTCTCTGGCACAGATTAAGGTGTTTGAGCATCAATGAGCTTGCCAAGTCTGTCAGGACCAAACCCAAGCAGCCACACCTCTGGCTCTCAGGTCCTTCAGGTGTCCTTCAGTGAGGGACCTGGCTCCTGCCATGCCTAAGCAGAGCTGTGTCCTCTGAAGGTCTGCGCAAATGCCAGGGAAGATGGCAACACAGACACGAGGTGGCATTAGAGTGGGTGTGACCAGTCAGAACTGGGTTTATCTGGACTTTAACTGGTCCGTTTGTTTGTTAATTTGCACACCCAGCAGGCAACCTGGAGTTTCAAGTCAAACCTGGTCTTTTGGCTGCTCAGTAGATTCTTCTGTTCAGTGCAATCTGATAAGTTAACACACAGAGCAGTCATATTATTTCATTAGTGGCTGACAGAGAGGTTTCATCTCTCTGCAGAACAGTGCAGTGCATCTTCAGGCTACAATTCATAAATCTTGAGTTAAATGAAAGGCAGAGTTTGAGTTTTCACATTTCATCAAGTACCTCATGTAAAGACAGAGTGGAATAGATCTGCCTAACACAAACACATTGCCACTATATGATTGCCTGTCTGTAATCACATAAACTCAGCTACATCTAATGCAATCTTTGTTTTGTCTGCAGTGCCCAGACTCAGCCTGCAAACAGGACCTGCTGGCCTACCTGCAGCGCATTGCCCTCTACTGCCACCAGCTCAATATCTGCAGCAAAGTGAAGGCAGAAGTTCAGAACCTGGGAGGAGAACTTATTGTATCAGGGGTAAGCTGGGATTTGTATTTAGCCATTTATGTTTCCCACGGAGCACTTGAAAGGGAGCATTTTTGATTGCAGTAATGTACAAAACAAAAATCCACTGATTCATAAGCAAGCTTTTTAAAAATGTTATCACCATTATTCCAGGCCTTACAATAACGTGCATAGAGCAATTCGATTTTCCAATTACCCTTTGTTTATATTAACCTTGTAAAATCTTCATTCTTCCAAAAGAAAAGTAATTTTATAGCCTAGAAAGTCATTGCCAAGCTGTGAATATTATAATTATTTGGAGCTTTTGTATATTTGCTCATTATAAATCTTCTTTCCTGTGTTAGTACTGGTAATTTCCTTCCTCTGTGCAGAAGCCAGCTCTGTATGAAGTGCATATTGTTAAGATGGTGATGACTAATGGGATTCATTCACTCAGGTTCCAATGCACACTAGGTTTAGCAAAAAAATCTGGAAGGCCAGCAAAATATTTTAAATTTTGATGCATGTGCTGTTTTCAAACACTATTGGCAAGCACAATAATTATATGCTCTAATGCCCATCCAGTTATTTTCAATGAACACTACAAACTTGTTACACACAATCTTTTTTAGAAATAAAGACAGGAATTTGCAGCATCAGTAATATTATGAACAATGAGTTTTCTATAATTTTAAACTATTTTTTTCTTTCTCCTAATATTGGCCTCCATGCCTCTGGGAGAATAGTAGAACCAAGCAGCAGCAATTGCTGCTCTTAATGATTTTCTTTTTTTGTTCTTTCAGCCCAGTATTAGCCCCATGGCACCTTTGTTATCCTCTACTTCAAACAGAGACCATATGTATGTAAATGTCTAATATATATCACTCTCCTGAGTGTGTTTTCAAAACAATGGTGATTTGTGAGACCAAAGATGCTTGAAACAAATTGTTTTGAAATGTGATTTTGAAAAAGCACCCTTTCATTGTTTAAGCCCAATCAAGTACGAAAATTATTAGGACAACTAACTTGTGCCCTTCATTCCATCCATAAGATTCCCCAGTGACATCACTGGCCTTCCTCAAACATACCAGAAGTCAGAGAAAATATTCTTAACCACATGGCATGTTTATTTTTTTTGCAAAGCACTACAGAAGGTCTTAAACATTTGTCAGGCTTTCTTGGATCAAACATTCTGAAGTCATATATACAATCCTAAAAGGAGCTGCTTAAAGGTTCCTGTGTCTGTCCTGCAATTGGTCTTCACTTCTTGACGTATGTACATATGTAATTTTAATACCTTGATCTTCCCACAGCAACAAAAAGATCCTCTTCCATTTTCCTGATGTTAACGGAATGATCTGTCCTTGTATTGCTGACAGCTATGCTGCAGAGGAGTTGCCATGATCTTTTCTTACCTCCTGCCATCTGGGTCCAGCTTTTCATACCCATTGAGTCGTCATGTTCATCTCTCTATAACAATTATCCAAATCAGTGCTTCTACCAGCTTGGCTTTTGTGGTTGTGTGTGTTTCTTTTCTGAGTCTCTTTATTCAGTGTCTGTGAATGCTGAATAAGCCATTGTGAATCTCCAGCATCTATTTGTTCCTGGAACATCCCCATCCGTTGTGAAATTATCAGTGGCCGAACCGCTTGAGTTCATCATTCCCAGTCCGGCATTGTTAGCACCCGCTGCTTACCAGGCTCCATCACCATTGTGTTTCTGTTTGGTTGGGGGTTTTTGCAGTCAGGTGCAAAGGCAAAACCAGCTTCAAATACAGCAATGATTTGGTTCTGCTCCAAAGACTCAGTAGCACCGAGGTACGGAAAATTTGGAGACTGCCCAGCTCGCTTCTTCTGCTGGTGCCTGAGCAGGAGGTGAGACAGAGCTGAACTCCTGTGCATCCCTTTTTGAGAGCATTATCTTGTGATCTGGTGTAGCACAATACAGTGCTTTCCTGAGGGGGTTTCTGTTTATCTTCGAGGTGCTGGGTACTGTATGCTCCTTTGCTATCCAGAGATCTGGTATCCAAGTGCACATCTACATCTGCTTGTCTACTTGCTGCTTCTGCTTCCATCTTCTTCTTCATTTTCTCTTGGATAGCCAATTACAAATAAACAGTATTTTATTTATCTCAAAATGAAATACCATTATTTGGCAACTTGCATACAGTACAATTTTAGAATTGCTATAGAAATCCAGAAATCCAACTTCCCAGCCTGTGACTGCGGGAGTACCTTTATGTGATTGCACTAAATTTAAGTGTTTTGGTGTAAATATCAAGCACCAGGATGATCATTATAATAGTGTAATTTACTCCTGTGTTTGCAGAGAACTGCAATATCATTCAAATCGATCCAAAAGATGACTTATGATTCAGAACTCTTATAGGGAGTAGCATCTCTGCCTGAATTCTTTCATTATTAAGAATATTAATCAATATTTCTAAATGGAACGAATGCATGCATATGTATATTTGAATCTATGTGTGGGTGTATTCATATTTATATGAAAAGGAAAGAGACATAAAACCAATTAAAACCTAAAAGACAGATGAAAGCGACCCCACAGTTCTTACAGTTTTGTTGGAGAAAAATATGTTGCAACAACTTTAAAAATACTGTCTACATAGCATATAATGTGGTGTATATATTTTGATGAAACTTTTCTTTTTTTTCCCCAAGATTCACTAGTTCAGGATGGTTTATCTCTGAAAAAAAGCATAAAGCTGATCTTATTTGCTTTTTCCTCTATAGATTGATATGGTACTAGCATAGCATATGAAGGGGCCCCTTTTGGCATCAGTGACTTTGCTGCAAATAGGAAAGCAGATCAAAAAGTGAGAAAATGTCACAGTCCTGACGTGTAAATTATTTCAGTAAAGAACCCACTGTTTCTTTTCCCTTCTCTTTCTCCCATTCCTTTTCCCCCAGCTCTTTTTTCTCCTTTGATCCTTCCCATCAAACTCCCTCCATGCAGACAGCAAAACTGTTTTTGCCATATAAGTAAGACCTGGCAATTGGGAGTGAGGATACTTCAGCTAATACCTCATTGTATCAATGGAGCAAGACCAGTTTGTCTGTTGACTTGGCCCTTTATGTTGCAGGGTGAGACTCTTAATTTGTGATCCCAGTTGAGTTCTGGAAAGTAAAATAAGGCAAAACTATGTGATACCTGTCCTACAGTGAGGAGCCTTGTGAACCTGAAGAAGACTATAGGGAAGAAAGGAAGCAAAAATGGTGAGGAGGACATTAAATAAAACCAAAAAGGAATTCATATAGAAAAACTGCAAAATATTTTAAAAATATTTCTAATCCATGTAGATTATGTCCTGGTTCCTAATAAAAGTCTCTTTGACCTTGGTCCATGAGCAGATATGTGTTTCTGTAATTTTAAATTCAAATATTCAATTTCTAGTTCCCCTCTAAGAGCAAACAACCTGCTTTAATGAAATTACAGAGTAAAAGCACTTCAAAATAATTTGCTTTGTCTCTTGCCTTAGTTTATTTAAAGTAATGCATATTTGCTTCATAATCAGTTGTGCTCTTGTATTGGAATGATCCTCTGAGGTGCTGAGCATACACTGCTCTCAGTAAATCCCATTTACATACACTTAGCTCTTGCTGATAGCCTTGCCTGTTTGTGGGAGCTGCTTTTGTTCACTAGAGTTGCTTTTAATGATGATGTTTCTTATTTGGATACAAATTCAGACTTCTAACTCGAGGGCTGCTTTATTGTTCTAGTATTCCTGTCTGCCTCTAGTTAGCAAGAGCATTACAATAAAACAAATCTATATATTCATTTCTTACTCTAGAAAAAAATATCCACTTGTTCTGTTCATTGCTGCTCATTTACCTACTATCCATTTAGCCTATGAGCTTGCATTTTTTAAAATTAGATTGGAAAAGAGTAGATTTACCACAGTTTTTCCTGTAGGATTTAGATTGAACAAAAGCTAAGAAAATCCCTTATCCAAGGCAGCCCCTTATCGTGTTCAGGTTTGATTCAGAGCTCTACAGATCTAATCAGCTGTATTATCAGAAAACTTACTCAAAGAGTCTTAAACTTCTGAGCCAGACAGATATGAGGTGTCGTACCACGTGCATTTGAACACTGTCCAGAAATATCAAATCAATAGCCAAAGAACTCTCCAAATATATATATATATATGTATATGTATATGTGTATATATATATATACACTTTAGCTGGGGGCAGTTCCCAATTGTTTTCAAAATCCCATGTATCTTAACATAATAGGTTTAACTGCAATACTCAGAGAAGGATTCTTATAATCTGTTGAAGGTACAAAAGAGTTTAGTTAAGTTTGTGAGTTTATTGAGGAGCTTCTGCTTCAGGAATTTAAGTGAAGACTTTATTGGGAAAAAGAAGGTAAAAGGGCTGGAGCCACCCCATTAATTTTAGGTAAGACATTACAGAAGTTGCCATAACACCTGGGCTGGGAGGGCGGATGCATAAAAGTATTAACAGATACAAGATATACTGCAAAATAAATATATCTTTATTCTTTATCAGTGAGTAGAGTACCCAGAAAGAGCAAGCCCTCATCAAAAATGAATGAGGCTCATTATTTATCACAGGGTAACAGGGAGAATCCAGCAGTTATCTCAGGTGAGCTGGCAGTTTCCCTATCAATTCTGCCTATGGATCTTACATGTCAAAACCCAATAGCTTAAAGGCCCTAATTTTCTTTCCTTTAAGGCTGAATCACTTTAAACTACCTTGTGCTGTAAAAGCAAATTGGTATGCATGTGGGCCGTGAAGTATCAAGTTGCTACTTATTAATTCTATAGACTCAAAGAAAAAACACGTAATTTGAAGTTCCCCTGTTATTAATAGGTAGTAAGGCCATCTTTCATTGAATTTGGATTAAAGACGTATACCTAAGCATTTGCTTAAGAGCCACTGATGGGTTATTTCATTTTGTTGAAAAAGAAAATCTTTCTGAGTTGTTTTCCTTTGTTTGCTTTAAAGTTGGCAATCAGAGAGAACCTTTGCATTTTAAATTCTTAAGAGGATGGATAGACTGTTGTTTTGGAGTGATTTAATTCCCCCTGAATCAGGCAAGAATTTAGCATTATGTAAAAAAAAAGCTTCCTGAAGGGAGAGTTGCTAAATTGACAATGCTGTTGGGTTCCTTTTTGTTCAAGATCCTCAGGAGTGCCAAAAGGTTACTGCTATTACTAAGCTAGCAACAAAATAAGTTTCACTATTAACTTATAATAGAAATGGAACAACTGGCCCATAGATCCATGACTTTCAGCTGTAGGGATGAGGATTTGACAGGTGGACCATTTGATGGATAAGGATGATCTCATTGAAGGTGTTGTGGTCAAGAGCTTGATGTCCAGGTGGAGAACAGTGATGAGTGGTGTCCCCCGGGGGTCAGGGTTGGGTCAGTGATATGGACCATGGGACTGAGTGCACACTTGGCAAGTTCTGTGACAACACCAAGCTGTGTGGTGCAAGTGACACATAGGAGGGAAGGGATGCCATCAAGGGGGACCTGGACAGGCTGGAGAGGTGAGCCTGGTCAAATTTCATGACGTTCAGCAAGGCCAAATGCAAGGTCCTGCACCTGGGTCAGGACAATCCTAAGCACAGATAGAGGCTGAGGGGCAAGTGGAGTGAGAGTAGCCCTGAGGAGAAGAGCTCGGGAGTGTTGGTTGATGGGTGTGGGCAGCCCAGAAACCTCTTATGTCCTGGACTGCATTAAAAGCAATGTGGGCAGCAGGTTGAGGGAGGATGTTCTGCTCCTCTCTAGTAGTGAGACCTCCCTGCAAAGCTGTGTCCAGATAAGAAGGACATGGAGCTGCTGGAGAGAGTCCAGAGGAGGGGCCAGAGATGCTGCAGGGCTGGAGCCCCTCTGCTCTGGAGCCAGGCTGGGAGAGCTGGGGGGGTCACCTGGAGAAGAGAAGGTTCCAGGGACACCCGAGAGCCCCTTGCAGAGCCTAAACGGGCTCCAGGAGAGCTGGAGAGGGACTGGGGACAAGGCATGGAGGGACAGGACAAGTGGAATGGCTCTCCAGTGCCAGAGGGCAGGGCTGGATGGGATATGGGGAAGGAATTCATGACGTTGAGGGTGGTGAGGCCCTGGCACAGGTTGGCCCATCCCTAGAAGTGTTCAAAGCCAGGTTGGATGGGAATTTGAGAAAGCCAGTGTAGTAGAAGGTGTTGGGATTGGAATAAAATTGTCTTTAAGGTCTCTTCCCACCCAAACCACTCTGTGATTCTGCGATTCTCTGAAGTGCACTCACAGAAACAGTCAGACAAAGCAGGAGCTGTAGATGTTTATGGGCTGTGCTGCTTGGGCTGATGAGCTGTCAGTGCTTGCAGTAGGAAACACCTGAGCTAAGTGTAGCTTTACTTCATTATCAGCAGATGTCACTAATAGAAATTTTTTCTTTGGTCTGCTAGTGGTTCAATGTACTTGGAGCTATAGGGCAAGAGCAGTGATTCATAAATAAGTGCTGTGTTCACATTTGTTGGAGAGTGGATGCCCTAAGAGTTACACACCACAAAGAAGAGATAATGTCCTGTGTCTAAGTTTACATCTTTGCACAACTAACATTTGTTGTATGGTAATACATGACATATTCATAGGTGAACGTATTCAGATTGGTAATGTGAAATGAAAGATGGACCCAGGGAACCTAGAGCTAATTACTAAATTGATTAATGATATAATTTGACTTTTGTAATCTTCCTTTCATAATTTAGCTATTTTTTTTAGTTGCTTGTCGTGTTCACCCACTGTTTTACCTTCAAGATCATAGTAAGACTTTAGAATGGCCAAAAAAGGGAGTTTGCAAATATGAACAATGTATGTTGTGTATCAGTGCTGTGAAAACCATGAAAGATGGGACTCATGGAAAAATATTTGTTTAGGGTGGAGCTGATGGGAAGGAATTCTGTTTCAAGACTTGGAATGAAAGCAGCAGGTAAAGGGCAGCACTTTGGAAATAATAAGGAAGTGAGCCAAAGAAATATGAGATAATAAATGGTCATAAAAAGAAAAGCCAAACCAAAAGCAGGATAGGACTATGAAATCAAAGAACTGGAATGTTGCGGAAGGACTGAGATAAGCCAGGACCCGAAAGCTGGTGGAACTCCACAGTAATCTTTACTCTCCTAAGCAGGGAGAGAAAATAAAAGCTTAGGGTCTTTCTTTTGGCACTGTGAAAAGACAGATTCCAGGACAGGAAGGCTGGGGCTGGGTAGGGAAAGTGAGAGACCTTGGTCGATACTGTATATTCAACTAGCTCATGTCACCAGCTTTGGAAGAAATTAAAGAAATGAAAAATACAGGGAGACTGGGCAGGTGGGGATGGAGACATATTTAAGTAACCCCTGCATACATATATATGTATGTGGAGATATTGATACTGGAGAGGGTGAAATAGAGCCACAGCAAATGTACTCTGTTCCAAAATACATGGCTGTATGAAGCATATGATACTTACAGAGGTTATGACAAACCTTTATCTGGAACAAATTTTTGTAAGCACTTCTATTTGTGACTAATAGAGGAGCCTCCAACTCCTGTTGGCACAGAATGTCATCAATACCCTGTCCGAGAAAGGGATTACCTGATGATGTGGGAACATAAAAAATGTATCATCCTGACGGTGAGACAATTTACAACTCCTAGAGGATAAAGGCACCAGTGAGTTATGCAGGTTAATCAAAATGAGTGCTGATAAAATCCCTCATGGTCATATATTCATTACATATGATGTATTTTGTGGAAGTGCTGTCTTAGGGCTTTCTGAAAGTTAAAACAGTGAAGAATTCCTAATTATCCTATGAAACATCTCAAAACTGAATAGAAAAAAAAATAATAAAACCCAGAAATAAATGTGTTTGTAGTGGCTCTAAAGCCATTTGCAATACCTCCCCCAAATATTTGACAGTAATAAAGATGATATAATTCATTATATGTAGATTACCTATTGCTTCCCAGTAAAGGCAGTGTAGACCAGGAGCCCAGAGAATTTATGCAATTGGCATCCTTGGAGGGATTCAAGCCCTAAGCAGACAGTTCAGCAGCTGAGGAGAAATAATGTTGGTAATCAACTCATTTCAAGTCAAAAGTTGTACAAGAGTCCTCCAGAGGTCCCTTTAAGGTGACATTTTTACAGTGTTTTGATTTAGTGAAGGAAAACATCCCACAGGATCTTATTTTTGTGTCAGTGAATTCACTGGGTTTTGCCTTTATCACTGTTGTTGGGTCAGACAATAGTGCATATCCTGAGCTTTGTGCATCTGTGGGATCACAGCTATGATCCACATAAAAATTAGTGCAGAAGCCTTTGAAAAAGTTAATTTATTTTTATTAGTGTTTGGCTGTTTCTCAAAGAAGCTGAGTGAAGGTAGATTGGTGTCAGCAGAGTTTATTCTGTGTAAGGAAAAGTATATGAATGAAGCTTAAGATATAACTGAAAAATTCAACAAGAGAATAATTTTTGTGCAATAATCTCAGTTCTTCTGAAGCTTCAGTTTTTTATATAAGGCTATTTTCCGATGTAAGATAATATCTCATAGTATATAAATATTTATGCAAACATGGATGCACATAAATATGAAACAATATATCCTGCACAAATGGAAAGATATTATCTATAATTTAATTTGCAAAGCAAAATCACACTGCACTTGTCTTCATTAGAATATATTCATGGAGACAAGCAGCACCCACACGATCTATATGTCTCCATTCAGTAAGTTAAAATTGAGACAGGTCAGATTTTATCCTTATTAAGATGAATTTTGGCTACAGGGAACATGAAGATTACATTTACTGACATTTCTCATTAGAAGTGTTTTCTGCAAAGAAAAGCATTTCTGATACCAAATAATCCATTTAATTCCTTAAGAACACAGCAAAGTGTTACAGATTCAAGACTAATGCTTGAAAGAAATATGATCACAGAAAAAGATTAGAAAATTGAAGGAAATACTGTTGTGTGTGCTTCACTGCATACTGCATTTGCTTTAAAAATAGTAACCACCCCAAAATTCAAAGCTCACCTGTTACAGTAGTCTCAGTTCAGCTTGTTTTCCTATTCCAGGCCATGCTGAATGAGCTGGGAAGAAAATGGGAATATTGTGGCTTTCTGATACACAAATTGCACCAGCCCTGCAAGGCTCACAGACCATTCTAACTCACCCTAAGATATGGTCCTAAAGGATTAGTCCTGCAAAATTTGCTATAAGGAAAGAGAGGACTGCAGTGCTGTTTCATGTTCCCTTCTTCTCTTGTATTACTGCCTTTAAAAGAGATGGTTTGGGACCAAACATCCCCACTTTGTATTAAACAAGAATTCCTTTCCCCTGGGCATTCTTAGTTGACCTCCCTAATGCAAAGAATAGATTTGCTAATAGATTTGAGGCTTTAAATAAAAATTAGGCGTTTTTTCTCTTTCTCATGGAACTATGGAGAACTGAATTCACCTAATGACAGATTTGCGCACAATAGGAGATTTTGGATGGTGTTTCTTATGCAGAAGTACATCTTGTAGTTCTTGCAATTTTTTAATTCCTTGAGTTGGATGGTGGTGAGACTAAATCTCACTTCTAGAAGAACTGTCAGGTGGTGCTTCTGCAGATATTAAAAAAATAACAACTTCAGTTCAGACTCATCAGTTCTTTTGACTTTAATTATTGTTCTTGACAACCCGAGTCACAGATGAGTAACACACACAGAGAAACACTCACAGGCAAGAAGACATACCCTGAAGGGAAAACAACAGGTTTTCCCAGCCTGAGCAAATTTCAACTGCAAATACTGAATAGAGCAGCTTACAACAGAGTATGTAATAAAACTCACAACAGGGATGTGTTTCCATTAAATGTGGGAGGTCATACTAGCCTTTAGGAGGAGAACAAGATGAGGGAGGAAGGTTAAAAGTTACCTTCTATCTTTAACCTCTGAAATATTTTCTTCCCCACTAGGGATATATTATTATTATTACAATTGTTATTTATGTACCTCATAGAAGCAAAGGAAGAGTATTTCTGTTATCACATCATTAATCTTACATAACTGATAAGCAGCTGCATCAACAGAGTTTGTTTTATTTAAGACATTGATATGAAGTCTAAGTGAAAAACTAACCAGTACCAGTAAACTTAATTCTAACCTCTTACTGTTAGGTATTCTCAAATGCTCTCTTTTAACATCAATTCTTTCAGATTCTGACTAATACATCATCAAAATACCTTGTGAACTGGGTTACCAGGTAGGTAATAGTATCTCTAAGAAACTGAGATGAACTATACAAGTAATGTGTCCTAAATCTCATCAAAGGCCAAATTAGAACTCTGTAAAACTGGATTAGAGCATCAATATCTGAGGCAAAAGACTGCAGAAACATTTTCATCTCTTTTTATACCTGCAACTGCGTTCAATATTTCCATTGTCAAAAACTCAGAGAAGTTACAGCTTTACTCAGTGTCAGGTAGGATGTTACATATTTCAGTATTCCTTAACTGTGACAGATAATGTACAAAAAGGATTTTTCCACTTACCCATCAGGCTGATCCACTACAGAAGCTGGACATCTTTGGGTCAGAGGTGTGTCTGTCTGTGTTAAGCTCTCAGGCTTTAATGATGTGTGTCACCTTGGCATTTTCACGTGGCCTTTTCAAGCTCTTCTTTCAGTTTCTTAAGATATATCCACTTTCCCCTTCTGGGTAGTACCAGTCTCTGTAATGCTTGGTTGGAGCATGGTTGGTGCTCCTCAGCTTTCCACAGCCCTGCTGTACTCAAACTTTATAGACAGGAGCCACTGGTACCTGGGTGGTGCCTGCCCTTTCCCATCATTTGTCCATCTTTTTAAGCAAGAAAGAAAGCACACTGGGATTTTTTTCCAACAGATCTTTGAGGTCAGACTGATTTCTATTGCCTGGGTGCAAGTGACTGAATCAGTTACTTGACCTGCATTCACACAGTGTTCTTATCCTGTTAGGCTTAACTTACACCCCTTAGGAAAATATTTGATATGAAAGTCTTCATTTGCTGTCTCTTTGCATTTCCATGGATTCATTTAATGAATCTGCGTCGTATTCCTTGGAACATTTGGAAGATTTCTGTCCTTTCTTGAATGTATAGACATTTTTAAAATGTTTTCATGAGGTATATTCTTTCTCTGCTTTTATTCGTTAATGTGTACAAGTAGGTGAGTAATGTGTTATAGTGTATGTTCACAACTCAGTCCTGGCTTGGCTCTTCCCTTAATTTTCTCTTTGTAAACTACAGATATCATACTAAGAAGGTCAAAATAGGATTTCACATTTAAGCAGTACTAGCCCCAAAATACCATCTGGGGTGTTCTCTGCTACCTAATCCATTGAACTGTTTATGTCACATTACCATGATGGAATCTTCCATATTTCTCCATGTTCCTTGCCTTGTATTGTTAGTGCAGAATATCCTTGGCCGTACTAAATCTTCTGGGATTTAGTTGTGCTACTTCCATATGTTTCTATTCCAATAAAAGACAATTTAACTCTTCCTCTCAAGTCTCTCTCTCGGAGATCTTTGAACTGCTATTCCAAGTGTAATATTTCTCATATTTAAGGGTGTCTTCTTTGAACATCCTTCTCTTTATCAGAATGAGCAATGCTGTTTAGGCTTCATAAGGTCTGGTGGTCACAGGAGTTCAAATATATTCCTACTTTATTTGGCAAAAACAACTGTGGTGCAGTAGTCAAGCCATAGGTAACCTAAGTTATGAATTAACTGAATTCTATTTGGTACTTTTTACCATAAAAGTCTTTAAAAATTCGATTTGTCTTTTCTATTTAGCAGGCCATAAGACATAAATATTAATGAGTTGAATGCAATACAGGGTTTTCCTCCTCTCTATCTTCATACATGCAAATAGCTTGTAATCAAGATGATGCATAGAAAAATCAGACAGATGTGTGTTTAATTCAATTACGAACAGCACTATCATCACTTAGCATTACTCAGCTGCAGCCTAGTTATGCATTGTGTTCCTGGAGTTCCACATCATCTCTAAGCCACAATAACTCTTCATTTTGCCAACTGGGTGCCCAGTTGTTTAGTTTTTAAATCCATAAATATACTGGTTTAAAGGAGCATCTGCAGATACTGCAGGATTAACATTATGATAAAAGTTTGGAAGGTCAGGAAGAAAAATACTTGACTTCTGTTGTTAGCTGAATTGACTGGAACTAGACATGAGTCACACTCTTTTTTCAATAGAAGCAAAGGAGAGAAAAACAAAGAACACACAGAGCAGGGAATGCACATTAATCATTATTAAGACAGAAAAACTAATCATGATTAGATTACAATTCACATGGTCCTTGTAGCATCAGAAAGGGAAAACATCAATATTAGTTCTGTGTGCTTATAATCCATAGTCTTAAAATGTTGAGATTTAAGGAGCGTTCATTTTTGCTCTTCAAAAAGGCAGGATCTTATGTTAGCACTCTTTGCTCACACTGAATAGTCTCCCCTTCTCTAAGCAGTTTTATTAAACGGAGTTAGGTTTAGCAGCATATACTGGGTTTTTTTTCAATTTTGGTATACATGATCAATAAAATCCCAGTAGATAATTTGAGCAATTATGTTTACTGTCAAACTTGCTTTTCCAAAATTTGGAGGATGAAAATTCCATTTACAATGAATTAGAATGAATATCCCATTTTAAGCCCTCCAGTTTCAGTTCTCGGGGTGTTGTTTGAAAAAAATGTGCCTCAGCCTGTAAGGCTGTGACAGTCTAAAAATGCACATCTTTAGAAACATCACCTCTTCACAATTTGGCTGATATTTTTCTGGGACTTTAAAAGTGTGCTCTGTAAATAAATATATGCCCAGAATTTTTATACATCCCTCACTTGTTCCTTCAGCACAGTTTGTTGGTTCTCATTTTCAATGCAAGGACACCATAATTCTTTCCTGACCTCCTTCATTTGGTGGTGTATAAAGGGTATATAGAGGGACAACCCTCTGGCTTACTCTCTAAGGGTCATCCCAGAGGTCTGGATTGGATGTTTATTCAGCATGGGGGAACACAAGCATAATTCCAGTTGTAGTCACTGGAATTTTGGCTGCTTGCACAGGTGTGTATGGCTTTGTGCAGTTTGGCTGTACAAAACCACACATAAAACAGTGTCACTTGGAAGTCTGTGAACCAAATTCATGCCGAATTTGATGTCAATTTGCAATTGATGGGGACAGAGCTTTCTGTCCTCTCGGTTTTCATCCAAAGGCACCCAAAACTGTCCCTTTTCCCAACCAGCAAACCCTGTAGGGTTTTGCAGGCTTGACCTGTGCTGTGGGAACAAGTGAGAGGAGGCAGCAGCCAGCGGGGTCACTCATCGTGGAGGAGTCCCTGTCTCCTTGGCCAAGCACAGCTCCTTCAGCACACGCTCCCCTCTCTCCTCACCTCGACGCTACGGCGCAGTATTTCTCTTGCTCTCTCTCTCACTATCTCTTTTCTGTATCTCTCGGAAATCAGACTGGAGTTCAGAGCACTTTCACTACCTTTTATGAGGTAGAGTGTGATGTCATAGATGGGGGCAGGGCTAGTCAACTTTCCACCCACCCACCCACCTGTGCTGAGGGAGCCACGCTTGAGACGGGAAGCGGTGACTCCTCAACGGTGAGTAACCTCCTGTCTCATCTATGTCTTTACAGGTCTGGGGTGGAGGGAAAAGACATGGCAACGGGGGATTTTTTTTTTATAGCTTCTTTTTTTTATTATTAATTAACCATAGGACTCACGGAGTTAATTGCATGTGTTGTCTTTGTCACCTGAGAAAGAGCATTTCCTTCCTGTGCTGAAGTCCCAGAGTTTGCATCTCCTGCAGAGCAGTGATCACGTTCTTCTGCAGAGACAGCCCATTTACTGATGGTTAAAGTGAGATCCTTCAGTGTTTAACTTGCCTTTTAGAAAGGCAGGCCCTGGTCCCCTTGAACTCAATTGCTAAACTTCCATTAATTTAATTACAGGATTTAATTACAGTGCTGGGCCATAATTTTTTCTAAGGTTCTCAATGATTAAAGCTAGTTGGTGTTATTTATATATTTAACATTACTAACTGGATAATGGCTGTTTATGCGGGACAGGAATTTTTTTCCCCCTATATTCTCTATTACTGTTTTTATTCACTTTATCCAGAATATTTAATGAAACTGTGTGTTGACAATAGGCCAATTATAAGACTTATTTTATAGATGAAATAAAATTTAGAGGTAAACTGTGATAGAGTTAAAATTAAGCAGTAAACCCCAGGAGATGTAATTGAGATTTAACCTTGGAAATTATAAATCAAAGCATTTGATTTTTTTTGTCTGTGATAAGAATGTGAGATGGGCAGGAGTACTGCTGACTGAATTTCTTCATGCTTTTCTTGTGTCACTAGCTAAACATTACTATTTTCCTTTAAAGCATTGTCTTGTTACCTATGTCCCTTGGCCCCAGGTATTGCTGCTTCACTGTTTTAATATCCCTCAGTGTTTAAAAAAAGACAAGATGGACTACGAAGATCTTCCTTTCTTGTTCTGCCTCTTGGGTATCTATTAAAGCTGTCAAGATGTCAGAGCACTCATACTAAAAGGCAGAAGAAGGATCAGATGAAGATTTTGGCCCCCGGGGATGCTGCAAATCTTGCTGTTCATGTTCATTTAAAGCTCTTTACCAGCTTCATGTGGGGTCCTGTCATATCTCAGTGAGAGGCACTAAAAGGCAGCAGCACAACTCCATAAATCAAAGACAAAGAGAGTGCAATCACAGCCTTTTCAGCAGAGGTGGTCCAGAGTCTGATTGATGAAGTACTTCTATTTCCAGGTGACTAGGTGGCTTTGAGCAATTGGGTAAGGATGCAGACCATTCCATCTTCTGGGCAGTGGCATGTTTTGGGAATTGGTCTGTGGTGATGGATAGATATTCCTTCCTGATGACTCAGGTTTGCTCTTTGTATCAATGCATTGGAGATCTGGATGAAATTCTGGGAGGACGAGTCTTGTTTACAAAGCTACCTACAAAAACTTTCACTGATGATTGTTTCCCTTCCTGTCAGAGAGAAAAATAAGGACAAAATATAAAAATGTCTCCATGACAGGTGGTAGCTTTTCTGGCTTTGAATAATGTGCACAAGGAGTTTTATTACTGTTTATTCCTGGAGTGAACCAAACACTGAAATCTCCAAATCTTCCTTTGCAAAGCCACGAACTTGTATAGCAAATTTGACTTCCCCAGCAAACTTTAATTTTTTCTGTAGGAACGGAAAAGCAGGTTAGTCAATCGAATGTTTCACTGGGAAAACTTTATGGGAATTGCTGCTCTTAAAGATGATTTGAAGTTTGTTCTTTTCAGAGGCAAGTGCTTGGAGGTAAAATTTAATTTAGAGCCTAAGCACATCCTTTGCTGATGAGTTTTATCAAATTGTCTTAGCACATAATGAGCACATTATTCTTGTATAATGCAGGAGACTTTAGTTTTTGCACAGAATTGATAAAACATAAGGGCCAACCGTACAGTGGCCCCATCTCACTTCAATGATACAAAAGCACTTTGGTGCCATGGAGAGGGAAGCTCTTTTTAAAAGTGGTATAAAGATTGGGAAGAGGAAATCAGAATTGATGTCATTCGGTAATTATGGGTAACTAGAGATAGTAATCAACACTAGATTACTTTAAATCCAGAGAAATTTGTACTTTACATTTGTCTTGTAAGATGAGCAGATTAGCAATTTGCTGACTTCTGTATAGCAGGGAGCTTGGAGAGGGAATGATATTCAAAATTACATAAACTGTTGCAATAATTAACCTGGAATCTGTCTGTGCCAATTCTAATAGCAAATTTTTGTCCAGGCAACTCCAGGATGTAAGTTTACCTGAGTAACTTAACACCGGGAGAATAAATAACCTTATTTTGTATTTACTGAGCTAATTCTCCTGTTTAATTATTATACTGGCAACTGTGATTAAAAGAAATATTAAAATGTCTGAAGTGCACAGATTCCTACATTTTACAGCTTAGTCTTAAATATGTATTCAGTTAATTATGATTTTTCTAATATTATTTACATGTACATACATTAAATTAAAATATTATAAGCCCTAGATTTCAGCTGATTTACATAGTGTTTAAAATGAAAACTTTTAAAGCAAAATATCTGACCAACTTTTTCCATTATATACTAATTTAAATGAATTAAATCTTCATAAGTTGTTAGCAAACAGAAAGTTACTTTGTGTTATGGTATTGCTTTATATTTGCAAGCACATTGTGTATAACTCTCTTGAAACTAAACCAATAACTAGCATATTTATTCCTATGTATTTAAGGAGGTCAGTGCTTAAATTACAGATTGTTCCTCAGTCCTACTGGCAAAGGATGAGCAATAGTTTAATGATGTAAAGTCATCTATAGGGATCAGACATTTTTTCAGTATGATTAAGGTGTCCGTGTAAAATTCCAAAATTTTCTCTGTTTCCCAGGCTGATTTCTCTTACAAGTTGAATTAAAACTTTGTGGGTTGGTTCTTACCTTCTTTTTCTATATGAGAAGTGAGGGAGAGCTGTGAAATGCTCCATCTGTTCCTAGCCCATGTCAGCTGGCAGAGGGATGCTTCTCACCCTGCCCTCTCTTGCTGCAGTTTTAGGCTGGTTTAACACCATTGACTCAAAATGAATTACGGTGGATTTCATCTTGTTTCAGCCAAAGAAGGCACAATGATAATGCACAGTGTTCTAGAGGACTCTTCATGTTGATTTAAATTGCAATCCTTTGAAACTGACCTCAGCTCAGTCAACAAAACTGCTCCAGAGCACTTGAACTGAGTACAGCGGATGGAGGAAACCAGGATTGCCCAGACTTTCTGATCCTGGGGTAGTTGCACCTCAAAGACATTAAATGTGATTCTGTTCAGTCACAATCCTTTGGGTTTTTATCAGTCCACTCTGAGTGTCTCAAAGCAAACACATGGTGTACCCTTGTAGATTTGGAAAGAGAAGCAAATATTGTCATTATTTCCTTTCTACAAATAACACTGAGCCATGCTCAAGGCAGAAAAGATCTATAGAGTCATGATGAGTTTCAGTCACCTAATTTTCAACACCAGCATTCCTCTGTCTTCCATTCTATATTCCAGTTTCCTCTCTGGATGGCCAAATGAAAATAAAAATTTAATTAGAAAGAAAGAAAGAAAGAAAGAAGCAAACAAACAAAAAAACAGGAGAAAGACTTCACCCTAGTTAAGTATGGCTCGAAAAAGATGGAAAAAGAAATCTTGCAGTAACAGTGGGAAGCTGCCACACTCAAGCTGTGCAAGAGATGAGAGTGGGTCTATAGTATAATGAAAACTAATTATTACTCATAAAGATTTTAATTGTATTATTACTATCATCTCCACTGTCATGCAATGTGAAGAGTGATTTATCTAGTCAAGTGTAAACATCTGCATCTGAGATGTTCATTCCAGGCTTCCTTTCTGTGGAACTAAGAGCCATTTCTAGGGAGCAGATATTCCTGGTTCAGGTAGACACTGACAACTGGGTAGGCAGTAATATCTTAAAAAAAATACAGAGACATGGGCAGGTGAATTAAACCATGAACTCAGGCAAGAAAAGTCAGAGAATTTAGCTTCGGGGTTCTTTTGAGAGCAAATATTGATATATAAGTGATGTCAGCTTTCTGTAAACTTAGCTTCTAGAGAAAGGAAATTAATCTTTTCTAGACAGTAATATTTTTTTTTTAAGGAGCATTTATCCAATAAAGTAGCTGTCCTGAGACTCCAGTCTCATCCGTTTCTCTGTGTTGGGGAGATGGATATATTTTATCATTCGTATTTTTGCCCCATTTCACAAATTTTTGGGGACCAAAAGAGAAAAGTTAAGGTAAACAATCTCAAAAATATTCATTGGGTTTGTTTGAATTCTTGGACTATTGGAGCAGATTCTCTGTCCAGATTCACTGTACTGTCTTTAGGACTCTAATGCAATTTAGGATCTCTAAAAGTAATTTAAAAGGTGAGCGGCTCTGGCCTCTCTCCATAAAAACCTGTGAAAGACCACAAGAACTCCATGGTCCCTGGTCTTCCTCTCCAAGCACAAAAGGAGTTTGGAATCTTTTGGTCCAGCACCTGGAGTCAGGTAGGATGAGGACAGGAGAAGATTTCATTTATAGAAATGGAAACTGAAAACCCTGCCTTGGTCACTAAACACATCGAATCAATGGCTTTTGTGAATAGCCTTGTTTTTCCTGCCTTCATTCTTAGAGAAATTGTTCAATTGGAGACATCTGAAAAAATTCTTCTGGGGTTTAGTGACAGCAGCCATGAACAGTTCTTGGGTCATGACTAATATTTAAAGACAATTTTTCCAATGCCAACTAAATGCAGTCAAGTCTATAGATAATCGTAACTAATGTACAATAATTAAGTAAGAACTTTATCAGAAAAGAGCCACTGAAAATGCTTTTTCATTTCACCATTCTTCTACATAACAGACAAATTTATACTTTTACATAAATTCTGCATTAGAGGGAAGATTTGAAGATACAGTTGAATTAATTTGGTTTCTGTAGGGATGAGTGTCCTGAGGTGAAAAGCAAAGAAACCATTTGGATTATTGAATCATTGAGGCTAGAAGGAGTTCTGCATTTGTCTCTCAGGGAAAATGCCATCTAAAACACTGAAGTGCAAAAGAAAAGAGAGTCCAGTTAAATTAGGAATCCCTAACACAAGTATTTTCTGAAGAGAGTACTACAGGACTTAACCAACCTGAGTGAGCCATTAAAAATGTCAATAATTGATGATATTTTCTCCTCCCTTTCTAGAGTTGCTCCTTTTTTTTTTCCCTTTGGATAAGACACATGCTCTTAGAGTGAAAATGAGATCACCAACATCATCTACACAGCTCCTTTAGGTACATTTGCACATAGGCAGAAGAAAAGGCTAAAGGGAGATGTTGTCTACAACTACCTAAGAGGAGGATCTGGAAGAACCAGATCCAGACTTGTCAGATGTGCAGTCACAGGGACAGGAAAATGGGCTACAAATAAGTTCTAATATGGGAAATACCAATTAGATATAAGGTAAAATAGTTTTAACTTGAGGGTAGTGAAATTCAAGTTCAGAGTGAAGGTCTCTAGTTCAGAGATGTGGGAGAAACATGTCCTTGGACATGCTCTGAATTTGAGCAACATCTGGAACAACCTCATCTAATTCAAGTTTTGAACAGGGCATTGAACTAGATGACCTCAAAAGGCTCTTTGCACCCTGAATGGATATTTGCATAATAAAACATGAGTAATAAAAGTGAGCCTTTAGAATTCAGAGCAAGATTTGACTCATTCCAATTTGTTCTCCATTCTCTGTCCTCTTTGCTTGTTCTTTCCTTGTGAGCTGCAGCAGCAAATGTTTCTGTTTTGTTCTGGTTTCATTTGCTTGCAGTAATTCCAGTAATTCTTACCTGTTTTGATGGTTTTAATGGCATTTAGACTTAGCTGGAGTTAAAAATGTAATGAACAGATGCATTTACAGATTGACATATTCAGTAATTGACCAGGGGAAAAATTCCTTCTAGTAAGGATAAATGTTATTTAACCATGGATCGAGCTGCTCAAACAAGTAGAACAGTTTATTGTGAATAATTTATTCTGTATAAAATGATAACATTTCCATTACAAATTACTTGCTGTATATGCTTAAGCCAGCTGTGTCAGTGCTGAGACTTCTCTGAAAAGCTGAAATGGGGCTCTCCCTTGAAGACTGTGGTGGAGATTGGATTTGGTGTTTTATTTCGCTGCGTACCATGGTAAAGTCCTGGAAAGTGAAAGGAATGTCTTCACTCATTTTGTTGAGCAACAGTGGAAAGACCCTCAGCTCTAAGGAAGAGAAAGCATCTTAGTACCTCAGGTGTCATCAGCATCTTGAATAATCAAGAATTACCTGCTTCTGCAAGACATAAAATACACATGAACAACAAGGCAAACTTAGGAAGTGAGGAGCAGTTTTGCTGGCACTGCCTGCCAGTCTACAGGGGCAATTTGTTTTATTCCTTCTGGTCTGTTTGATGCCTTGTGTTCAAGGCCAGCTCTGCCTGTAGAGGAGCCAGGTGTCTCTGTGCCCAACTGGGCAAGCACAGTTTAGAGATAAGAAGGTCTCTGAAGAAGCAGATTTGCCTTAAGACATAGCAGATCCTCTGAGTCGGAGATGTGGAGATAAGTCACATACAGGCACCACTCTGACACTTGTGCAAATTAAAAAATAATTTGGGAAAAGAGCACATTTCTTGGCATTGCAGTCTGAAATTCTGCATTGAGCTGCTTTTCTTTCTGTTTTCATTGTGACAAAATCGAGAGGAATAGCAGGAGATAACACATTCTTGTGTAAGGCATGTAGTGTTTCTCTGTTTTATTGATTTTTTTTGTATCCAAAGTCTCCTACATTTTATCATTGAGCACAATTTCCAGCCAACCAGACATGATTTGGACTCTTTTAAGGTAAGACTGTAAGAAAGAAATGTTTTTTTTCTTGTTATTATACCTGTTCTTTAGATAAGGAACAAAAGATTTGCTTTTAAAACTCAGTTTGAAAGAGCACCAGCTTATTTTGGGCTTTTAAAATTTACTTCTGCCTTCAAATTACAAGCAAATGAGAACTGGAGTCAGGAGGAGGGAGATCAGTAGCACAGTGTAGTTAGATATCCTATATTCTTTTTTTTCTTTAGATTTAAATACAATTGAATATGAAAATGGAACTTTGTACTGAAATGCTTTTGACAGAGTCCTGACTGCATTTTCTCTCTGTGACCTCAGGTTCAGGCAGTGTTGTATCTGGTGTAGAGTTCTGGTATGTGAATCCCTGTGTAAATTGGTGTAAATTGCTTTTTATTGTTGGGCCTGATACTGAAGCTTTGACAGACTTCCAACTCTAATTTTCTTCAGCAAGCCCCCTGGCAATATCAAAAAATATTAGCTCTCGTTTGGGTTTGCCTCTCTTGTCAAAGAGAGTTTGGGCTTTTTCTTTGTTGCAGACATTTATCTTCTCTAATATTAGGTGGGAGCCTGTCTTTGAATCAGTCATACAAAATTCTGTTTCCTGTTCATATCCAAGAATTCAGATCAAACCATTCCAGCTGTAGGCTGATGTAGAAAGTGAGATGTGTGATGAAAACAACCATAGTTCTGGCACATCTGAGGGGAGAAATCCTCTGCCCATCTACAAAACTCCTTCAGCTTCATGGACTAAGCATTGCTTCCTTGTCCTATAGAGTTGTTCCAGATGTTTTGGCCTTCAGACTGATGCCAAATACCCTAATTCAGCAACAGTCTCTGAAAGTTTGGACAGTTTCATAGCATGAAAAACACTGATAGAGCAATTGAGTTTAAAATATTCAGTATTTTTTAGCAATGTATATAATTGCTTGTCCCTACTGTGGTTTTGGTGTATGGTATGAATTGTACTGGTTTAGCATCTTTTTTAGTCCTGTGAAATGGCAGATAATCAGCAGAAAAAGAAAAATAACTGGTTCTGATAGATTTTTTTATTAAGGGTCAAAATATTTTCCCCCATTAAATTCTGAAAGGAGTGTAACAAGATATTAATTAAATGCCAAAACATATATTTGGCAACTACAAGAAAAATTGTAATTTACCCTCTTTAGCTCTTATATTGGAGAAGTAATTTATGGATTGTAAATACATTTAATGAGTAGGAAAAAATTCATATCTATCAAAAATTTGAAAAAGTATTTTCCACCTTTGGGATCTGCCAGGCAGGAGAGAAGTTAGTAACAATTATATTTCACAAAAAGAATTAGGTAACATTAACTTTTAGGTGTTTCCAATTGTCTTTTTTGTCATTTCACCACTCCAGTTGTTAAAATACAAACTTTCATATTGAATGTTCTTCTCACAGCAGATGAATTGAGATATAATTTTGTCCTTTGTCCTTTTTGTTTTCAAATAAGCTGGAATAAGTCAGGCACCTCAGATGGAAATGCCTCTCTGTCATGTCTGTTGATCTTTTATTGGGAATGCCAATATTTGGAGTGGTTTTATATGCTTCTGCTTTTGCAAATTTGGCATAAAGCAGTTGGCAATGTGTTTTAAAATGACAATAGTCCATAGAAGACAGAAGATACCCATGCTCTGTTCTATTCTCCCATGCCTTCTGTTGTCCTAGGAGAAGGCAACCTTTGTTAAATACAACCAAAGGGCCCTGGGAATCCCTTGGGTTCCTTACCTGTAATTGGAAAAATGCAGATGAGGATGGTTATACAGTGGTTTGGCCACCCATAAAACACAGCTATACCCAGAATCAATTAAATATTCATCATCTATAAAAGGAGTAAGTTAATTGCAATCAAATGTGAAAATAAATAGCTAAGTAAGGATGAGTATAATACAATTTTCTCCATGCAGCGATGATACATTTTTAACATCATTGTGACCACATAACATTCCAAATAATGACTTCTTTTTTTTTTAACAGAGATTTTGAAATATATAGGATAGTTTTCTGACAATAGGCTGTACCTAGCAAAAACCTTATGTGCATTTTCAAGTGACTGACTAAAATAGACCCTCAGCCATTGCATAGCAGTGCTGATAAATAGCAGATGTCTCCTACCAGAGGGATGAGAGCATCTGAATAGCAAATAGGCCATTCTTGCATTGGCTGTCACTAATAGTGTCATGTTTTATGCATGGGATGTGCCACAGAAATGTAAGACAACTATTATGAATAAGATCTTTTTCTTACATACATCTTATGTACATAGGAATGGATTTACTGTCAAGCACAGCCGAGAGGAAAATGTTCTGTTGCCTAAGAATACAGTCTGAGAAAATTATATTCCTGAATTGCCATCCATGTTCATAACTGCTGCATGTGACTTTATTTGGTCTAGAGACTGTTGACTGAGTTTTGGGTTGTGGTGACGGCAACTGCACCTGTCCATGAAAGCAGGAACTCCATTTGGAAAGGAGGAGAAGCAAGGAATGCACCCAAAATTCACAGAAAAGAGCTTGGCAATGCCTGAGTCACCTTCTAAAACCACACAAATCAAGTCTTAACCAAGAGTGTTTGAGGAGTTACAGGTTCTTTTTCAACATGTTGAATAAAATACAATTGATCATCCCAATCTGTGCAAAGTAAACCAGACTAAACTGTATTTATCAATAAATCCCAGTACTAACTCTTTGCATTCCTACATTTCAAGGTCAGTATGGGCTGTTGTTGCCATCTAAGCTGTCTTCCTGCATAACTGATGCACAGGCTCCCTGAATTGATGTGCATTAAAATTGTCCAATAGTTAATACATATTAAGCAAAACCATCCAATATTGATTTCACAATTTCAAGAAATAGAATCAATCTTTCATGAGTTCTTGTGATTAATTAATATCACTGCTACATAAAAATTTCAGCTAATTAATAACTAATACGACCCGCTTCACCTTTCAGCCATTAAGTTTTGTTTTATCTTTGTCTAATCTGTGGAACTTGAAATATAATCAGCTCTCTGTTACCACATACCTGCTGGTTTTGCTAAATTCATTTTTTAGTCATCCTCTTTATGGTTGGGAAAACAGAGATGACTGAGTGTTTCTCATAAAAGATGTTTTTTGTTCTTGAGTTTATTTAAATTATTTCCAGTTCCTTAGTATTGTTCATGCATTGGGAAGAGGACTCAATATTCCATAACTGTGGATAGATGATAAACTGAATATGGTAACTGAACCTATTGCATCAGTTCCCTCCTTTTTGTATACTCAGGGAATGATTACCTGAGATCCTGCATGGAATAAAATTCCTTGTTATATAAGTAGGTATTGTCTGTTATAGAGTTGGCCAAAATAAAATCTACATTTGTGACTTTTTAGCAGCTAAATTAGGTACCAGTGATTTGCCTTCTGTGTGACTCACCACTTTCCCAATAGTTATATTATCTGCAAATTTCATCAAATAAGTGACGTTTTCCCCAAGATTTCAACAGAAATGTTAATCTTGTGAAGCTGCCAAATGGTTTCTCCAAGACCCCACTGTGAAAGTCACTACTGAGCACTGATTTTTTTTTTGGAGTATCCATACTTTTGGAAAGCAGCTGTTGGAGAATTTGGGATCATTCTGTACATGCCTTATTAGTTTTATATCAAACTGTTAGTCTTTAATCAAACTGTCATGTAGGACTAAGCAAAACACCTTTTAAAGGTCCAATTATATCCACAGCATTATTTGAAGCAATTGGAGTTTAATCATATTGAAGCACAATGTAGGTTACTTTGAAAATGTTTTAACCCACACAGCCCTTTGGTTGCCATTTCTTTCTTTCCTCACATCCTTTATGGAGTCCGTCACAGACATTGCATTATTTTATTTGGGAGTGCTGTCAGCTGAACTGGCCTATAATTTCACAGGTCATTTTATTTGCTCTGCTCAAATATTTCGAGACTAGGAACTATCTACATCTTTTGATGTCTTCTCCCACTTTTCAAGGTTTATTAAAATCAGCAATAATGATATAGGAAATTCTTACACAACCAGCTCCTTTAAAACTACCCATATTATAACCTTGCTCACTGGGAATACATATTTTTTTCTCTATTTCCCTTACTTTTGATGGATATCTGTGATTATAAGTATGAAGATATCTCTGGATGTTAGATCTAGTCCTTTCTAAAAACTAAAATATAATTTTTCCCCATTACAGTGGTATGACAATGCAGGGAGAAAATCTCTTTTCATTGCTGTACTCTTAAAAAGAAAAATTTCCAGCTTTATTCTCTCCCATTTCTTCAGCTATTTTGGTATTGTAATTGCTGGTTATTTTACTCAGATTATGTGTACATGTAAAAGAAGCAAGAAATCTTGATTGTCACAAGATTGTGAAGACTTCTGCAAATAGTGCAGGAAAAGTGCTGCAGAGCTGATAAGCAGCTCAAAAACTCCTCTAAAGATTTTTTTTTGGGGAAAAAATCCTTAGGAATTATCTCGGCAGATATTATTCTTTGCTCTTCCAGAGTTCTACCCTTGCACTCACTAATTGCAAAATTAGCTTGTAGCAAAATCTTTATTTCTTTTAATTAAAGATTCATGCCTTCCCAGGGTTAATGGAACCTTAAGGGAGCCTACAGGACAGAGAGAAACTTTTTACAAGGCCATGGAGTGACAGGACAAGGGGCAATGGATTCAAATAGAAACAGAACAGGGTTATATTGGATATTAGGAGAGAATTTTTCCCTGTGAGGGTGGGCAGGCCCTGGCACAGGTTGGGCAGAGAAGCTGTGGCTGCCCCTGGATCCCTGGAAGTGTCCAAGGCCAGGTTGGACTGGGCTTGGTGCACCCTGGGCTGGTGGAAGGTGTCCCTGCCCATGGCAGGAGTGGGACTGGATGGGCTTTATGGTCCCTTTCAACCAAGCCATCCTATGATTCTACAATTCCATGGCAATTTTAACCTGGATAAATTGTCTGGACTTGATGATCTTGGAGATCTTTTCCAGCCCTAATGATTCTGAGTAGGTCCTTCAGTTGTTTATGAATTTTAAATTTTCCTCAGCATTCACTGTTCTTAGAGTTTTATGGGCCCGTAACCTAAATTTGTCTTTTTTGTTTAAGAGAGCTTTTTTCCCTAAAAGGAGCCAAATATGTCTGTAAAGAGTTGTAAGTTGCAGAAAACTATTACCCTGTGTAGCAAGTCAAGGGCTCTGTTAGCTGTTAGGAGCAAAATCCATCTTTATATCCATAATTCTCTGGGCATTGCTGGAGAGTGAAGGTTGCCTTCTGTACAATGCAATAATTTCCTAGTGGTACTTTCATTCGAAATGTTAATTTTCCTTCTTGTGTTTTTTTATTATTAACATTATCCTTTTGGAAAAGTGCTTATGTTTCTGTGCCCAGATTTTGTAAGGAATTAAGGCACTGAGGTTTTGATTCACTGCTGCCTCACTCCAGCTTTATGCCAGTGCAGCTCTGCAAAGCTGGAGGAACCCTGGAGTGGTGTAGTAAGATCTAAATGTCGATTGGAATGATGTTTGTTCAGTTTAGTTCTCCTTTACTGAGCCATAATACAAGCAGGGAGCTGGAGGCAGCAAGAAAATCACTGGAAGTGCTTAGGTGGCCAAATTGGATGCATGGGATGGCTACCAGCAGACTTTGGAGAACACTCATAGCCTAATGCTGTGATGGGGGTTTTATGTCTCTTTTCTGATTCTAAGACTTGAAAGCATTTCACAATATAAATGGGTATTAAGGTCAAAGGCTAACTATATGCATCTTAAAATGTGATTAATTTTGGTGAAAACAGGGAGCTCTTACCTACTATAACAGAACATTGAAACTGAAGATGGTTAAAATTACATCAAAATAATGTGGTTTCCTAAAAGGCATCATTGCAATCTGCATCTGATCTAGAAGATGTACAAACTAATGCTCACTCTTATCTATATATTCCATAAAATTACTAATGTGTTCGAAGATGTGGATTGAACCCAGTATATGGTTTTAAGTATCTAATTTATGTGCCCCTTTATTTTCAAATGCTTCCTTTAATCTTTCTGTTCCCTAATGTATGTGAAACAGCCTCCAGAATGCTTTTCATGATGGAAAACATGAAGCTTTTGGAAACCATCACGAACCAGAATTCATTCAGGAATCTGCAATACAGGCTCAAGCCAGCCAGTTTATCCACACTGATTAGGAAGTAAATGCTATTCGACGGTATCACTTTATATTCAATATCAATCCACCAGTGTTTCAAAAAGAATCATTTAACAATGAATAATGCTTGATTGTAGATCTCTGCAGTAAATTAGAATATCCTAATTTAATAGAGTATGATCTGTTATTTGCCAACAAACATACAGATTGCCTTATAAATCATGCAGTAGAATGGTTATAGAATAACACTGTACTGGATTATATTTCATTTCTCCCTATTGAACAGTCATGTTTCTGCCATGTAATGCAATTTTCCATCTTTTAACTTAGTTTCTTTTACCAGCAGAAATACAAATTAGTCCTGAGGAAAAATATTTACTGGGGGCAGGCAATTAACTGTGCATTTCAGTATGTGAATGTCATTAAAATGCTCTTTTTGTTTTTCACCTCACTGTATGTAGCTATTTATGTATTTAATGAATCATAATGAGTTTAAGGCCAAAGCAGAGGAAGTAAAAAAGAACAGGTGAGTATAGAATAATGTGGTTCCAGACACAGGGTTTCTGTGGGGTCTGTCCCCTGTTCACATCAGTCACTGGACACTGTGAGAAGGAGATTTCTCCTGAACTCCTCTATTAATTATTCAAAAGGCTTGAGGTGAAGTATAGTATGGTTTTTGGTATTGCCTTATGACTTTTTATCCTGCTTACCTTGCTTAGCAGTTATAATACAGAATCATATGCTCCCAAAAGAGGGAGCAGGAAAGGTTTGGAGTGACGTAGGCCACTTAGACTAATTAAAAACAACTTACTGAATGTGTAGGGTGGAATTAAAAAGTTAAAATAATATTACATCCAAAGTAATTGCTACAGTCTAAGAAAGACAAATAATGGAAGCAGCTCCCATGTTATAACTCAAAAGGCATATAACTGCTATGTTATGGTGTATAACTGAAAGGCTTTATGCCCAAAAAAGTGTATCCTACTCTTGCAGTATTTTAGGAAAGGGATAATTGAACATCATAAGCAGTGCTACAGTACTGGAGAACATATTTTTGGGACATACTACTTTGAGGACATCCATTTGGCAAGTACCTCATTCACGCTGTGGAATGCTGAGATATTGCCTTGGAAGTCCCCTTATATGCTTAAAATCCTTTTGGAAACGTTGGCCAGGGATGTGTACTTCCTTTCTGTGTGCTGGCAGCTGGCTGACTGGGAGACCCAGTGTTTTGCAGTTCAACAAGTTCTTAAGGGCTCTCACATCCCGAGGGGAGCCGGGAACCTCAGGCAGACTCGTGCATGGGCAAAGCGCAAAGGGATATGTACAAAAAGCCTGGTAACCCTAAAAGTGAGATTCCTTGTGACCAGCAGTAACTCACATGTCACAGGAGCTGCAAAAACCTGTGGTTAACTCTTCCATCTTTTTGTTTCTGTAGGAGTTTCAGAGCATCCTTTCATCTTTTCAGGTGGGATTTTCTAACAAGCTCAGCACTGGCCTCACGCTATTCCCGTAGACATCATCAGGAGGGTTATCCTGGGCTTAATAGGGATAATTAGGACAAGCCAGAACACTTGGGAAAAATCCCTGTTGACTTGCTTTGCATTTTTTTTACATGTAGCTGTAAATTTTTAAAAGTTTAAGTGAGAAGTAACATATTTTTGTGCAAAAAAAAGAGGCAACTTCTTCAACTGTAGGAAAAGAATCAACGCCACCACCAAAAACACCAAGCAGCAGACAACACAAGTTGGTTTTCCTTTGAATTATCAAAAAAGTGTGATGTGAGATACCACAGTCTTACCTTTACTGTTCAGTGCATTGTGTTGGGTACAACAAGCTAATCCTGAGGGAGAGGATTTATCTTTAATGAGATCTGGGAGGATCCAGACTTCAGGAGGATCCAGCCGTGAAGAAACCTTGCTGTATTTTATTTTGGAGTAACCTTGCTATATTTCATTTTCTTTTCTGTTTGTAGCTGGACAGTGCCACTTCTCTCATCCAGGCAGCTAAAAATCTGATGAACGCTGTGGTCCTTACAGTGAAAGCATCTTATGTGGCTTCTACTAAATATCAGAAGGTCTATGGTACTGCTGCAGTGAACTCACCAGTTGTATCGTGGAAGATGAAGGCCCCTGAGAAGAAACCTCTAGTAAAGAGAGAAAAACCAGAAGAATATCAGACAAGAGTGAGAAGAGGGTCCCAGAAGAAACATATTTCCCCTGTACAGGCCTTAAGTGAATTTAAAGCTATGGATTCATTCTAAACCACTAAGCTTTACCAGGAGGGTTTTATATTCTTTTTTGTATGCATACCTGCCGACTTGTGTGCATCTGGCATGGGGTGGGGGGAAGCAGGGACAATTTGCATGCAACCTGAGACTCTATTCATAAAGGTATTAACTTTCTGCAATGCCAAAATTGAGGGCATTGCCCTCTGATGTAAAATGGACTTACTCCAAGCTTCCTTTTTAAACTAAACTATAGCATTGAATTGGCCAAAGAATTTGCATCACAGGGGTAACGTATGGATTAAATAATAAATTCAAGTCTGAACCCCAGAACTTTTATGCATGCAAGAAACATTAGGTTGGCAGGTATATTAAGTGGAAAAAAAAAAAAGGAATTGTAATGGTAGACCATAAAGCTTGTATTGCTTCTGTTGCAGTGCAAAAATGTACTAGCCAATATGCTTCAATGTGTGGCCCAATAATTAAATGATATAACTTTTAAGTCATCTTCATTATAGTATGTGAATTTTTAAAACAGATTCAAACTAATTCATCTTAAAAATGCTTCTTTTAAACCAGATTTTGTTCTTTATATTCTAGTAGTGTTATGATTGCTCACATTTCAATTAATCCCATTAATATGACCAGAGGTTTACTTTTGCCAATTGAATTCCTTATGGTGGAGTATGAAGCACAATATGGTGATTGACATTGCCTTTTATATTATGATCATTATTCTGACTATTATAATATTAGTAATAGAAGACCTGGTGGTGGAATGTTTAGAGACACGGAAATCGACAGTGTGAGAATTTAGAGGCAAATATGTAGGTGTAGCTTGGATTACAGGTATCTGACATACCATTGTAACCACTAACTCAATAAACTCATTTAATCTTGGAATCCTGAATATGGCTTGTCTCCTTTAATGCACAGATCTCTCCTGCCTCACAGTTCATGTATACAGGGATTCATTCTGCCTGGTGCTGCCCTTTTTTACTTTTTTCTTCTTCTGTTCAGTTTTTTATTGTGAATTTTCTCTTTTTTTTATATAGCCAGAATAAGCCAAATATGGTCAGTGGGTCACAACCAAAGTTTAAATCAAAGACAGATTTAAGCCTTGATATATATGGGACAGATGTGTGGTGTGGGATGCAATTATTTGTTTAAACAGAACACCTTAGAAGCAGCATAAAGATAGCTCCATTTATTAAGTTTGTAACGTTGGCACTTCAGAACCTTGGAAATCACCTACTGTGTCACAGTTAATGGACCTGTGTAAAGTCCACTGTGTAAATATCTATTTTAATTCCCTTTTAACACCACCAGTTGGCTCAGCTACACAGATTGTATTATTATTATTAAAAAAATTGGTATATATAAAAGAAAAAACAAGGAGCATCTATTAATTTTTCTTATCATTAAATACTAACAACTTAAGGGAACACTGATGACCTCAGGAGGGATTTGAAACACTGTGATGAATCGTAAGTGACATGTGTAACCCTTGCAGAGCTTTTTTAGAGATGTTTGGATGGTTGACTCAGATACGCTGATTATTCCTCAGAATAGCAAAGTACCCAATTTTGTTCTATTGCCCTCCTACACAGTCTATGTAAAGAAATGTACTCTCAGAGGCCTTTTAGGAAATTACTATTTTTGCTTTGTTTAGTCGTACTGTGGGATAAAAACAGTTCCCCAATCAGAACTGGAGAGTGTAGACATGACCCAAATATATTAGAAGATGTGGGGAAGTCCTAGAAGAGCTTTCCTTATATTGCCCTGACTGACTGACATTACTTGTGGTACCAATAAACTCCCTAGAAGTAACTGGGATCTTTACAAATTAATTTACAGAGATGAAAGATGGATACAGATTTTAAAGAAAAAGACTAGTAAATTACAGACAAACACCCCATTGTGCTGCATGGAAAAAGAAAATATGAAATTTGCTGCAAGTAAAAGTAATAACATTTCTTCACAAGTGTTTTGCTCTACAACTGTGATCGATTAACTGAATGGTTGCTTTAAAATGATATTGTTGCTATAAAAGGCATCTCAGGAATGTTTAGAGGAAATGTAGAAAAATGCCATCTATAAGCATGTAGAGTCTCCACTGATTAAGGCTGAGAAAGACTGTGATAGAAGGAATCCTTTATCAGTCACTCAGGCAAAATATTGTCTGCAAAATGCTAATGAAAAATTGTGTCTGAAAGTAAAATCCAGAACAATATTGGACAACAGTTTGTGTGAATTAAGAGTCCTGCTTTAGGAAGGATTATTTGCTTTTTGAAAGGGTAGTAACATAAAATTTTGTGTTAGTACATGAAAAATAACGCATATGAAACCAAGAACAAATCAGCAACCAGAACACACCGGTTCAGTGTGCTCTGCTCGTGTAGTAAAGCCAACAGAATGTTAAGATTGATATGTGGTAGACAGAGAGGTTTGATAGGAAGAGGGGAAAATACTGGGTGATGCTATATTTGAATACTTCTTTGAGTCTTTATCAGCTCACCCTGATACAAAGAAGTGATGGTGTAGGGTGGAAAAGCACAAGGAAACATGTAAGCATTACAAAGTCTGGCATTGCATTAATGTAAGGAGAGACTAAATGAGGTAAGTATTTTCAGTTTTGAACTAGGGGATCTTTAAGGTCTCTTCCAACCCAAACCATTCTATGATTCCATGAAATGACTAAATAATCAATAAGTAGTCACTGGTCCTTATAACTCAAAAATTCAGGGTGACACTGTGAACTATCACACAGAAAGTCCAATATTTAAAACATATTTTTCTTCTCACTATAAGTAAATTGTGAGATTCATTTTCACAATGTCATGGTTGCCACAATGACAATTCCATTAACTACGCCAATCAAGAGTTCGTCCCACAGGCATTCCATTTGAAATCTTGCAGATCTTATAGATCTAGAAGACCTTTAAGTGTAATATGAAGTGTAGACATAAACAATGTGTGTGGGTTTGGGAAATGTTCTCTGGAGCCAGTCCTCCACTGAAGTCAGGGAGCTCCTGCCATCAGCTGGACCTCCACAAGCTTCACTCAGGAAGCTGCATCTGTTTCTCCTGTCCATCAGCTTCGTTCACAACCAAAATGTATGAATGTCCTGTATACCTACAACCTTAAAAATTTTCTCTTCAAATTGTACCTGCAACGCAAATTACATTTCTATATCTCTTGATGACAGAATTTAGTTATTTTTAAATAACTATTTACTTCTAGTAAATGACTCTTTTGAAGATTAACATGAAGGTCAGAGAGGCCTCCCTGAACTAGAGGCAGTTTCTAGTGTGGTCTTAAATGCTGTGGTCACTCTCCTTGTTGCTCATATTCCAGGAATTCTTTCTTTTCCATGAGAAATTAGATGCCAAAGTGAGTTATATGCTGCTCCCAGAAATGCCTGTATCTTTTCACATGTGACCATGAGGAGAAAGGTAGAGAAAAGGGTTTGGCTTAATTCTCACCTTAATAAAATATGGAAAAATGGCTATGGAAATATTTCAGTTTATAATGCACTTCTTGGGCAAGAACAGGAGTCACTTCTTGAATTAAGAAGTCAGAGAAAGCAGAAAACCTGAGAACTTTTCGATCACTTTCAGAATAATTTTTCTAATATTATTTTTTGCCTTACTGGTTTCTTTATTAAATTAAGAATCTGAACATGAGGAGGAGAAATAGCTGAATCTGTATTATAGGCTGAGGAATGGCTGAGCAAGTCATGTTAGTACAGAGGAAGAGAGGTTTCAGATGGGTCAAAGGAATGAAGCCTGAGTGTACTAAAATAACTTAATTCTCAGAAACGGCACTTTTTTATCCTTAATCTCCAGTGTTCTCAATTACATCATTAAATTTATACATGAGTTAAAGTGCTTGGCTCCAAATAAATGATAATTTTCATGTGTTTAAAGTTGAAGAAATGCTTTGATAGTAAGGCAGTGGGATAAAGCTCTACAGAGATTCACTTTGATCCAGTATTTCCCAGCTACAATGCCCTTAGAGTGTGAAATACCAATCAAGAGCCCAGATCTTATACATTTTTAAAAAAAGTGGACGAAGATGTGGAAATGCAGTGGGAAACAATCCCACAAAGACAAAAATACTGGGGGGATATTTTTATATTTAACTTCTTGTTTTATAACTCCACGTGAAAGCAGGCCAAGGCCAGTTTCCTGTGTCTGTGGGTAACTCGAGTTTAATACAGAGGATGTATGTTTATAGGCTTAAAAATTACATTTCTGCATATAAGAATGTAGATTTCAATGGGATTTTCAAGCAAAAACTGCGTGAGTAGTAGGTTTGGGGTTTTTAAATGAACCCACTGGTATGAATGTAAATTAAAGGCTTATCATGGAAATAAGGCAATGTATCTTCCTTTCACTTTTTGTATAAAAAAACCCAACCTTTCAGATCAGACTTGGTCGTTCAGTTACTTTGCAAGACAATGAATATGTGTTTGGAGAAGGAAGGAAGCTGGAATAGACAAAAAGGTTCTATTTCTTTTGTTTGTTTGGAATTTTCTCATTTTCCAGCAGTGAAAGCTCATGGCTGAAGCCGTATCCAAGGGCATGTCCCATGTCATCCTGGCAGGGAATTCCAGCATCCATTTGGGAGTTAAGCACACTCCCAGCTTGCTGCTGAGCTGCACCTGCAGGGAGAAGGAATATCAGGAGATTTTCTGGTTTCTCACTGAATGACCAAGTGCATCCTCAGGCAAAGGTTCACACATTTCTCCTGCTTTAGATATTTTTCCCTTTATGACTCAGTTAACACTAAGTTATGGAGAACTTGACAGCTTGATAAAAGCTGTGGGAGGTAGAAATGTATTTTCGTGCTCTAGTTATACCTTTAAAGGAATAAATATTTAATTACTTGAGAAATGTTTCCTTCTTTTGATATTGTTAGGTGAGATGTCATAGGTGAGTGGCTCTTACCTAATATTATCCTCTTCCTTTGGGTGAAATTTCAAAGTTCCACAGTTGTTTGGTAACTCCTGCATAATAATGGGCTTGAAAAGAGCTGAATCATTGCAGGATGTGGAAAGTTTATACTTACCTGCTTTGTCCCAGCTCACTAAAAATTAAACGCAAGGAGGAAAGAGAAATAATGTCTCCAAAACTTCCTAGAATATTCAGAGGTAACAACTTTTCTAGAAGGAGGTATTTGATCTATTATGTTCCTGAAATATTTCATGCAGAAATTATTTTAAAAAGCTTCTTTGGCCTTCATTTCCAAGAGATCATACGAAGTTATCTTAATGTTTCTATCTCCTCACTGAATCATAGATTTGGCTGCTAACAGGAGGATAAATGGAAACAAAAATCCCATTTTAAAACCTTAATTTCTCATCAACTATTTGATTATTTTTATTTATGTCTTTTCTTAATCATGTGTACTTGGTGCACATAGAAAAATTGCCAGGAGAAACGAGGTGGCTCAAAATCTAATATGAAGCAGATGTTGCCTTTATTTAGCTGGAGTATCTCAAGGATGTCAAAAGACCTACTGGGTGGGATGTACTGAGGTTTTGAAGATCTCTGAAGATCCCAATGCCTGACTTTTCAAATATATAAATATATATATTCATGTATATAGGCATATACATGCGGCCCCTCACTAGGGGCTCACATTTCTCAAGAGAGACACTGAGGGGCTGGGGAGTGTCCAGGGAAGCAGCTGGGAAGGGGCTGGAGCAGCAGGAGTGGCTGAGGGAGCTGGGGGGGCTCAGCCTGGAGAAAAGGAGGCTCAGGGGGGACCTTCTGGCTCTGCAAGTCCCTGCCAGGAGGGAGGAGCCAGGGGGTGGTCGAGCTCTGCTCCCAGGGAACAAGGGATGGGATGAGAGGGAACAACCAGTTGCACCACGTGAGGTTTTGATTGGATATTGGGGAAAACTTCTTCACAGAAAAGGTTGTCAGGTCGGGACAAGCTGCCCAGGGCAGTGGTGGATTCACCATCCCTGGAAGTGTTCAAAAATGTATTGATGTGGTGCTTAGAGACATAGGTTAGTGGTGGCCTTGACAGTGCTGAGGGAATGGTTGGACTGGATGATCTTAGAGGGCTTTTCTAACCTTAATAATTCTATAAATTCAGATATAGATACACACACACACACACATATATATATATGAATCCTGGTATATGTCCAGGAGATTGGGTGGGGTTTTGGGGGGATTTTGGTTGTGTTTTTTGGTTTGGGGTTGTTTGTTTCTTACTTAAACCACAGGCTCCTTGATTTCATTACCTTGCCAGCAGCATTCCTGCCCAGCATCACTCAGTGTTACACAGCTCCATGGCTGGGACCTGCAGGAGCTCACAGAGACCTTGCTAGTTGTCATATACAATTTTCATTATTAATTAGGCCTTGGTCTACAACTGAGAACCGTAAGGAAGATCCATTATTTGGTCCATAATTGTGGAATAAATTAAGATCACTAGACTTTGTCACAGAGGTATGTGAAGCCTGCGTGCACCTTGGGTTCATTTGTTTCTTGAGACAGGGCTGTAAATCTGCAGCATGCACAGCTAAGGGCTCAGAAAATCTGGTGTTTCAGTGAGCCATTTATTTGCCCTGTGAGGAAAAGTTCCTCCAGCTTTCCCTGGTGCCCTGATCTCAGCTGGTTTGGGTGCTCACACAGGTGTGTGTTTCTGGGGGCAGGGAGGGATATTTATGATCTCCCCTCATCTCAAAAATCACAGTAGATGGATCTCACATGCTCTGGGAGATCCCTGTAACTGGGAGCTGATTAAGATTTATGTTTGTGTGGATTAGGATGTGCTGCAGGTGTCTGACACATCAGCTGCACACTGAACATCAGTCTCCACTCCATAGGAAGAGATCTTAGCTTTGCTCAGTGTGTGCACCTTCATGTGCTTCTATTGCTCATAGAAATAATCCTTATTTTTCTTTTGCCTACAACAGTGATTTGTCAAATGATTAAGTGGGAAAAAACCCAATTTACATCTCAGCTCCTATTTTGCATGGGCACAATATGAAAGAAATACCTGTGGGAAGAAGAAGGAGTGGTATAAATTCATAAATCACAAGTATTTTCTGGAGTCATAAAGTCTGTATTGGAAAAAATCTTGCAGGTTTGCTTTTCTCTTTATTTCTTTATAATTTTGTTCCCTGCTTTGACTGATCCATTTCTATCTATTCTTTTTCTTTTATGGGTAAACTGTCATCACTTCAGCATGAAGAAGTTGGAAACAACAGGGACAGTGGAGAATCTCATGATTATGGGGACCTACTGAAATTCTAGGGCTGGTATTTGATTTTTTCACTAATCAATATTTTATTTTTAATTTCTTTAATTTCAAAAGAGTCATGAAAAGGGATTTACAGTCCATATCTCTATGACAGCATTTGTGTGAAAGGCATTACACTTTGTACCTTGAAAATTTTCAAATTAGTATCTTTGGGAGGAGGAGAAGAAGAGGCATTTTGCACTGGCGTCTCTGAAAAGACACTCTGGAATGAAGCCTAAAAAAACAAATCCCAAAATAAAACAGGACATGGTCAGGTATAGTCATCTCGAAGTTCTATGCCCAATTCCTTGGAAATAAGTGAAGAAATACGTTAAAATAACTACAGAGAAGTATTTACTTGAATGCAGCTTATTTTATGTTAAAATTTAGAGATGTAAAGGTTTATGGAGGTTTTATCATTTAAATTTTAATAGAGCTTAAAAGACTGCAGGAAACACGAGGCTTTAATCAACCTTCAGTGTCTCACTCCAACCCTTTTCATCATCCTAAGGACTTTCATGGTGGTGTAGTAGTCAGATGAGCACATCGTGCTTATCCAGCCTGGTGCAGTGTTTCCCATCCCACTTTGTGTAGCTATACTCTGTATATTGAAGAAGAAAACAAAAATAAACGAAAAGTCTGTAAATGTTTTATATAAATTCTCAGACTAAAAGACACCTAAGCCCCTGGCTGCTGTGTCCCCTGAATGAGAAGCAGATGATGGAGGCTCTCACTGAACATCCATAGCCAGGCTGATGGTAAGAAAAATAAAGCCGAATTAGTCTGACACCCACACAGATACTCACATGTAAACCAGAATCTCTGTTAATTTGTTAAACATATTTCATCAGTAAAAACATTTTTCATGCTGTTGTGGGTTGGATTTTCAAACATACATTGTTACTTCATCCTACTTTATCACCATCAATTTCCTCAGATAATTTTTATTTCTCTTGTTTTTTTTTTCCTAAGAATCTAAAAAATTAAATTACTTGTGGTGGTGTTTTCTTTTCCCTGTAAAGAATAATTCAATTAAAACCACTCAAAAAGATTAAACAAGGAAAAACAGAACCAAAACCCCACCGTGTTACATATTTAGTTTTCTCTGGAGTCTTCCAGACATCAAATCTACCAATATTATACCATAAACCAAACACACAACAACTGCAACTCCCAAGTTGTTCCCCCAGCTCCAGAAAGATAAAGCAGAAAGCTGCTTTCAGGCTTAAATATAATAGTAAAAGACTGACATTTTTCTCCATTTCAGAAACTACTGCCTTGATTTAATGAAGATGGGAAAAAATGTGAAGAAAAATTAAATGGCTCCTTTTTTATTATTTTTAATCTCCTTCTCAAATGCTTTTCAGACTTAGGAAAAAGAAAAAAGGAAGAAAGAAAATTACTAGGGCAGCTCCAAAGGCTGTTCATTTATACTGTTTTTACTCCCAAAAAAACTCTGACTGAGAATATGGTTTGTTAATTGACCTTATAATTGACCCGCAGAGCATCATGTGTTGGGCATACTGAGTTGTCTCATGGTAATGCCCTCCTCATCAAGGCTTATTGCTTTAGTGCAGCTCATTAGGAAACGAGGGCATAAATTAAGTTTGAAAAGAGAAATGGCAGTACTGAAGTTGATGTGGGAATGCCAGAGTACCTTGCAGGCTGCAGAGGGCAAGCTGACCTTTGCTTCCCCATGCCTTGGCTGAGAGATGCATTTATTTTCGAGTTCCACCTCCCATTAAATTTAATTGCTCCCCCTGGTGAGGGCTGCTTGGCTGAAGGGAAGGTGGTTCCTGGCTGGGAGGATGTGGTCAAGGTATGGATCTTGGCAAGGGAGAGACTCCCATGATCTGTTTGGTTTGGGGGCTCAGAGGTGATGGTGGCACTTCAGAGGCTCGTGGTCAATTGTCAGGCAGAGCTGAGAGGCAGAACTTCCCCCTTGTGCTGTGGCAGAGGTTACTTGTGGTAGGTGACCTGCACTCACAGCATTTCTAGGGGAATAAATGAGCTACCACAACTCGCTCAAAAGCAAATTGCATTTGGTATTGATGAAGTATTTTGGATGGCAGAGAAGTTTTATTTTTCCTTTCAGGATTGGTGTTTCTGACTCAGGGAGTCTTTTCTACATTATTAATTCAATCATACAGAGCGCCCTGCTTTTTAATTTTTTTGCTTTCACATTCTTCTGATTCCTTCCAAAGCCCTGGGATTTTAGGTTTGCAGTCAAGCTATTGAAAGCTCTGTTCTTGCTGAAAGAAATACTTGATTACTCATGATTTTATGTGCTTAAAACTCTCTGGCTGTGTCTCAGTTACAGCCACTTTGATTTTTTTTTTCTTCCTCCATTCTCAGCGTTTTGTGTTCAGGAGGAAGAATTATTTACATTAACCTAACTGAGTAGGCATCTTTCAATTCCCCACTGCAATAGTGTTAGGAGGATTTTTCAGTAGCCTGGGATGGAGGAAATGCTGCCAATCAGTTTTATCCTTTATCACACATTTGTGCAAGAGGAAGCTTGGACCAAGTGCAGCTATAGCACAAAGGTTTCAGTGGTTTCAGAATTCTCATGGATCTTTACCTTACACTATTTATGTGGGTCCAGGCCTTGTTTCTCTGTATGGTCTGTGTTGTTTTCGAAAATGGCATCTACTTTTGCCACAGAACATGACTTGGAGATAAATAGAAGCAGTGTAACTGCATCTCAGCCATATTCTACAGTAACAAACCCTGATAAAACATTATTTTGCAATGGCTGAAAAAAAAGCCCAAGTTATTCAGGGTTTCAACTTAGAAAAGATATGACTTTTCTATACAGTAATGTTTTACAAGAAGATTAAAATAACTATAAAAGTCAAGATTCATTAGAACATATGCCATAGTATCTCTTATGTAAAATGCAAAAATGTCTTGAGTAAACAGGACAGTCATAAAAACCCCCAATATGAACAACTGCCTTTGTCCACTGCACTATTGCAGCTGGTTCCTTGAATTCAGGCTGTTTCCATCAATCGTTGGTTTTCTGACTGGGAATTGTCCTCAAAGAAACTCCCTTTCCATCTGTTCCAGTGCCTGGACTGCACATCTGCAACCTGCACCAAGACATGCCCTCCCCTGAACTGTGTGCTCCCTCCCTTGCCTCCCTACTTTCTCCTGGCCCTGTTTTGGAGCCTGATTTACTCATCTGCTCCCCACCACCATTTTTCCCAGGATCTCTCTATCTCCCCAAAACTGGCTGGAGAGTCCCTTCCCCAGGTGTTGTAGGGTGTGCTCTGTGTCACAGGTATGTGAATTAGGATTGTCCAAAGCAGAGCCATCCCAGACCATCTCCAAAGCAGTGTTTGTCAGGAGCAGAATGTTCCCTCTGCATTACACACTCTGTGGTGATGACTTTAAGAGAAGGGCCAAGAGCTGTCTCTGTATTATCAGCAGTGACCTGAGACCCCCTTTGCTAAACCATCTTGTTCACTTTGCTCTCAGGTACTGACAGTGACTTGGCTGAAATTGTACCTTGCATGGCACAACTGTTGCTGTGGGAAGCATCTACTCAGCATTTGCCCTCTTAGCAAGAGCTTCCTTTGCCTGGAAATCTCTTTTTCTAGGCTTTAAATCTCTCAGAGGCACAGACAGACCCTGAAGTGCTGATATGTTTGTTGCAGTCACTTGATTGCTTCCATTTTTAGGCTGGTGCCTTTGTAAGACACAAAACTTGCCTGCAGTCCCCAGTACAGAAGTATGTGTGCTGGGTAACATTGAATGTGGTGTTGCTTACTGAAAGTAGGGCATAAAAGACAGTATTTGGGCATTTAGCATAATTATTTGGGTTAGGTTGCATTTGGAGGTATACAACTAATCTTTCCTGAAATGTCAGATCACTTAAAAAAATAAAAAGGAGTCTGGCAGATGTGGGAACTGATGGTGGAGGTGGCAAAGAAAACCAGACCATCATTGAAAAGTAGGGGTGGGAATTGAGTTTATCTGATCTCAAAATATGCAGGACTTGTGTGCCTAATGGAGGTGTCTGGGGTTGGTTTTTTGTGGTCAGGTGTGCTGTGGAAGTTTTTCATGCTGTCTGTGTGTTCAGGGCATGGAGCTTTAGGGCTGGTTTGTTAACCTGTTTGCTCTGCTTTTCTTCTCACTTCTGTCTGCCCGTCTCATTAACCTGCATGATCTCACACTGTGCCTGTATGGGGGCCACTTGAGCACAGAGGTTCTCTCCCTGAGGAAGCCTCAGAAACCAATTTAAATTTGACAATAAGTGGTCAAGGAATTGCAGAAGCCTCACTTCTGAGGTCATAAATATGTTTCAGTGAATAGGAACTTCAGAAATATGCTATGGAAAATATTCTATCCACAATTAATTCTATATTAAGATCCATATATTGGCAGATTAGATGCCAGTGAAATATGGGCAATACTAAAGCAATGAGTCATATCACCAATGCTGCGGCCCCTTGTGAAGAATTTTATCAGGAGATTAATATAATCTTATTTGAAAGTGTCACAAACATCCTTTATTCTAATTATTTTTGCCTGAGGTTTTGTTAAGAAACCGTAAATCATTTTGTAATACAACTGCTTCATAACTGTGGATCCTTGTCTTGTGCAGTAACATTAAAGTGACTTTATATCCCTTATGTGCAAAAATTAAACAGAAGAAAATTCAAAATACCCTGTTTTTAGCATAAATTGTTTATTATTATTTTGCCAAAGTGACCCTTCAGTCATAAGTTAGCTTAGCTTATAGTATGCTGATGTTGAATGAAGATCTTGTTCTTATACATCTATTTTCTGTAATAGCAGTGATTTGACCCCAGTTTAAATTTGCACTAGCAAGGACATCTTTTCCACTCTGCTTGTGTCGTTTTATTTTAAAGAAGGGAATGTTTCTTTCTTTACTTCAACCAATTTAATATCAATCAATTGTAGCTCATTACCTTGTTGGAATCCTATAGTCCTTTTATTATTTTTCTATTTATTTATTGGTATAAAATTTAAAATACTAGCCCATACTTTCCTTCAGCACCCCTCACAGGCAACTCTGGGAACACTTGGCCACTGGAGCTTGGCTGTGCTTCAAGTTTAAGTAACCTGGTGACTAATACACATTATGCAAGAAGCCAAGAAGCCCTTGGATAAGGGGGTGGGAAGCTGCTGGGTAGGAGTAGCTGAAGGACTGCTTAGCACCATGGCAGGGATCCCTGGCACATGGAGCATGTTCCAAACACTTGCTCTGCCTTTTTTACTGGCAACACATTCAATGAATCTCCTTAAGAGGATCACCAGCTCCAACAGTCCTGGACCTTTTGAATTCTCCAGATGTAAAACCGCTTGAGAAATGACTTAGACCTGTTGTTGGTGCTGCTCTCCAGAGGAAAGGGCAAAGGGCTGATGCTTCATTGGACTAATGCAGCTTCTGGCCCAGATTAATGTATAGTATTGTGTGAGTAGGAGCAGAATGGAGAAGAGAAGGCTCTGGGGAGACCTTCTAGCCCCTTTCCATACCTAAAGGGGCTCCAAGAGAGCTGGAGAGGGACTTTGGACAAGGGCCTGGAGGGACAGGGCAAGGCAGAATGGCTTTAAGCTGAAATAGGGTATATATTTTTATTATATATTAGGAAGAAGCTCTTCCCTGTGAGGGTGGGCAGGCCCTGGCACAGGTTGGGCAGAGAAGCTGTGGCTGCCCCTGGATCCCTGGGAGTATCCAAGGCCAGGGTGGACTGGGCTTGGAGCAACCTGGACAGGTGGAAGGTGCCCCTGCCCATGGCAGGGCGTGGGACTGGATGGTCTTTAAGGTGTCTTCCAAATCAAACCATTCTATGATTCTGTTCCATATTTAGACAGCTTTGGTTTCAGCAGCAGCATGTTTGAGTCACTGAGTACAGATAAGCTAAGAAAATACCCAAATATTAATCAACCCAAAGTTTCTGCTGAGCTCCTAAGGTATTCCAACTTCAGGAAACTCTATTTATTTGATGAAGTCTTACTAAGAATTCTGAATAATAAGATCCTACAAAGCATTCTTATGCAAGCACAAGGAGCATATTTCATCAATACTTGATGGCTGAGGTTTAATGTTGACTACAGCTGTCCTCATGCATGTATCTTTTTATTATTACACTGTGACTTCACCAAGATTTCTGATTTTATTCTAAAAAGCCTTGCTGCAGGCATTTAAAGCTCCTCTCACAAGCATGCCACAAGTACAAGGCACAGAGCTACCTCTGAGAATAAAACTAAGAAAGAATTCAGAGAACTGTGTTAAAGTTGGAATAGTTAAGAATAACTCCTGAAACACAGAACACCTTGACATCAACAGTGTTAAATGTCAGGTAGGAGGAAAATGCAGATAGGTAGAGAAAATGAAGTCTGGAAACCAGCAGGTTTCTCTATTTTATAACATTTCGGGGCAAACTGAGGAGCCTCTTGCCACTCTGTGTTTAAAGATGACCTGACTCCAGACACGAAACTGCCTTGGGCAGTTCTGGTCTCTGCCTGAGAACTCTGGCCCATGTTGGACAGAGCCTGGATATTAATTTTTCTGAAGGAGGACAGGATATTATTCAAATGATGCTCCACTGATATGAACACCTCTGTTATAGAAATGAAAAATAATTTCACAGTAATATTCTAAGAACCAGTTCTATATTGGATATATTATAGAATATATCTAAGGCTGGAAAGGTTTCTGTGCTCCATATGTTCCTACTATATCTTTCTATAACTGAGAGTAAACTTCTTTATTTTGACACTGTATTCTTAACAAAATCCTCCCTCTCTCCTGTCAGTTCCACCTTAAAATAAATATAAGAAAAGACAAATATTTTTAAAATATTACCTGCTTTGAATTACACTTTTCAAGCAGACTTGGCTAGGAAATTGTCAATATTTACTTTGAGGGGAAAATATATTTATTACATTATTTCATAAATATTTTCTGAGCATTTCATTTAGGGGGAAAACATCCAATAACTACAGTTTTCCAAAATGCCAAATCTATTTCCACTCACAGTAAGAAAAATCTATATTGAGGCATTGAAGGATTAGTGAGCCACTGATCTTCCTGCTGTCAAAATTTAAATCAAACAAAGCTTTCTTTGAAAAAAAAAGAGGAAAAAAAAAGAACTTTTTTCTGTAGGAAAGAAATTTAACAAAATATAATTCCAACTAGATCTCTTTTGAAGAGAATCAGAGACTTTTCCAGAAAGGACATTGTCATCTGATTTAAGCCAGAATAGCTAAACTGTCATCAGAAGTTAAACTTTTTAAGATCTTATTACCTTGTAGGATTTTAACAACATGTTGATTTAGTTTACTGCATTCTTCACTTATAGTATTGTAGGCAGGACTCACCAGGCTCTGCATACTGGAGCATTCAGCCAATACACACATTTAAAAGATCCAATTTTTGGATGCTGTCCATTTTGCCCAAGTATATCCTTTAAGACTGACATTTCCTATGCTCTGTGTTTATGAAAAAAAAAACAACAAAAAAAAACTAGACTAATTCTGTCCCATATGAACCCCAGAATCTTGGAGAAGCCTCTACAACCATTGAGTCCAACCACTAACACAGCACTGGCAAGCCCACCACTAAACCACATCCCCAGGTGTCACATCCACACAACTATTCAGTCCCTTCAGGGATGATGATGCAGCACTTCCCTGTGCAGCCTGTTTCAATGACAGCCTTTTCTGTGAAGAAATTTTCCCCAATATCCAACCTAAACCTCCCCTGGCACAGCTGGAGGTTGTCCCCCTGTCCCTTTTGCCCTGAGAGCAGAGCCGGACCCCCACCTGGGTTCACATTCCTCTCAGGGAGTTGCAGAGCCAGAAGGTCCCCCCTGAGCCTCCTTTTCTCCAGGATGAGCTCCGCCAGCTTCCTCAGCTGCTTCAGACCCTACTCCAGTTCTTCTCTCAGACCCTTCTTTGGCCACTCAATAAGAATGGAAACAATATGTATTGCTTTGCTCTGGGCAAGCAAGAAGTGTCAGTGTCCCTGGAGACAGGAATTTCTCTCCTCTGTCTGGACCCAAGCCCACAATTCCTGGTCCTGCTCTGCCTGAGACCAGTGTGGCTTCTAGAGTAGGTTTAAATAGCACAGCAGCGATTTTATGGAGATACTGACACTGGCTCTAGAGAAGGATGGGTAACAGCAACCAGAGCAGCTTTCTATTAGAGCACATCCTTGCAGTGAGGATTCTTCATGTGCAGTTGCATTTCCTTGCAGAGGGAGGCTGTTGACTGGCTGGTTTTCAACATATTAAATAATCATCCTATGAGTTAGAGATTACTCTGATTTTTATTTTTTTTAAATCTAAATGCTGTATGATGTCATAAAAAATGCCTTGTAGCAATCTCAGTAAGCGAAACCGACACATCCACTTTAATAATGTGCGATTTCGTGTAAGAACAGATCAAATTAGCTTGATAGGATCACTTTCAAAAGAAAATGTGAATTATAGCATCTTCCTTTAGGTCTTAATCTGCTATATCCTGTGTCAAGCATTATTTCCCTCAGAAGCAGCCTCGGGCTGATGTGCCTGTAGTTACTTGGTTTATCTAAGCACTAACACAGTGCTGATCTGAAGGATGTGGATGCAGGGCACATGGGACTGCTGTGTTTTCAGATTTATTTTTTCAAAGATTGGAAATCACACACATTCATCTGGCCTAATGGGGACACGTAAATCTTGTAGTCAGAGATGCCACTGCTGGGGACAGCTGAGCTCCAGTTCATTACATCCCAACATATAATCATGAAATATGGGAGATTAACTGAGCCCTCAGAAATGCCTGTTTCTCACTGTTGGTGATGAAGGCAGTTTAGGATGATTTGCTCATAGGTGTCCACACTCTGACAACTTCTCAAATTAAATATTGTTCAAAGAAAGTAAATGGAGCCACGGAAGGATACCAAAGCCTGTCAGCTCAGCAATATGTCCAAGGGTAATGGAGTATGATGAGTGACTGCCAAGGAGGAAATCACAACACAGTGATGGGAGCATACAAAACATTGCCAACAGCACTGGCATCCCCAACGTGGCAAAACCAGGCAAAACTCAAGAGTTAAGGTGTCTGACTATCTGCTACCTGCACAGCCCAATTTCTCCCCCCTGCTTGGTCTAAACTCTGAGACAATCTGTAACTTAAGCAGACACAATTTTTTTTTATTTTTGCACAAGTTCCTCTCTTATTCCACTTACTCTGGGGATGTATCCTGGCAGCATTGGAGGAGGCTGTTTGTCAGGCTTCATCCTCCCTTTCTGTCAGCAGCTGCTCTGAACATGCCAAAGGACTGCAGGAAGGGGACCCAGCCTCCTGGTGAGGCAGCTCCAGGGACTTCATTAGATTTTTAACCTCTGCCTTCAACTTGTGTGCTGCCCAGAAAGTCACTTATGCTGAACTTTGGACAGGTGGCCATTAATTGAGCATCCCTCTCTTCCAGGTCTCTCACCTCAAGGTCCTGGGCAATGACTGGCAGGAGTCTGAGCTCCTGCAGTAGCAGCCAAAGCCACCGATTCTGTGCTTGAAAAAAAACAGAATATAGGGATAAATACCCTTGGAAAAATACCATTCCAGGTGTTTCAGGCTGGACACTCCCTTTTAGTGCATGCACTTGATATTAATCAATTTGTGCTTCAGCTGCCCATTGGTAGAAAGGAGATATTGTTGCCTCCCACCAAGGGGAATTTAATTAATATTTATTAATTACTTGGTTTCTACAATATTTTCACCCTAGAAGGTTCAGGTTCAGGAAGAAATTAAAAAGTTGGGTTTTTTTTTAAACTGGAGTTGACTAGGGTTAAAAAAGGAAGGGCCAATTAACTAAAAGATGAGAGTGTCAAGTGAACATTGTCCTTCCTGCTCTGTGGCTGAGGTGTGAAATACAATTAGCTTTCTGTCTGTCCTGAGTACCAAAAAATGAGATAAGTGTAAAATTGGACCACTTTTTCTATGGAATTTTATTGTTAAAGTTTGGTAGAGAACATTTTGATACCCTGTGAAAATAAATAACACTTTCTTATTCAAATGCTTTGAGTTTATGCATTAACATCTGTGTAAAGCTGAGCACCTGACTTTGTGTCCCCAGGAAACCCGAATTTCTGTGTCAGATCATTCTTCATAGAATCGTGATAGAATAGTTTGGGTTGGAAGGGATCTTTAAGGACCATCTAATTCCAAACCCCTGCCATGGGAGGGACACCTTTCACGTCCCTGTGATGTGAAAAGGATCAGCCAGTAATGGAGGCATAAAATTTATCCTATGATAAAGTACTGGCACTTATGTTGAGGGATTTTGTGAAGAAAGATGTACTTCAAATCCCTGACATTTCATTATTCAACATGCTTGTGATAATATTCTTGTCTTGGAATAATTGCAAGTGATAGTTATGATTTTTTTTAATTAAAATGCAACTGTACAGGAAATTCTTCAGGGCTAATAACAGTGATTCCTATAAACACTTCTTATCAGTGGATTATTATTTAAATTAAAAAAATGAAAAAAAAATAAGCATAACCATTCCCTCTGTTTTCACACATAGAAATTGAGGTCAGTTATATTACAAACACTACAGACAACAGAAATTGAATTATCATAAAATGTCATTTCTACAGTATCATGCATAATAAAGGTAGGATAAAAATTAGTATTCATTGCTCAATTAAATAAACTAGGAATTATTAAAATATACACAAGCTCAGACATTCTCCTTGTGCTAATTAAGTCATCATTCTTCTGTGCAATATCTACCTGCAGAAAAGATTGAATAGCATGCTGTTGTCAGACTTAATAGTGCTGTTTGAAAATGTTCTATTGAGCAGTTCTTTTTTTTTTTAATAAGTTTTGCTTTCAGCAATCTGACAAAAAGAGTGTTGGGGATTGAGTTTTTCAGTAGGGATAATAAGCAATAGGGGTTTTTTCAGCTTTCAGCAGGAAATCTGCATATTGGTTACAGCCACATTTAAACTAGTTGGAGTGAAAAAGTACTAATTTCTTATATCCCTTTCCCTGAAAACTTTGCTATTTTTTAAGTCCTGGTTATAACAAAAATCTTTATTTAATGTATCAACATTTAGAATGACAGATATTTTTCCTATTTTTTATGAATTGTATCTTGTACAAGAACTATCTTTTTTCACATTGAGCCTAAGACTAAGTAAATTACTCGTATGTGGCAAAATTTTGAGGGCAGATTCTACCAGCTCTGACCAGAGAAGCACAAGGCTTTATTTGAGGGGGTAAAAACATCACTCAGGAGGAGGAAAGGCTGAAGGATCTGCTCACCAGCAGAGATACCCATGAAGTGTTGTGACTAATTGGAAAAGCGACTCTGAAATTAGCATTTGCTGAATGGTTTAATAAAAATCAGCGTGGTACAAAAAAAGAATAACAGCAATTACTGTGTTACATAACTCCCAGGAAACATCTATCAGACATCACAGACTAGCTGGAGATGTATAATTTAGCATTCCCCTTCCTCAGAACTGCTTGTTCTTGCTCAAGATGGTCTCTTTCCACCATATCCCCCATCTGCTCCGCCCCCGCTTCCTATCTTGTCTCATTGCTTGTACACTTTTTTTTATAGATATATATATATTTTATTTTTTATTACTGGGACTCATTTTAAGGAATCAATATCAGTTCTGCAGCTGAATCTCCCAACTGCTGAAGGCCTCTGCCAGTTAAATAGGGATTCCAACTCCCATTAGCTTCAACTCACTGGTTTCCGTTTAACCTGAGTTTATCTACCCAGGCCATGGTATTGCTGTCTCCCAGTGCTATCAGTGTTCAGCCTGCAGCTGTGTCTTGGCAGGAGAATTTCACAGAGGAATCCCTTCTCACTAGAGTTGCTTTTAATTTCCTGTGTGCAGTGCTGGTTCCTAATTTGTTTGTGATCACGGGAGGAAAATGTCACAGCTCAGAGACACTGAAGGGGGATGACTGGGAGGCATCGGTGTGCTCTCAGGTGAAATCCACCTCATGTAGAATAATATTATTATTATTAATAACAAGAACAACATCAACAGTTATATTTCCTGGGCTGTGGCCATTTCAATTGGTGGTGTTTATGGCCATGTTTATGGATGTCTGTGATACCTGAGGAGAACTTACCCAGACTTCATCAAGGCTTCCATATCATGGGTCATAACTCATCATCAGTGTCAAGGACTGCTTGGGCATGAAGGACCCCTCCGAGGTGCAGTTCATGCAGGTGGTGTTTTCCTGAAGATAACAGTATAAAATCCCTGATCCAACACTGTTGCACTTACAGATGTGGGCAGATGATGTGAAAAGCAGAGGTCAAATCTTTCCCTCTTAGCAATGTGCCCCTTTATCCAAATAGCCTTCTTGATCCCCCTTAGCCTTTCATACTTTTCCAACAGAACTTCAACATCTCCCAACTCCTTCCTCTCACTTTTGACCATCCAAACTATTATATATTTAATTTCTAGGAATAGTGCTTATAAAGATACTTAAATCACCTGAGAAAGGATTTTAGTTTGGGCTTGAAAATTTGGTAACGGCTTTGCTGACTCAAAGAGAGAATGGATCTTCTAGATGAGATTCTGGTGGAGTTATTTGGTGAATTTAGATACTTTTAGATGTATTCAAATATTTTTTCTACTGGCTACTGATAACCTGTGAACTCCTCACAAACCCCTTGTATATCTTCAGAGGTCTCATTTACCAACATTTCTAATTTGAAAGCACATCACTCCCAGACCAGTCTCCTCTTTAAATCTCAGCAGCTTATCACTTTTCAGCCCTTACAGGGGAGAACACCTTTTTACAGTGCATGGATAAAGCATGTGATAAAAGACACAGATTTTACCTGCCTGGTTTTGTTTTATTGACATTTGTGACATGTGTAAAATTACTGTAATATATAAAGTGAGTTAACCCCAGTCTTTAGCTGAGAGAGAGCTCAAACGGTGACTGAAAATGATTGGTTCTCTATTAATCACAGGCAATTAAAAGAAAAAAAATGGTTGGTGGGTAGGAAACTTGTTTATCTAATAAATAGGTCACTAAAGAGAAGCTGATAAGAGGAAAAAAATCAATGACTGACATGAGCAGAAGAATAAAAACCACTAAATTTTCAATTCCTCTCTGACAACATGCCTTGCCTTGATAGTGTCATAATTGTTTGTGCAATTTTGTGTGGCAAAAAAAAATCTAGTTATGCTGGAAGAAGTTTTATGACCTGCTATTACAGCTTTATGTTTCCATTAAACAGTCACTCTTTGCATTCTCCTGCAATTTGTAGCTCATACTTTTGACCACAGAAAGATCTCTCCTGGCTGTTTTCTGTTCTCCTGCATAATAATACAAATATTACACTCTTCAGTAGCAATGGAAGAGGATTCAACCTTGAGGAGAACAGGCTGTTCTGCTCAGCTTTTTCTTGGAGACAAGGAGTACAGGGGGGAAAAATAATTGCAAGAAACCCCCATATTTTTACAGATTGGTCTTGGGCATGAGCCACACTGAATCCTAGAATCATTTAGGTTGGAAAAGCCTTCTAAGGTAAAGTGCAAATATTAACCTGGAACTGACAACTCCACCACCAAACCCTGGTCCCCAGTTGCCACATGAGGGTTTGTTTTTGTGGAAAGAAGTGGAAATAGGTAGAAATAGATTATATATCTATGGTTAGCAAGTTGAGAAAGCTACATCCTCCAACTAAGATTCGTTAAAATGAGGAGTAGCAGGGAACATTGGGAAGTAACACATAACACTGGGAAAAATAAGAAGTTCTGGAGAGAATCCCCTCACTGTACTCATGGGCAGCACTATGGATAAGGTGCTGATTAGTCCCCTTGAGAGAAGTTTTGGCTGTTCTTGTGCACTGTGGGAATTTTCTCATGTTCCTTGGGGAGGTGAACAAATGTTGGCATCACAGGGATTGATTCAGCAGAGATTTCGTCCTCCTCAACAATAAACCTATGGTATTTTGGGAAAAGGGAACTAGGAATAAATTCATATGTTCTCCAAATCTTTTGTATTGCCTGGGCATTTAAGTTGAAGTGATTGTAAATATCAGGATGCATGTGCACAGACTGCACACTATAGAACTGGCTGATGTGTGTCTAAATATTACATGTTGATGTCCCCAGAGAAAGCCTAAATGACCAAAGAAGATTAGTGTTTAACTGGCTAAAAATGCATTGTATGAGGCTGATGTCAGTGCAGATACGTAAATTATTACAGTCAGTCACAGAAGATTCCTCTTCTAGTAAAACAAACCAAGCAAGTGACTGGAGGGTGCTGTGAGTTGCATCCTAAAGCAGACACGTACCTTTGAGTTAGCAAATCATACTCATGTAACTCTTTCTGTCTTTGGTAAAAAGGAAGTTGGAAAGGACCCTGAGGTGACTTGCTCAGGTGTGAAGGTATACAAAGTTAGGAGATGTGAATCCTAATGTACATGCACCAGGAGAGAGAGCATTAGGAAATGCAACAGCAGGTGAGGAATTAACATTTAATAAAAATGAGGAGAGAAAATGCGAGGATAAAACAATCAAAATGTTTTATCTTAAATAAGAACTAGGAGAATTTGAAAAAAAAATATTGTGGTCTTATGTGACTGTCAAGATTGTTTTGAGATGAAAATGAACTTTGTATCAACTCTTCCACTGAAGGATAAATTAAGCTCGATGAGCAGAGAGATGAGTAAAGCATGTTCCGTCTTGTGAGAAGAGTTTTGCTTTTTCAAGCCTCTCCGCAGATAAGGAGTCCAGGATTAGCACCACTGCAATGTTTTTTCTAAGTAAGTCCAGCATTTCCTAGTGCAATGTTTTCTAAAAGATGAGAGGAGTGTGAAAATTAAAAAGAAGAAAGCTCTATGCCAGCATTTGAAGAGCTGCTTACTTTACCCCTTGGAAACAACGTATGGTTCCCAGTGTGTTTTCTGGTGTTTTTTATAGGACAAACATGTCTCAGTCTGCAGTCTAAGTTGACACAGCTTTTCTCTTTCTGATTGCATCTATTCTTCTTTAATCTTCAAATATTAGGAAGATAAATATTTCATGTTATATGCAACAAAGACTTATAAAAATATAGACGGTACTCCAACAGCCTCTCAATGGGAAATCAGATAACACTGAATTGAAATTTGAAGATTGGTTGGTTGTTAAGGATGTTGTTGCTGAAAAATTATTCAGGTAATATGAAGGGGAAGAAGAGCATATATTAACAAATTATGCAGTAGCAGAATATGAGGAGACAGATATTCTAAATTAGAGATATCAGGAAGTATAAAGTCTTGCTGTCTGGGGCTGAAATATTTCACAAAAAATACAGCAGAGGCATGAGGAATTGTCTGAATATTTAACCTGGATATATACGTGTTTCACTGTTCTCTTTAATCTTTCCCCTATACACCACTTTCTTCAGAGGGAAGGTGGTAGGGGAAAAGTTCACTGGTGATGGTGTTGATCGTGGTCTTTAAAAAGTGGGAATCAACTTTCCTGAAGATTTCCTGGGTAACCTTAAGTAAGGTCCAACTCCCAAGACCCAATCCATACTCTACAAATACTGAAGTGACTAATCCTGCCTGAATTGCAAATGAGGAGGAATTCCTTTGTCTGCATGATATGCTCACCCTGCAATGAGCTCATTTCATATCCTGAGGTCTAATGAAGTCCCAGAACCCACCTTTGTCTTCCCTGGAGAAGAGGAGATGACGTGAAGCCCTTGCATAGAGCTCAGTGCTCAAGACACTGTGAAAGAAAGGGATTTACCTTCCTTTTGTTCTTCATCTGCATACCTCTATGACTTAATGTAAGGGTAAAGTATTTTTGAGCAGAAAAGAGTGACTCATCTGAGAGGGTAGAGGGTGAAAGAAAGGGGAAAATTCTGTAGAGCACTATTTTTTATAGTTCAGTTTCCTCTTCCTGTCAGTACCTAAACACCAAAGACTAATGATGTATTCTCAATAAAACAGTTACTGTGTAAAATTCAGTAAAATTCCTTGGAGCAGAAAACACAAATCAGAATTTTCCCAGATAAAGTCATCAACCAACTAGGCTAGAGGTTCAAACTCTCTCTCTCTCTCCGTCTAACCTAATCTGTAATTGCATTATATAAAATGAAACAGACCCAAAAGGAACAGGTCAAGTGTCTCCTTCCCACCCTGGTATAATTATAAGCTGGTGTAGTCCATTCTCCTGGAGGAAGATCAGGTTTTGAATCCTCTCAGGGAAAGAGTCAATCAGGCATTCATTCTGCACCCTGGCTGAGTGCACTGAGTTCTGACCTAAAGCAAATAGTGATAATTTTCTTTTCTGGGTAAGTGCAAGAGCTGTGGGATAAACTCAGCATCAAAGACTCAGAGTGACACAGCCTGGAAAGGATCTATGGGGGTCATTGAGACCTGCCTTCTGTTTAGAATAGGCCATCAAGGGTGCACCTAACTAGGCTAGACTCATTATTCAAGGCCTGGGCCTGGTATTTCTCCAGGGATGGAGACTCCACAACTTCTGTGTGCAATGTGTTTAGTCTTTGAATATCCTCCTGGTGAAAATATATCCTCTGACTTCTAAGGGGAATTTATTTCCTTGTCTGCAGTTTCTGCTCGTCACCCTCAGTCTGTAGTTTAGAATATATTCTATATTGATCCATGGGATAATTTCTAATTCACCAGATTAGAAATTAAATCAGGGATAATCTTCCTGATTTATTCTCCAAACACCCAGAGCCTTCTGTGAGGATATATTGGATTCGTGCCTGAAGATAGATAAGCAGTCATTCACTACCTGCAAAAGCCATGTAAAGAAGGTGTCCTTACCCATAGGATCATTTTTAACATTTTTTATTCAAGAGTACAAGGCGTTTTATTCAAGAGTACAAGGTGGATTGTCCACCATCTGGATGCTGCAGAGCATGTCCTCTGTTTCCACTCAGTACTATCAAAATTCCAAAGAAGAACTGAACATAATGCAAACTTTGTTTTGTACATAATGAAATTGTATTTATGGGCAAATGTGTGTCCAGAGAAGACCCTTACAACTTCCCCCTCTAGCCCAAAAAGAACCCAAACCAAACAGCAGGAAGGAGTAAAACAGAGACTCACCAGAGCCAGCTCTTTCGAGTATGGTAGAGGTTGAAGATTTCCATTTAAGTGTGGAGCTGTATGAGAGAGATGGGAAGTCTTCATCAAATTGGGTAAGCATGGATAAATGTCCAAGCTTTTAAATTTCAACTTTGCCAGATTTAAAGTCACAAAAAGTAGAGTAAATATATATGCTGTTTACCTTCAGTGTTTCTGGATGAAATTTGAAGAGAGATTAATTTCATACATCCTACCCAGGATCCTCCTCTTTTTGAAAAAGTATAACATTTTTGGGATTGCTCCAGAAATCCATCCCTCTGGTGACTTAAATCATCACTTTCTTTTTCAGATCATTCCTTATCATAGTGTCTAACATGTCCCTCTTTTGAACACGTGTCCAAAATGTTTTAGGTTAACCAAAACTACTTTTGCAAAATCTAAACCAACATTAAATATATTTAGATAACACCTAAAGCAATTCATACTCTTCCATGCTTAAGGAATTAATCTGTAAAGAATAACTTCACAATAGGGTTAGTCAAAAGGAGTAAATATTTTCTTATGATAAAATTTAGTCACCTTAGTTATTCTGCTGTATATATAGCTAACAATTTGTATCCTATAATAGGTGCAAACATACAAAAATCAGGTTTCATCACTGTCAGTGATCCCACTGTCTACAGAAGACCTTTGGAATCTGTGTGTGGCCAATTTCACAGTCAAAAACTTAAACAGAGCATGCCCAGAAAATTCAGAAGAGCTAAGACAATTCGCAGATCATAAGAAATGCATTTTACCTTTGTGTTGGCATTGGAAAGCTGTGGGGACATTCTTTCCAACCTGCCATAGCTGCTTCTCTGTCTTGACTGAACACTCCAGGTGGCACTGCAAGAAAATTAATAACAGAAGAACAACATAAGAAAAGGGGGAAAAGAAGCTGTAAGAAGGTGGGACAAAACCAGAGACTGATTTTATACTGTCCAAAATCTCCAGGTTTCAAAGTAAAAATTAAGAGACGGGAAAAAAATAAAAAAGGAAAAAAAGAGAAAAAATTGCAGCACAAATGCAACTTGGAAAAGGAAAGAAATACAATAATCTCGTTTAATCCTGAATCATTGTTGCAATCAGTTCAATTTTGAAGGTAAGCTCCCATGACACATCTATTCCAAGAGCTAACAAGAGACAGAGCAGAAATATCAACATCCCCAACAGGAGACTAAATTTTCTCTTGTGATGAAAATCTCTGCTTGGAGAGGTTTCAGATCTGTGTGATCAGTGTGAAATTGAAATTACTCCAAGTGATTTTGATGAGCGAGTGTCTTCACAGACGAACTGTTTGATGTTAATGGAAGAAACGAAACAGAGTGATAAGAGAGCAAATGAAAGCTTGGGGGGGGGAAGGTATGATTTTATTCTTTTTTTCACTGATCACTATAAATATGTGACAGAATAAAAAAATATGAGAAAAAAGAAGACTAGAAAGATGAGCAGGGTTAGGCAGATATAAAAGATTTGTTCTGCACAACAAAAGAAGAAATGAACAACAGCAAAAGATAATGTTCAACAGCACATTAATAGCTGGAATTTATGTCAACTGAATCCTTCATTTTGAATTAACAGCGTATTATATGAAAATGAAAAGGATCTCATGCACTTTCAGTAACTTATAATAATAAGGTTCCTGCCTTTAGCAGGGATGAGACCTGTTAATCTCACCAGGCATTCATGCTGACAAACAAGCCAACCCATTTACATTTGCCAGCTCGTTCATCTCCTGATTAATTTGCGTCACCAGCAGCTCTGACTGCAATGGAGCCATTCTGAGATCAGGAGCTGGTGCTGGGTAAGGTGACCTATGGTTCTACTTTCCTCTTGCTGTGGGCAGTAACACTTATTGAGCTGCAATTAACTCTTCCCTCTATTCCACGGGCAGCCCAACTTCTCTCTGGGGACTTTTAGTGCAAATCTTGGTGTATTTGTTGCACAGGGAAACTTCAGTCTCATTCTCTGAAGGTAGGTGAGGGTTTTCTTTTTAAAGATTGGACATGAGCTTTCCTAAGGCTGAAGAGTTTCAGTTCTCAGAGTTTTTATTTACCAATCTGTCACACAGAGTTATCTCCAGTCTTTGAGGTGTAAGGTCACAGAGTTTTGGGAATGTGCAAGAAGTCTGGTGGGTTTGTATCATTTCCATCCCATTTTGACAATACCATACATGTTCTTTAAGGTAGCATAGTGGGTTGTAAAAGTACAAAAGGCCCTTAAATGCCACTAATCAAACTGTGGGGACCATTAAAGGAAGTGGGGTTTGACCTCCCTGAGGGGTGAGGCACAGTTTTATTGCCCAGAAAGCAAAGCTGCAACCAAACTGGGAACTTCAGGAGTTCAAAACTTGGTACTTGCTCAGCCCTTAGTCTGGAGGACAGGAAACTGTGCCAGCTACGACTTGGCATGGCTTAACTCTTACCTACTCACTCAGGTTAGAGGAGCTCCATACTGGCAAGGTGGAATCAACACTGGCAAGGTGGAATCAACACTTGATGTTGTAGGGCTTTTTTAAAAATTATGTTTATGTTATCCACCCTTTGTAAAAAACAAACAAACCCCTCCCCCCAAAAAAAAACCCTTCTGCTGCTGTCAGAGATACAAGCAACATCTGAATTTGGGGAGGCAGTAATTTCATAGCTATTTGGTTTGGAAAATGGATGGCCAGGACAAATCTGAGACAGTTTTCTTGCTTGCAAGAAAATCCAGGGGTGTGATTCTTAAAGTCATGGCTCTTGAATGACTTGTGCCAAAGCACTTTGTCTTCAACATTGCTTGCATTTTGCATGACATTATATAATTATAAACTGATGACATTTTTTTCTGGGTTTAAGATAATTTTTTTGTTGGTTTTTGTTTTTTGGTTTTTGGTTGCTTGGTTTGGTTCTTTGATTTGACTTTTTTTTCCCCTCCTGCTTTATTTTTTTCTGTTGTGTTTTTTTTTTTGTTTGTTTGTTTGCTTTTTCCCTTTTTAATCTTTCTTTGGTCCAGAAAGAAACACAAATTGTAAGTTCTACATCCCAGGATAAGCAGCACAGCACTGTTTATACCATACAGCTTATGCTCTGGTTGGTCTGGGTGACCTAAATATCAGGGTGAATGGAATTTAGGTCGGTGCACAGTCTATTTCTAATTACAATATGCACTGATATTGTCTATGATGCTGCTTTCTATTTGCAGTAGCAAAGGACCTGAATTGTCAACGTTTGGGTGCCTGAAGATGCAAATAGGGATGTAACAAGATGACAAAAAGCAGGTAGGTGTCCATGTTTGTCAATATTTTAACATTATTCCTTCTGTCAAGACGCACAGCAAGATGCAGATACTTCTGAAAAATCTCTTTAGCTTTGTATGTTATACAGAAACCTTCAAAAATCTGGCACAAATGGCACAGGAAGCTTCATGACCCAGAAAAGCAAAGAAATTAAGAATTCTAGGAATCTCGTGATACTGGTGCTATAGAATGAGAAGTATAAATTGATGGAGAGCTCTGTGAAGTAAGATGGGACAGAACACAGCTTTTCTCCTCTCAGACACCGTGGTTGCTCATTGGTTTTGTATCCCCCTTCATGAACTTGTTGAAGGAATTAATGTCACTACTTAATATTTCCCCCCAGTAAAGCAGAGTAGGAACCAAGTACATGTCCTAGTTTTCTCTAGTGCCAGGTTCTATTCCAAGTAGATTTCAGGTATTAAATAAATTTAGTAGAGAGCAAACCAAAGCAAATACATATCCCTTAAAAGACTGAGCTTTTATAATCTAGATCTCCTATGTCCTGTGCGTGAATAATCTCATTATAGTTCTCTTGGGTTTTTAAATATATATTTTTCAGAAATAAGTAGAATTAGTTTTAAAGAAAAAAGTAATGTCTTCTTTACAAATAAGTTATATTTACATGGTTTCTTTTATTCTAATGGGTGCCATAATGTTTACTAGATTGATTATGTACAGAAGTCACTGACACAAGGTTTCAGTTTAAACTGAAAGAGGGTAGATTTAGATTAGAAGGAGAAGGAGTAGATTAGGAGGAGTAGGAAGAAATTCTTCCCTGTGAGGGTGGGCAGGCCCTGGCACAGGTTGGGCAGAGAAGCTGTGGCTGCCCCTGGATCCCTGGAAGTGTCCAAGGCCAGGTTGAACGGGGCTTGGAGCAGCCTGGGTTGGTGGAAGGTGTCCCTGCCCATGGCAGGGGGTTAGAACTAGATATTCTTTAATGTCCATTCCAACCCAAACCATTCCATTGCTCTATGATTCTGTGATTGATTCCATGATGCAGAACTCTGGGCTGAAGAATCCAAGTGTTAAGACTGGAAGTCATCCTGTGCATGTGTAGTAAATTTAATATGCTTTTCTTTTTTCTTTTACTACATATGCCAAGAGAACCAGCAGCCATCTGATCTTCCTAAAGTGTGTTGGTGTAAACCGAGGAATGTGCAAGTCTCTCTTTAAAAATTGCCTTTCAATTAAATCCTTACCTTTTCCATGTGGAGGAAGTTTCAGGGACACTTTATCTCCAGGATAGTGCTCATTGATACTGGTAGATTTTAGAATGAAGCTGGGTGGCACATGCTGAATGAATCCTTGTTTTCTGGTTACAGGTTTCTGGAGTCCAGTGGAATCCAGAGGTTACTGAAAGAAATTACTGAATCAGAACACACTGACTCAGTGCCTGTTTTTTTACCCAGGTTAAATCAAACAGCCCTTCTGTTGGCTGTAGATATCACAGGACTTGGAAAAATGTCACATTACTCTTCTCATTCTCTTAGATGTACTCAACAGGGTCACCTTGGCTTAACTTGTGGGTGGCAGAGATAGCCTGGGTTGATTTGGCTGCAGGCACCTCATCAGCCTCTGTGGGACAATTAGGCTCATCAGAAGAGAATCCTCTTGCTAAAAGCACAATCCAAATCACTTTGAAAAACCTGGATAAGCTGCCACAGGTTTTGGATCAGACCCCCTAGTGCAAGCTGGATGTAAGAAAAGCTGCTAAATTCAGCTGGAATTCTTTTCATCCAGATAAAAGATAAGCTCTTACTCAAGCTGTGAACTCCTAAGGGGAGAAAAATGAATAGAAGAGTTATTCAAACACAACAGGCTTGATTGTGCCTGACCCTGCTGTGGGTGCTGGAGGGTGGGAAATCAGTGCAAACAGGCTCTCCCTGCTCCCTCTGGAGACCCCACACCAGGCTAGACACAGTTGTGCTCCCCGAGGTCAGGGAGCCCAGGGTTCGGCACAGAAAATAATGCAGGGAAGCAGGGAAGAGGAAAGGGATGTCAGGACGTGTTTACCCCCACTGTCAGACTGTGAATCCTGTAAAGTGGGGCAGCTGCTGCCAACACACTGGGTGGGATGCTGGCATCAATAAATCAGCTCAAATTATCATGTGCTTGGAGTTGCACATAAACCAGTTTGCCTAAGAAGGTTTGTTTCTGTGCTCCCTGGAAGTCTGTCTGGGATGGGACATGGTGCAACTGTGCCCTCTGCACAGGGTTAGCACCAAAAAGAGATCAAACAATTGTGTAAGAAGGAAAACAACTGATCTCCACAATACATTTTTAAAAATATGCACTCTTATGGGGTCTACCAAAATGCATGTTCTGCTGCTCTGTGAGGATATATTGCCTTCTCCAGTATTAGAAAAGGAGGCCCAATGAAATGGTCTCAAAATATTAGGGGGATAATGTACAGTTCATATGCACTTGGGAGGACAAGAAGGAAATGCTTCAGGCTGAAGGAGGGTAGATTTAGATTGGATACTAAGAAATTCTTCCCTGTGAGGGTGGTGAGGCCCTGGCACAGGTTGGGCAGAGAAGCTGTGGCTGTCCCTGGATCCCTGAAACTGTCCAAAGGCATGTTGGACAGGGCTTGGAGTGACCTGGGCTGGTGGGAGGTGTCCCTCCTCTAGGGTTGGAGTGATGAGCTCCATGAAATGGGAGTTGGAACTCGAAGAACTCTAAGGTATCTTCCAACCCAAACCATTTTATGATCCTATATATAACATAGCAGAAAATCCCAGCTTGTCAGACTGGGAAATGAGGCTCACCAGGACTGAAGTGCAAGTGTGGAGCTGCAGGTGGCACATCCAGGCAGGAAAAGGGCAGAGAGGGTAAGGACTAAGTGTCAACTACAGAAATCTGCACTAGAAGCATGGTGATGGTTGAGGCCATGGGACAGGGTGGGAAGTGTGTAGTTCTGAGCATCCTTAGAAAGCCTGGTCTTCACTGTGTGCTCAGCATCCTCCCTACCCAGTGCTATGGAGAAAACCAGTGATCTGTCCTGGAGTTTTGTCAGTTCCCCCTGTAAAAGGAGGGCATGATCACTCATGTCTCATCCAGTGCAAGCAGCACGAGGCTCTCAGAGCTGTTCAGAAAGGACCTGGGGCAATACATGCACCCTGTGCTCCTTCAGCCCGTGCCTCCTGCTGCTGCATCTCTGCACTTGTGTGTGGAAACAAGCTGTGGACATTTTATTGATCCAAAGGATCAGATTAAGGCTGTCAAGTTTAGAATTGTGTTTGCAGCAAGAGGTGAGTCAGCATTATTAATATATCATTAGAGTTAGTGGGTAAATAATGCCAGGGAGGTGGTCAATGAACTTCCCTGGAAGTGTCGATGCAAACTAAAGCAAAGCCTTCAGTACCAGGGATAGTTCATGGGCTCTTTAGCAAGGATAGTTTTTCTCTGTCCAATTGCTGTATTTTTCCTTCAGACTTTTGACCTTTATAATCAACGAAAAGACCGTCAATTCTGCCTGTTACTCGAAGAACATTTCCCTTTGTCACTGAGAGGGAGAAGTCAATGGACCGTTTTTTCCTGAGCTGGCACAGCTTCACTAACCAATCTTTTTCCAGCAAATTCAAGACCTGTGATGATTGATTCCCCCATTTAATGACAAAGCAGCCAAGCACTGTGTAGACAACGGCAGTAAAACTTCTGTGCACTTCAGGAATGATCTGGAAGGACCATGATGAGAAGGTCATTACTTCTTTCTCCATTTTGTTTTGTTTCTCCTGCTGAACCTGCTGCTCAGTGCGAGAGGAATATGCAACTCATACCTGAAACTGTGCAAAAACCCCAAACTCTTTCAGTTTGGTTCCGGCTGAACCCCTCCAAAAATCTCGTGGTGTGTAGCCTCTTTTAAACTGTTTTATGCTGATTATGGGTGAAGTAGAATGGAATATCATTAAGTTTGCTTTGAGTATGTCAAACCAAAATGTTTTGGCCTTTCTGAAATGTACTTTATTTTTATCCTACTGAAATTGTTCGAGAAATGTGATATATCGTTTCAAACCTCTGGGATTGAACATACTCAGAATATTTTTGGAGATCGTACCACTGAACCTAAAACTGATTTAATATAAAAAATTTAAAATGATCAGAAAAATTTCAGTAAGTTTAGACGAATTTAAACCTGTTTCCTAAGAAGATGAATCTTGTTACCAATGGACCCACTGCTTCCTCTGCCTAATGAATAATGTTATGCAGTTCTTGCCAATGCTATCAGGGCCTCTTTTTTTTCCCCCTTAGCCTCAAGCCAGGGCTTAGTCAGCAGCCACAGCCATTTGCCTTCAGCCCTAACTTGGAAATGCAAGGAATAAATCTTAAGTACTGCAAAATTCCTTCTGACTCCAGCACAGCCAAATTTTCTCCCTGAAATGTTGGATCTTTACACAAGAAGAAGAGTCAGTGACATTTTGCTGTGTCACTAAATCCAAGCAAGCAGAAGTAACTTTTGCCAAAGTCAAGAATATGAAGTTGTTACACACAGTTAAGCTTTAAAGGTTATGCCAGAACAATTCCTTGAGTCTTTCTAAATCCAGCTGAAGATGGCATCAAATTTATCTTCCTAGGCCTTAGGCAGGAGGATAAGACTAAAATATCAAATCTATCTCTTAACCAAGGCTCTATTTAGCAATAGTCTAAGGTATCTTCCAAGGTGTTTTATACACATATGTATAAATATTTTCATTGAAGTCAGTGGGAATTTTGTGATTGATTTAACCATATATAGATGGATTGGTTATCACAGGTTACTGATCAAATGATTCAGCACAGATATTTCCTCTATAAGAATTAATAACTACACACAGAGATTAGATATTTAAAACAAGCTATTGTAGCTTCAGCAGTCACATCTCCTTGAAGAATTTAGACTAGAGTGATATAATTTTGTAACAGGAAGATTGTATTTGCTGTTGTCCCAGATAACTACTATTTTAAAAATGGTTTATTTGTCATCCTCCTTTAGAATATTCTCACAGAAAACCATTGAAAATGAGGAACTCTGGTTATGTGCTGCACACTCAATATTTTTTCAAAAAATAGCAAAATTTTTTTGGATTAATACACATATGTATAAATATTTTATAGATCTTGTTTGCCCAGTTCTTGCACTGTTTGTGTAATTTTTGCTGTATCTTTAGGAAAAAAAACCCTTATATGTTTACTTATACTTAGCTCTTGATATGCATTCATTATGTTCACAGTGAATATCATTTTTATGTGTGGGAATGGCATAAAGCAAAAGTAGAACAAGTTAACTGAAGATGAACACAGTCCACTGGGTGTTTCTCTTGCTACACAGTTGGTTCTCGCTCACCTTCCTGCCCTCTCTCTCTCTCACCTTCCCCTGCTCTCTGTCCCTTTGAGTCCTGTGGACAATCACCTGTACTCAGGGTCCCTTCCAAGCACAATTTCAGGCTTGAATTCCTCACCTACGAAACCTTAAGGAACAACGTCTTTTTATGGACGCTGCAAAAAGCAGAGCTATTCATCTCTGCATAAAGCTTAGAGGATTGCAGCTGATGTCAGAGGCTGAATGATCCATCAGCAATGCTGCTGAGGGTATGGACAGATGTCACTTCAAACCCTTAAAAAAACAATTGCCTGTATTCTTAGGTCAGTGCATGGCAAAGTTTAAAAAAGAGCACATGAGAGAAACAGATTCCTCCTTCTATTTTCCATTTTCCATGGAGGTTGGGCTGTATCAGCATTTTGTGATTTTGTGATATTTATTTTAAAAAGTGTACAAGAGTTTATTAGGAATATGGCTGTGTGGTTTGTTGGTTAGTTCATTTGGTTTGGTTGTAAGGACTATTACAAATGGGCATTGAGAAACCAAAGCAATTTGGATTCCAGACTGAAATTGAGTAATTTTAACTAAATTAAGTTTATACAAGAATGTACCTCCAATTATTGAATTGGTATAGGCACTAAAATAAATTAATATTAATAATTAACAATTAACTGCAAGAGTAAGTATAACATATGTAAAGTAGGAAGATAAAATAAAAAAAAATAAATTTTACTTGCTAGACCACAAAACAAGTCAATCCTATTCAGTCCTATTCAGTGGTTATGCCATATCACTGCAAAAGGTTTTATTTAGCTAGTCCAGATTCAGTGGCTTTATTTTGTAGAGTTTCATCCCCACTGATAACTGCAGTTCTCAGAACTCCAATTTCACTCCATCTTTACACAGAAATAACCTTTAACGTGATGTAACTATTTTGGGAATAACTACACTTTGATTTAGCAAATGCATTCATGCATCTTACAGTATGGTGGATTGTATTAGGTTTGTATGGGAAACATGGAAGTTCTTGTTCAGTTCAGTCAGTCAAGGCTGAGGTTGTGAAGATGCCACTTTTTGGCCTGTTTTAGTGAAGTATTCAGGAGTTTTCAGATTTGTGCTCTGTGGTGCGAAAATTCATGGCAAGATCTGTAAGAGTTTCTTGTCCCTACATTATTGTTCAGTGGCGTGTGGTGATTTCCCTCCTTGGAGGGTTTAAATGACACAATCTGGTGCTTCCCATCAAGGAGGAGCAGGTTATACCTGGCTGTACATCCAGATCACTCTGGTTTTTGTGGCTCAACTGGAGTGCAAATCTGTCTCCTGTTCTGTTGTGTGTGAGTGGTACATGTGCCCAAGCCATTAAAAATTGTCACATTCACTCAGTGATTTGAAAGAGACATTTTCATAAAAATTACTCTGGGGATTGTTTGGTTGGATTTGACTTAACAGTTCTTCATACAGACTTTCAAATAAATAAAACATGCCCTGGTATTACTTAATATCATTCCATACAATTGGTGAAAACTAATTTGATGATCTTGTAGAGGGATTTTTTTATTTCCCAAAAGAGCCAACAGATGACATCTATCTAATTTGCCAGTTAAAATTCATACATGCAGCTTATGTGAGAAAATTGATTGGAACTCACTTGACTATTGAATAAGATTCACATCAGTAAATATACTGTCTGCATCAGTATTACCTAAATTTCTAAACCACAAAATCATTTTGTCTCATTTCATTTGTAGAAGAATCACAAAATAATTTTGTGGAAAATCAACTTTTCAATTTAGTCACATTTACATCCTGTTCTACTAATTAAAATTGCACCCTTCTATTTAGATTATTTGAAGGGAATAATAATTTCTCATCTTAAGATTTTGCCCGATCTTTCTTTTTCTCTCCCATCCTTCAGAAAACAAGATTCTCTTATATGTGGGTTCTGCACTTCAGTCTTCATCTGGTTTAGCCCACAATGCCAAAATAGGGGTACTTAAATACCTGTGGCTACAATTCAAGAATGGTATTATGGAAGAGACCTTTCCATTAGACTATTCATTGGAAAAGAGGATTTGTCATCAGTCTGCAACTGAAGTTTCATTTACTTCAGCATCTTGTGCTTGTTGGCAGCTGGCAGATAATGCAAAATACTGTACAGTAGGCAGTTATTTTATGCCTAGCATCAAGGAAAGCTCCTTAGGAAAAGTGGAGGATTTATAGATATATTCCCTAATACTTATCTATCACTAAGCAAAGCTGTTAAGTCTAAAGTCTTAAGTATTTGCTTTCTCCTCTTAAATGCACTTTGATCTGCTTATGACTTTAGATACCTAATTGCTGTGTTGGTGCTACATCCAACATTCCAGCAGCAAATGAGGTCTGTGGAATATCTGCTCAGCAGAAAACTTCAAGGAAGATACTTCTCTGAGTCCTTGGCCTGGAGGAGGAAGGTTTTCCTGATAATCCTTTGGCTTCATCCATGTTTCTGTGCAGCATCTAAACAGGGCAAAATACAGAAATGACACACATGTGTCTTCTTTCCTTCAATTTTGGAAATTTCCTTCCCTTTTCCTTTACTCATGAGTGTCTTGTTCTCTGCCAAACATCAGAACTGATATTTCACCTCTCCATGTGCAAACCAAGGGGAGGCTCTCTGCCAAGCCCAATCCATTACAAAACTGTAGCAGATCTGACACATATGGGTTGATGAATCTTCTGATGTCTCCCACTGTCACTTTTCACAACAGCAACAGGATGAGATGATTGTCTCAACCTCCCCAGTTTCAGCTCACACGATTCAAGAAATTGCCTGCCTCAGAATAGTGCAGTGGGTGAACTGATACTGTACAGAGATTTATTTGGGAATTTTAAGTACATATGAAGGAACTAAGGGGGCACCTAGGGGGTCTCACCAGAGCAGGTAACATGAATAACCCCTTATTCTGTGCTTTGGACACAGCTGTGACCACCACACAAAACCCCAAACGGGAGCAATGTTTTGTGATTTGTAACAGAGCTGTGAACACATTTTATGTAAGGACAAAACATCATTGCAGATGGCATGAATGCCCACCACTTGGTGAAAATGGTAGGTATAATTCTGGACTATAAAAAAAATAGATCTACCTTGAGAAAAGGCTTCTTTCTGCATCAGTAATCTCAGTGCCTCTCTAGGTACAATTCACAGCTCCGTAATAAAAGAGCTGCAGGGTACATTAGCATTCTATGATACCATAGAGCTCTTTTTTCACATTCATATATATTATATTTCTGCATATATGTTTGCACAATTAAATAACTTATAAAGGCACATTAGAGGAGAAAGAAAATTAAGTATATTGTGATCCTTATCTTCACTATATGAAACTGCATGAAAAAAGCCCTCATAATAGCTAAGACATTAAATATTCTTATGAAGTTCTCTACACCTGGTCATCCCTTTCAGGAAAGATTTGAAATCTAGTGTGTAAAGTATCCAAACATCTGTAGCACATTAAAAGCAACTTCCCACAGTACTGCATAATCAATTAGTACTTTATGAAAATGGTTATTGTCTGGCAGTTTGTACTGGAAGAGTAGTCTTGTGGTTTAACAGCAGGGCTGTGTCAATTTTTGACCCTGCTGCATGTTTGGAGCATGATGATGGGCTCTTCTTTCTGTATCTCAGTCCCCTCTATAAAATGGGAATAATAAAGTTTGTCTGTCTCCAAAGGGGTTTCCAAATCATAGAATACATATATGACACCAAAATGATTCAGACATATTCTCTTGAGTCATCCGAGGAAACTGCATTGAGTTTCCATGTAATTTCATCATTTTCTTCGGTCCTTTTAGAGGAGTTTTGAGCCTCAAGTCCTCATAGTATCATTTCTATGGAATTCCAAGAAACCAAACAGGCTTAGCCTGGGTTTTCTAGACTCTAACTTTGCACAGTAAAGAAGAAATATTTTTATATGATCATGACTAGTCCAAAAAAATGAAAATAATATGGGACCCAAACTGCACACATTTATTGCTGTCCTAAATAATGTATAAAACTCCAGGCTTAATTTCTTTTCAAGGCTGAACAAGCCTGAAGGCTTTTCTTCTAGGACTGTTCCTACTTTCAAACCTGAAGTACTCCTTTTATGGCTTGGGTATTTTGTAATGTTGTGTTATAGCTGCCAGTCAAAAGATGGCAACCAGTCCTAAAATTTGTGCAAACCCAGAGACACCCACAAAACTTGCATTGGAGAATTTTCCCCTAAATAAGAAAGATGGGCAGAGTGTGTGATAACCTGGCATTTGAAGGAACAGTGTGAACAGTAAAGGGCTGGACATGGTAAAGAGCAAAGGCTTAAGGTGCAAATCTGGCATTTATACCAGAGAAATAACCTCAAGAAAAATAAAGCAGCATGAAATGAGAAGGCTCCAACATGGACTGTAAGACAGGCATGGGGTGGCCTTGCTGCTAAAGGACTAAGAGCATGGGAGAAGGAAAGTTCAGCCAACACTGGAGGTACCACTCTGTAAAGGAATAAAATATTTACCTTCTTTTATGCCCATTTTTCTACCTTGTTCAAGCTCATTTTACTCCTCCTTTTCATGTTTCTGTTCTCCTGTGACAAAGCAGGAGGAAAAGGTGCCATAGAGGCTCGACTGCCACTAAGGCACCTGTTCCACACAGTTTGGGGCAGAAGAACCCAGGAAAAGGTTTTACTCTGTGGTTTTCTCCTCCCACTGTAACAATACCTATTTCACTTGGTCCTGTTTCTCAGACTCTCATCAGATTTAATTAAACTGCTGGCAATATTAACCTTGAAAACCACAAGCTTGTCATCAGCACTTTGAGACAATACCAAGGGTCTCATCAGCTCTTTCTGCTCCAGTTGCTGAATCCTCCCAGGTTGTTTGCACAGCCCCAGCTATGTGCTGTGTGTGAAGGGAAGTGTTATGGTAGGTGGAGTTGCTCTTCATATCCCAGTGAAGTTGGGTAGACCTGCTGGAAGTTGGCATGGTGGTACCAAGGAGTGGTGTTGAATAATGACTAAGAAGTTATTGGGAAGATCTTTAAAGAAAAATAAGGATTTAAATGGGGGGGGGGCGGGGGGGAAGAAAGTTTTTCTTCTTGTTAATACTGTATTTTCAGTCTGGCACGAGCGTAATTTTGAAGAAGTCACCAGTGTGCCTGCTAGGATAGAGACTCGCAGGAACATGATCGTTTGGCTGTTGTTACTATAAATGACAAAATTAGAAGTTTGTGATATCTCACCTCTTGCTGTTTCTGAGGGTTTGTTTCATGATCTGGACACAGTGGGGGTAATTTGATGTAATTTGCTGCCTGCCAAATGACTCGAGTTGTATGGCACTGAGATCCAGCTACCTGCAAAGGTTTGCCCAGCTGGAAGAAGTCAGCACAGCACTGGAGTTTGCTTTACACAGGTGCTGCTGGCTTTGTAACTCTGACCCTGGGCTGGAGCTCTTCCTAGGCAGAGTCTATTAAAACCCTGAATTACTTGATATGATACTAACTGTTTTCATTTCAGCAGTGATGTGAGGCAAGACAAGTTCCTTAGCCCCTAAAATTCCACCTAGAGAATCCAAGCTTCAGGCACAAGTTCATACCCCAAAAGTTCTTTCTACCTTCAAAGCTCAGCTGGTATCAAATCTCATCCTAATTTAGTCCCATTTAAACCTAACTGGGGAATAGATTATTATGAAGCTGCTGTAGTCAAATGCTTTGTGAATTAAACCTCTTCTGCCTGTATTGGACTCAATAATATTGTTTCCCAACTCTCCTTGTTGTAAATCTGTTTGTTAAGCTGTTTATAATTTTACAAGATTTAGTCTGGTTTTGAGCTGAAGCTCAAAGCTGAAGCTTTATATTCTTGCTGGCTTCTCTGAGCTGAATTTTTTTGGGAAGGGTTTTGGAGAAGGAAGGACAGCCATGAAAGTCTCCACTTCCCCCTCCACACACACATTAAATATAAAATATAGACATGCTAATTCAGAGAAAAGTATCTTGTGAAAGCACCTTGATAGGATTATAATCTGAGGTTTGGAGATCAATGAGTTAGGAGGAGCATCCTGATAATCAGAAAGCAGGCAAGAAAAAGAAAAGATCAGGGGCTGATTGATCCTGAAGTGCTGGTTCAATTCTGTCACTGTCAGTTCTTCGTTAGTGAAGGAAAATCTCTGTATCTCATCTCAAAAATACTAAACTAAAGATGGATAGAGCTGTCCTTTGAGGAGGCAAATGCAAATATGCCCAAAATAATATACAAATGTTTTGAAAAATCCCAGAAAAGCAGTCTTAATCACCCTCTACCTCTGTTCCCTTTCAACAAAACAAGGACAATCTTATTTTTCAGAATCTCCAAATGGTTGAGGTTGGAAGGGACCTCTGGAGATCGCCTGGTCCAACACCCTGATCAAGAAGGGCCACCTAAAAACATTTGTCCAGATGGATTTGAGTTTCCACAGAGATGTTTTGAAAATTAATTAATGTTTTTGGAACATTTGGTTACTATAGTAATAAGCATCACTGAAGAATTCAGGAGGAAATCGAGCACTATCCAGTCTGTGGAAAGTAACAGAAAAGAATTATGAGCTTATATAATTAGAAAATACTTTACAATGCACACTGGAGTTCATTGTCTGATTTTTGTGGGTTTGATTCTGCGACCTTAGTAATTCTTTGGTGTAATTTTTGTTTCTCTTTTATAAATGCTCTAGTGGTCAAGCTGGCTAGTCCTCACTATAAAACATTTTCTTTATTTTGTAGGTACCTAAGTTATATTAAGGCTCTGTGAGAATTCTTGGAGTGCTAACACATAACTAGCAGACAATGATATACTGCTTTCCCTGACATCTTATTTGTTACGTGTGTAGCATAATTATTGGCCAAGTAAATCAATAAACACTGAATTAATTTGCTGGGGTATGAAGAATATGAATCTCCTTATGCTGTGTTATCTGAGATTTCTGCCACTTTGACTCATTCCTTTTCTCTTTTGTTTTTCAGTGTATTTCTGTGAAAACAGATGAACTTTGTCCCGAGTATGGGACCAGAAAGGGTTTAATTAGGACCAAAATATATTCTGTACCTGACTTCTCCTCAGTTTCCATAGCTCCGTTCATTCAGTGCAAAAAACATAATTCTCTCTCTTATTTTAGCTGTGTTCTGTGAATGAACATAAGGGAAGTAACAACACTTCCTAAATCCTTCTTCATGTTAAAATGAGGACTATAAAACTTGGACTTCTAACACCTTGCCCTCTCTGATATTGTTCTTGCTTGCTGTTTCTTGCCATATTTCTGGATTTCCAAGTATGGATTTTTGCATCCCCCCTCTACTTTTATCTGTTTAGGAAACACTGATCTGAATTCTGCTTTCTGACCCTGACCTGAATCCTTACTCAGCTATAACAGTTATCTAAGAGAGGGGTTTGGAGATTTTATCTTGCATTAGGCATGTATTGAGTTTGGAAGGTTGTATTGGTGGACTTACTTTAATGTTTTGAAATGGAATGAAAAAGCTAAACCAAGTAGGACCATATCCATCTCCATTGTTTCACAAGTTGGTTCCATTTGTCTGCGTTTGCAGTAGTCTTTGCTGGAATACCTTGATGGATGAGGAACATGGGATCGAAGAAAAGAAAGAATTTAATTTGAAATATGGGTTTTTTGTGTCTCTTAAGGAACTGAGAGGCAAAGGTAGGACAGTCACTGGTATATGAGGAGTGACACTTTAATGTGTGGGTGACACAGTTATCTCCTGTGTGGGATTGTAAGTTTTTTATAGGCTCAGAGTATCACCAGATTGCACTTGATGTTACAATCTCAGCCATCACATCAGGGCAAAGTCCATGACTGTATTAAGAGGATGATACCTTTTCTTCCCTTTTAACCAACAGCGTAAGAGAGTAATGCAGTTGAATGGTCACTTAATGGGAATCCCAAATGAAGCAGAAAATTGAGGGGGTCTGGGTTAATCTGCAGTCTTTTTCTGGGCACTGAGGCAATCAAAATAGGAGATGCAGAATCTCAAGGTCACATTTTCTTCATGCAGCTCTACACGGTGTAAGGACCAGAATAATAAATCTCTCTGATGTTCTGAAAACTCTGGTTTTGGCTTCCATTCAGCAGCCATCCATCTTGGAGATGTACAGCCCACATCACCTCAATATCTGAATGTCTCACATCCTTAATGCATTGATCCTCCCAGAAATCCTCAGAGGCAGAAAAATGCTATTACCCCTATTTCAGAGACAGGGAATTAAGGCGTAGGACATAAGGAGTGAAAGTCACAGAGAAAGCCTGTCATGGTACAGAGAACTTAACCTGTCTTAAAAGGTGTAATGCAAAGCCCAACCCATCCTTCACCTAAAGGAACTTAAAACCTCTACTGTGGTAAAGACTCAGTTGTGCTTTTAATCACTTGCTATTCAATGTGGCTTTAGGTGTGAAAAGATCATGAGTTTAACTCCTAAATAATCACACTTTTTTCTAGCAGCTGTGTAAATATATTCTTGTTTTCTCTGCTTCAAAACAGACCTGAAAAATCTTCCATCTCCTTTTAGAGGCTTTTGGGGGTTTTTGTTTGTATATTAGTTCAGAGCTCCTTCACAAATTATCTTCCACTGACAGAGTTTAAGTGCTTACCATTGCCAAAGTAGACAAAATCTTGATCACATAGAATGCAATCACAGTATTTTTCTTATAATTTGGTAATCTGTCATGAAACTATTTAGTCAAAATGGCAGGTAACAGTTTTTACATGGTTCTAATTTCCTGTTCATTATAACCCATTATTTGGACACCTTTGTAAATTACTTCCAATTTATTACAGTCTTAGCAGCTATAGAGATAAGTCAGTTAGTCAGCTCTGTTTAGCTGAGAACGTTTAAAATGCAGTTCCTCATGTGACTTAGATATTTTATGGACTTACCAAGAGTCACGTTTTACAACACAGACCAACCAATCTGTGGATAGAAACTCCTGTCCATGGGGATCCTAGTTTGATAATAATTACCCATTAATTTGGGGACAAGGCTAGAGAAATTTAAAACTTGTCAAGAATAACTAATGAAGATTGAGATTTTCTTCAGATGATTATTTTTGGCCAGATTCTGGAGAGACCAGAGAGTCTGCAAGCTGGTGGTTGCATGAGAGCTCCTGTTTCAGTCTGTGCCCAGGTGTTTTTCCATGTGTCTGTAGAGACTCCTGTGTGGATGTGTGCCACATGAGCCACAGTCCAAACCCAGTTTACTTATGAATTTTACAGGATGTTCTTAATTTGGAATCTCTTTTCCCAAAGTTTCCTCTTTGACAGTGCCTGGTATTTTGGTCATTGGATATGAGTCTCTATTCTTAAGAAAACCCTCCATAACAGGCATATCAATGAACTTATTCATGTCAGTTCTTTTTTTCTCTTTGTGTTCTAAATCATAGATTCCTAAATTATAAATGTGTGGTTCTATATTAGGTTAGGGGAGAAGTATTCAGATTAAATGGCTTTATATTTCAAGCCTTACTCAAAAAGCATTACTATTCTGGAACACACTCAAGGCTGGTTAACTTCAATGGGACTGCCACTAGATTAAAAGCAAACAAATAACATGCCTTATTGAGTTAAGATCATTATCTGGTTTCCCACTAATGCAATTCCACCAAGTTAAACTCATTTCTGACAACTGAAGGGAGAGAAGGATCAGTGTCAAGGTCCCACATTTCTCTCCAAAGCTGGTATTTTACAGGGCAATGTGAGTACTGGCACAAAATCACCCATTGACAAAGACCAGAGAGATTAAGCAGTTGTTCCAAAAGCTAGAGTAAATGTACTTTTTTGTGTGTGTGAGTGAGAGAAACTAGCTTTGAATTCCTTCTATCCTGCATCTTTGCAGCTAAGGTTACAAAAGAAGTCCCAGGAGGTCAGAAAGTAATCACTAAACAGGAGAATAAGTCTCTTTCATATATAGAAAGGAGAGGGGAAAGACCTAAGGAGTATTTCTGAAATAAGTTTGCACTGATAGAAGGGAAAAAATTGGAAAGTAATGAACTTTTGAGAACAGTTCAATTACAGAAACAAACATAGTCTGTACATAAGAAGATGGTGCCATTAAAAAAGCACACTAATGACAGTGCAATTCCCTGAATATAAAAAAAAATGTAATAATATATTTAATTGATTTAGCTGAAGAGAGGATGTTACTAGGAAAAGGAATGGTTACAGCCAAACAATGTCTACTAAATCTTTGGCATCATTATTTTTCCAAATAGTCCTTCAAGCAATTGCTTTTCTCTTCCTTAATTGGGTTGAGAAGGCTGAAGTTTTCATGCAATTGGATGAGTTCTGTCCTGGTTTCGTTGGAAAGGTCAGCTAAATTTGGTTGAGAGCAAAGCAATGTGTGCAATACGACTGGTAAAAAAGGAGCTGAGATCCTGAGCTGCCATTTTTGTGTTGCCTGAGTTCAAGGATGGCACAAGTGAAGAACTTAGAAAAAACTCCTCTTCCACTGCTATACATGCTAAAAATACAAACAACTCTGCAAATTGAGGATTTAATAATTTCATGAATATTATAAAATTATTTTGTATGTTCTTGCCCTGCTAGATGTTTTCAGCCCTTCTAAGTTTGACATATTTTAGCAGTATCAAAAAGATGGCATTTTTCCCCCCTTTCTTCTTTCAAGATTATGTAGTGAAGATATTTAACAAAGCTGACCAAAGAAAAAAGAAGAAAATCACACCTAGTTTAAAAATGTTTGTTTACCCTCCCACTTCTTTCTGAAATTTGAAAGCCATCTGAAAGATCTATAAGTAGCAGTAAACAACACAAGGAAGAAAATTTTAGGAAAGTATCACCAGATTCTTTCCTGCCAGTTGAAAAGAATGACTTTTAACAGAGAACTTTCATTAGCATTTGAAAACCTTGAGTAGTTTTATGATCCATCATAACCCAGGTTTTAAACTATTGTGTTAGAGGCTTTACTCCTCCTCCTCCTTCTCCTCCTTCTTCCTATTTTCCCTCTTTTCCCAGATCACATGGTATGGATATACATGCAGGTATGAAGGCTGTAAATAAAATTTCATGAGGTGTTACATCAAACCTCCTTCTGGTAAATTCCAGTGGGGCTGTGAGATACAAAATAGAAAAATATGAAACTCGCTCTGTGATTTCATTAGCAGAACATAATTTATTCTAAATTATTTTCTTTTTTTATAAATGCAATAATGTTTCACTAATGATTATTTAGGAAAATATAAATGAATCACTTGTAGAAAAGAGACTGTAATCAGCATTTGTAGCATAGAGGGAGAGCAATTCCAGACTTCAGTGTGCTAAGTCCTACATTAACCGTGATGTTCCTTTTGCTAAATTTGATTAGTAAATATAGGAGTATAGAAAATCAAATAAAACCCATGTGACCAAACATTTGAAACTCACTATTTTAAAGTGAGACTTGGAGGACAACAGTTTCAAGGTAGTTTTCACTATTTCAGCCTACAAGTCTCTGCTTTATTTTTTGTTTATTTATGTCCTTCCTCTCATAAACCACGAGTTTATTTCATGTGAATTTGTTCTCTGGACTCTGTTAATTTGTACAGTCTTTATTACAATGGCTGCAAAATGTCACACTGAAGGTGGGTATTGATGGGAATGAAATAAGTTTTTTAAAGAACTGTCATAGACTTTGGAGAGAGAGAAATTCAAGACAGATGAGATAAGGACAAACAGGTACTACAGAAACCTCACAGAAAAGGAAAAAATTTCCATAGTGCTACAGATAGGTTTGCACTGCTCTAGAAATGGAGAGAAGTGGGTTAAGGATTATAGAATCATAGAATGGTTTGGGTTGGAAGGGACCTTAAAGACTATTTAGTTTCAACCCCCTGCCATGGTCAGGGATACCTTCCACTATTCCAGGTTGCTCCAAGCCCTGTCCAACCTGGCCTTGCACATTCCCAGGGATGGGGCAGCCACAGCTTCTCTGCCCAACCTGTGCCAGGGCCTCCCCACCCTCACAGGGAAGAATTTCTTCCTCATATCTAATGCTCATATCTAAAACTGAAACTGCTCTGTTTCAGTTTGAGTCCATTCCCCCTTGTCCTGTCACTTCATGCCCTTATAAATACTCTCTTTCCCTCTTTCTTGTGGCCTCCCTTCTGGGGTTGGAAGGTCACAATTAGGTCACCCTGAAGCCTTCCCTTCTCCAGGCTGAACAATCCCAATTCTCTCAGCTTTTCCTCACCAAAGAGGTGCTCTATCCCTCTAATCAACTTGGTGTTTCTCCCTGGGACTCGATGTAGTGAGTGGGGAGTGTTGCCTCTTTGGGGACAGAGACACAAATAAATCAAACCCTGATCATTAGGAGGAGACAGAGAATGAAGTTCCCCACAACACAGGGAACTGGGAGGATGCTTTTCTTCTACAGCTGGAGCACAGCTCTTTGTGAAGCACTCCAACTCAGAATTCCTGGATTCAGCGGGGAATGTTTAATTATGGCAGTATTTTAAAGACCATTGCCATCAGGAGAAGCTCATTGTCTGCCCCTTCCACTACCGCTATAGCATTTCTAACTCAGTTACTCCTGAGGACCTGGAACCCTCCAGTGCTTTGGTTCTTGTTCTCTGACCTGGGTCTGTGACCCTCTGGGGTGAAGGCAGAATAGGTTGGAAAAATGTGCCCAAATTTGGCTTGTTTATCACAACAGCTGCAATCTATTGGCCTTAACTGCGGTATGTGACCACCACGTGGGAGCCAGGAAAAAATAAGTACTGGAGCAATTGGCATGGGGAAGGCTGTGAACAACCCATGTTGTCCCCTGGTGAAAGAAAAGGGCAGAGAGGACAAGCTAGTGAGTGCTACTCTGAGAAATGTCTGTGTAAGGGAAGACAGGAGCGAGGTAGGTTTTTTTTTTTCAACTATTAAATCAAATATGTCTAATTAAACATGAAAATGTTTGTTTGTTTTTAATTGAACTTTTTGTTGAAATGATATTTGGTGTTTGTAGTCAAGCTGTAAAATTTGCCCTCATAATTAAGGCTGTGGATGACAGGTCAGACCTCTTAATTTTCAGAAGATGCTTTCAGCTTTTTTGCCAGAAATAAAAACATGTACAGTGAGGGGAAGGTCTAATTGCAGAGAAGTTTGAGTTCTTTTTTCGATTATGTGCCCTTGACCATGACCAAGTTATACTTTTAGCTCACTGGCTGTGCGTGTTTCCCTGTGCTTCATTCTCTGTACAGGTGGTTTTGTATTCAGACCGTATATATATAACATCAGATTTCTGTGTAGTGCTAATGTGTGACCACGACTTGAAGTAGGGAATAGGGTTTTTCAAGTCATGGTTATTAGAGTGGTTTTATTTCCTTGGTGCTTCTCAGTTTGATGGCCCACACTGCCACTGCCACAGGTCCTTTACTTCTCTGTAATTGGTGTCTGAGGTTCAGCCTTTGAAAAACATGTATGTGCTGATGGTGTCCCCCTAATTTTTGTTGCCCCAGTACAGTGGGACATTATGCTGGTTGGATGCCTCCTCTGAAGGTGTGGTTCCCACCAAGGCTCAACTTGAGCTTCATTTTTTCTAATGCCTTATGGCTGCTTGGCCCTAAAATTAGGGCAATTAGCTGGATTTCTGAACTTACATGCTTAGTGCTAAAGTAAATTTAGAAGGATCATCCCAGAGACCAGAGATTAGTTCAGAAAAAGTGTAGGATCTGTTTTGTATCAAAAGGCACGTCAGACCTGGAGAGGGGAGTTGATGGGGTGGATGAGGAAGTTGTAGCATCAATATATCACTGTGCTGCTTGTGACAGAGCCCCATTTTTGAGGCACTCAGGAAAGCAATACATCATGAGCTGACTCTTGAATTTTCTCTGTGTCTCTTGTGTTATATTGCCTGACCCCCAAAACTGCTGATGTGTGCTCTGCTAAGATACTGTTTTCTTCCCCAGATGACCTGCTTCCAGCTGGCAGTGTAAAAGTTGGGGAGTAGCTCAGATTTAGTCAGAGCTTGAAATTCAAGCAGAGAGATTTAGGAGCCTGAGTTAACAGTACTACTGTTTATTCCCCCTAAGCTTTTGTCTGAAGGTTGATGGGGTAACAGCATAAGTGACAAAGAAAAATGTCATCTAAAACTCCTTCAAATAGACTTATATTTTAGTCTTGAAACTAGTACTGCAGGTTACAGTGGGTTCTAACTCAACTAGTAGTGCTAAAGTAAATATAATAAAAAAAACCCCGTGTTTGATTATGAGGGAAAAAGTGAGGATATATATTTCTTAGAGGCCGTGAAATAGAAAATCATCACTGTAATGACATCAAAAAGAAGGATATTAAAGGGAAAAAGAGTGGCAGAAATTGTCAGGAGTTTGAACAACCCCCTGTACACAGAGAAGGTGGGAATGACTGCAACAGGAAGATTTAAGAAGCCACAAATACCAGCACTGCAAAATCAGTCAAGTAGCCAGAGTCTCACTCTCTTAAATCTTTCACCTATACTTGTCATCAGTAGCAGGACTTAAAATGTTAATGAATATGCCCTGATACAGTAGCCCTGGGAATTGCTGCCATTACTAAATTAAAGGGGTAGAAAATGAGGCAGAGACACAGGTCCTGTAACTTTATGCATCTTGTCTAACCTTGTCATCCAGCTTCCATCCAGAGGCAGCAGCACTTGCAGAGGGCAATTCAATTTTCCTCTGCTGGCTTCCTAGAGCCATTGGAAAGCTCCACCAGCAGTTGGTTTTCAATGAATCCTACTTTATGTGGTGCTTTCAAGGACATGGAAACCTTCTATGGCTATTTAGGGAATTGAATGCAAATTTGTTTCTTGTGCAGCTCAGGAAAGCATATCATTTTTTATAATAGTGACATAGATATCAGAAAGTACTAGCACCAACCTCTGAAGGTTTTGGTGGGAATGAGGTGGAGAGATGCAAAGCATCTGACTCTGTTTGCACAGGCTTTAAGGAGCTTGCAGTTCAGTATACACATGGGGAATGAATTTTACAAATTAAACATTTTTAGTTCAATGAGGGCAAAAAGTCCATCTCTACACTAAATGCATGTATTTAATCTGATTTATTTTCATTTCAGTGATGAATAAAAAAAATAAATCTATTATTTGTCTCTTTTTCTTTAATTCAGTTCCACCAATATAAATAAATAAATAAATCGCTAGCGTTTTGCAATCACTGATCTTTCTGATCAGTATAAATATTTCTTAAATCTACAATCCTGCTAGTGACAGCTTTGAGACTAGTTTATTGTGGGACATGAAATGCTTTAAGCACTAACCTAGTCTGGTCAACATCAGTAGCTGTTGTCTGACACAGTCATCTCTCTGCTCAAAACCTTTGCTCTGTATCATAATTAATCAAAGCTTTTAAAAGTCAATGTAATTAAGAGCAAGACAGTTCTAATGGACCAACTGCAAGCTGTCTGCACTACATCTAAATAAGGCAGCCAGTCAGTATAATCATTTCCTTGGCACGACGGAAATCATACGACCCTTTTCTGCTCTATCTTGTCTCTGAAAATTTGCGTGCCCGTGTGCTCCTGCTAGACATTGTTTCCCCCTTTTAGGCAGAAAATGAGATGCTGAAGAGCTGAACCACTAGGGAAAATGACCTTGCTGGAAAGATGAAATCTAAAAACTAACCACCTCGCCACTTATGAGCGTGGAGAATAAAACCTGCTATTTGTGAACCTCTCAGGATAAGATGTACTTTAGCAGGACTGCAGTGTTTCTTACAAAGAGAGGAAAAATCTGTTGTGATCATTTCTTTTTCTACTGCAGTAACACATTCGGCCCCAATTTTACATTCATAAAGTTAATGTAAGTGGAATTTACTCTTGAAGTGTTCTTAAGATGAGCTGGTAGGTGAAATCTGTCTGAGGATCCATAACATGTATTTGACATATCTTCCTCTATCTGGAAGCTGCCAGCCATTAATCACTGGATGATCTCTGTTCCAGGATTTGGAGACTGAAGTGAGAAAAACTGAGATTTGAAAAGAAGAGCTATTGGATGAAATCTAGTAATGAAATTTCTTTGAATTTGGCAGAAAAAAATGAATAATATGAATGCTTCAAGATGGTTTAGGATCATAAAATCACAGAGTCATAGAATGGCTTGGCTTGGAAGGGACCTTAAAGATTACCTAGTTCCAACCTCCCTGCCATGGCAGGGACACCTTCCACCAGCCCAGGTTGCTTCAAGCCCCATCCAACCTGGCCTTGGACACTCCCAGGGATGCAGGGGCAGCCACAGCTTCTCTGCCCAACCTGTGCCAGGGCCTGCCCACCCTCACAGGGAAGCATTTCTTCCTGATATCCAATCTAAACCTACTCTCTGTCAGTTCAAAGCCATTCCCCCTTGTCCTGTCTTGTGTTGTGGGTTTTGGTTGTATGGTTTTTTATTTTTTTTTTTAAATTGGTTTGGCTGGTTGAACATTACTTGCTTTAAGTGATCAGCTTTGTCTTTGATCACTATCACCTCCCATAAACATCCAGGTCCTACTCTCTCCGGCATAGCACCTCATGTCAGACACCGTGCTCTGTGCCTGATGAAATTGCTGTGATCCAAGGCTGTCCATCAGAGGTAGGATGTGCTCTGGTGCAGTTCCCCAGGTGGTCCCTGACAGCCTGGAGGATGCTGCCCAACTCACATCACCACGTGTTTTCCCTGGCAGGTGCCGTAACCAAACCCCAGCAAGGTAGGGCTGATTCAACCCAGGGAAATGACAGTGGAGTGTTTGGTATTTTATGCCTCTCTGAGTCCCTGTTATTTAGGATGTGTGCTTAAAGATGAGATCTCAGAGTAAAGTGGGGGAAAACAGATCATTCCAAACTGTTCTAAAGTCTGAATGGATTTGGAATATGTTTAAAACAGATCTGTTTCTCTTCTGTACTGGAGGTAATGCAATAATCTCATAAGACCTTCCTAAACTGTGATTTTTGGCCACTTTACTCCTGCTGCTGATTTAGGTTTTTTCAAACTTGCATATCTGCACATACAGAGAAGTCATTCAGTTATTTCTGTTTCACTATCTTATCAAGGAACTCCTGCGCCCAGACAGAAGCTAAAAATATTTGAAACACAAAGTTACATTCTCTGCTATAATGTGCTCACACAGCCTGTTTTTTCAGAGAGCAGTAAGAGCCTATATTTTTTAAATGCCTTCGGCCTTTATTTCCACTGTGCTGTATGGCACAATCTGATAAAATTTCATGGGGTGTACTGCAGCTTTAAGATGCTGCCGTGAAATGTTAGCCTGGCTCAGAAATCCAGATGAACCCCACACTTCATTTAGTTGCTCTGTATTGGCAACAATAATTAGCAGTAAATATTAGTATGAATGCAGAGGTGCATGAATCCATTAGACACAGCACCAGTGAAGCCTTTATGCTGCTTAAAGCTCCAGAACGTGCCAGTTGTCAGCTGCATACACAGGAAGATCACTCTTGATGTGGATGAGACTTGTATGGCTTTTGACAGATGAAGATAAATCTCTTCTGGAGCACATGGAGCAGGAATAGGATACATTAAATCATACTATGGTTCAATATTTAATTACTGAAAGTTGGAAAAACTGTGCTTTTTTCTTTTTTTTTCTTCCCCTCCCCTTTTAAAATAAACCCACTAACTCTTCATTTAAAATTGAGTGTCTTGCATGCAGAATTTGTTGCCTGGGTGTTTTTAACTGAGAGCTTGAGGATGTATTCTCCGTTACACAATTCTTCGTCAAATGCTGTTCCCTCTCCCTCTTCACACCCTCTACTCCTCCAAAAGAAACAAAACCACCACAGATGAAAAAACAACATGTGATAGCCTCAATATAGACATTGTATAACCTGAAAGATATTAAGGGAAGTTGCTGCTTTTTAACTGATGAAAGTAGAAATGTCTTAGGCTCTTGGGAAATAACCAGCAAATGTGGAAGCGCACCAACAATATGGTATTATAGACTGTGTTCTCTTTCTACATTACTAATAAAAATGGAATTCTGATTATAGCTATGAATTCCATTTTCTTAGTACATAGAGACTGTTTTAATATAATTGCTGTTATCAGAAAAAACCCCAAACAACTTAAATCTCAAAGAGCACACCACAGACCAGCTCTTTCATTCGTTAACACAAGTTCATTAGGCATTGTTCACATTACTCCATCTGCCTTCCCAGAACATCAGCAGTGACACTCGCAGGTTCTGAAAGGAGAAAATACCCAAATGATAAACAGTAATGCAGTGCAGACTTTCTCCACCAAAACTGGTGATAATTCCTGGCAACCCCCAGAAGCCTCTAAACTGCTCTTGCTTTGTCCAGGGCAGATGGAATGGAAGCTGAAGGGAGTGTGAGGTGAGGACAGCCTGGTGATGGTGCTCTGCTGTTCCTGGTTGACTCAAGTGGCTCAGAATTTATTTCCCGAGTGTTGCCATCAACACTTCAGGTGTAAAACATGCCCCTTTTGCAGTCTGGAGCTGCAGGGTTAGAGAGGAGGGCATGGCATGGAATACCAGGCAATGGGTCACATGAGGGGTGTGAAAGTGATCCTGGGAGAAAGCTGGGACTCTGGGCTATGGCAGGTGCCTTCTCTAGCAGGGCTCAGCTAGGCCGCTGTCCCCTTTCCAAGGGAGAGGGGATTTAAACGCTGGGCAATAATTATTGTGGGCCTTCTCCTCTAGGAGAGCCCACCTCTTTTTCCCTGCTCAGGACAGGTGGTTTGGGCTAGATGACCTTTAAGGTCCTTTCCAACCCAAACTGTTCTGTGATTTTAAGATTCTCCATAAAAAGTGAATAATCTGCAAACACAAAATGTTTGATCTTCTCAGAAAGTACAGGTAAGACTTTATTGCCATATAATTTTTGTTCCCCAGCTGGCTGAGTACTACTTCCAACAGTTGGAAGGCTATAAGGGCAATCTTAATTCCACATTAATGAAGACTCTTTGGTGGTGCCTTTTCCAGTTATTGTTTTTCTTAATGGCAAAGGAATATTTGCTTTGGGAGATAAAGGTCAGTTAAGTGGGTTCTAAGGTTAAAGAATATCTTAATCTCTTGCAGTATTTGGTAGAAACGGATCATTTTCCTTTGTAGAGATGGGACAGGGAAGTTTGGGCAAGAGGAAAGTAATTGCTCATGGTCACTCTGCAGAGCAAAAAGTAGAACTTGAGGCTTTTGGGGCCTGACTAAAAGGCCTGTTAACTGGCAAAGTAGCTGTTTTGTGATTGCAGAATCTTATCTGCACGTGGTGGGGTTCTTGGGGTGATCCTCTGCAGGGCCAGGGGTCGGACTTTGAGAACCCATTGTGGGTCCCTTCCAACTCAGGATATTTTATGATTCTACCTTCAGTGACCTTACCCAATTTGTTATGGTACAATATCATTAATATTTAGTTTTGATATGGTTGGAAACTTATTTGACTAATGGGCAGGAATAGAGTAGAATTCAGGTTTTTTAGATATAGTCAGGAAAAGAACTAGAGAAAGAATTGCATCCTGAGTACAATAACATCACGTGTGTGAAAGAAGGCTGGCTTATGCTTCCCATCTTCATGCCCTCTGTCCTCATTCTAGTATTGCATGTAACTGTGATACATGGGAAATTGTCTAGGAAATTGCTATTCTCAGCGTGTGCAGAGAAGGGAATTTCTAGAAATTCTTAAATATGCTAATGATGCCAAGGGGCCAGCTGGAAAAAACTGTAAATGAAAGTGGGTGAAGTTGCACATCCCTTTGATAACCACACTGGGCTGAACATCTACCCAGCAGCATCCACTCCCTTGCAGTACTCCTGAGTGCCTTCCCTCTCCCCAGACTGTTGGCTGTAAGAGGAAACTTAATTTTCTATTAATGTCACTTGTTCTTCATTGCTACAATTATTTTCAGGATTCTTCCACAATCCAAGTCACTTGTGAGGACTATGAGGCTTTGTGTTCTCTTCCATTCCCTCCCTCTCTGTCAGTGTGGTTTTGCGGTGGATGATTTGGTCCCCACTCATGGGTGCCCAGGGCAGGCTCTCATAAGTAAAGGAGCATTAATATATACTTGTACCATTTATTTCCCTGAATTTCAGACCAACTCTTTTCATACTTCCTTTTAAGAAGTATTCTAAAGGCTCCTGATTCTGCCCCCTCCCTGTATTTAGATTGTCATAGGTTTTAAAGTAAACTTTGATTTATAAACATTTTTCTACCATTCTCAGAACTTCTGTAAGTCCCAAACATATCTTTGGCAGTGTGTCAGACAGATTTATTGATTAAAAGTGTGTTCTCTTGACTCACCTAGGGCCATGTGAAAATGGGCTGCTTTAAAATTGCCCTGACTGGTGATCTTGATGTTCAACTTGCCGTTTATTTCTTGTGTCCTGATCCATTTTTTTCAAATTCATATTTCAATATTGTTTCTTCAAACGACCATTGGACATAAGATATCAGAAAAGATTAATGTACAACTGAAGTAATTTGGAATATGAACAGAGCCATTGCATTTCACTCGAGGCTGAATTTTGATGCTTCGTGCTTCTGTTCAGATCTCATAGCATCAGCAGTCCTTTTCCTCAGAGGATCCTTTGAATTATTTAGCACCATTTGAATAAAACTTTCCTTCACTTCCAGAAAACAGAATTCATTGACATTCAATACAAGGAGTTATTTAGGTCTTGGAATTTTTATGGAAGATACCTAACAAAAGATATTTCCACCCTCTCTGTAGCAGAGCTTTTGCCTCTCTCATTGCTGTGTGTTGATCAGCAGAGATTTCAATCAGGTTTTCTTTTAGTGGCTTTCCCCTTCCCTTGAACTATTATGGGAACTGATAACAGTGCATTTCAGAGCTTGTTCTCCCACCAGAGATGTCAAGGTGTGGATAGCCATGAACACTGAAGAACTTCATAACTCCAGAAATGATCCCTCCAACTCGTGGCTCACTCAGTACCTTACAAGCATTCAGAAATGATATATGACCTTTTGGTATTTTATAATAAATTATTTTCAATTTTTTTTTAATAATTGCCAACATAACCCAGGGGAAATTTTGCATTGCTACCTGGTGCTCTGGTGCAAGCAGTTGATTCCTAAGTTATAATAAGATGTTATGCATGGTTTATTCTCTTTCAGTAATTGATGGTATGTCAGTTGATGTGATGGCACAGGGACATTTAAATTGCTGTGCCTCTTTTGATGTTCTGGTACTAATAATTAAACTAAACTTCAGTGCTTTTTTGTCATAAGAATTTTGACATCAGAAGTTTAAAGGCTAAGTGATATATTTTGTAAAGACATTGAATGCATCAACTGCCACTAAAATTACCTGATTTCATACAGTAGAGCCTGAAAATATCAGTTTTATACCTGTCTTTGAGACAACGTGTAAAGTAATCAATATTCTTTTTGAATTATTTGGAAATGTTAAAAAGTTGCCCTACGGACTTGGGTGTGTTCGTGTGAGATTTCACACACACAGACACACACACACATACACCACTTTGGATGATTTTAGGATTGTTTTAATCTCTTTTAATAGTAGAGTAACAGCACTGTTGTTTTCAGGCAGTCTTTGAAATTACAGTCCTTTCTCATTGCCACACAGCTTATGGCTTGTACTCAAATTATGTTATCTTCTTTACCTTTTTCTTTTTTTCTCTTGTTCCAAAGTGTAAATTCTTTCCTGCCACTCTACAGGGTTTTTCTCCCTTAATGATATGGAGGGAGATAAGTACTCATAGTGCTGACAGAGGTAAGAGTACCAGGATAAGTAATACCTCAGATACAGAATGATATACAGCTAGTGGGAAGAAACTCCACAAAGATTCCTATCCCAAAACACTAGTTAGCCTATCAGCACTCCTGCCATTATCTCTTCGGCCACAAATCCAAAGTTTCAAGGTCAGCTGTGACTGGAGTAAAAATCTGGAGATCTAACAAAAGCCCAGTGAATTAAAAACCTTTTTCAGTTTGGATTTTGTTTGTGATGTGAGGCCACTGAGATGCCTCCATTTGTCTGGATCAGTGTAACAGGATAAGGGTAAATATAAAGCCTACACAGATAAAGTCATATTTCAGGAGGTAAAAAGTAGTATTTGATAGAAATAGCAGGTATTTTTGCCCACTGAGAGTACAAGGGCAGAAAGCATTTTATTTTGAGGCTTAGGTAATTACCCATGTGAATCAAAATACATCATTAATACTGATTGAAACAATTAATTTAGAACTGGGTTTGTTTCAATTCCTTTAAAAAAAAGGAAAAAAATACATACCTTAGTTCAAAATTCTATATGTAGGTTAAAATAATCAATTCTAACATGGATCAACTGAAGTAAAAAGCAGCAAGAGTGATAAGAAATCAAGAAATGTTGCCTCAGAAGACAACTGAAGGAATCTGGGTTATCTCCTGTAGAAAAGAGGAGGCACAATATAATATAAGTGCTACTGTGGAGAGGAAAGAACAGGGTAATGGATGGGAGGCTGGTGACAAACTCAAGGTTACAACTGATTTGTTGGCCAAAATTTCATAGTGAGCTCACATTTGCACAGTGTTGCAAACTCAGTGCTTTATTGACTGCATGGTGTAAACCTGTCTAAAATAAATTTCCCACTGGTATCAAAGCCTAAGTCAGCAGTGTAGATCATCTTTTGCTTTGTTCTTGTTTCTCTGCAATCTATTAGCATGGGGTTGGCACTAATGGGTTTTCCTACACATGAGATCAGGAACTGTAAAACTATTGTATGAGTAAACTATTCTCCTATTCATATCCATCAATAAATTTGGAACTGAAGTGTACATGCTCAGAGTAGGCTTTAACCTTCATCTTAACTTTTTAAGCAGCTTTTTACATTAACATGCTATAGCTGTCTCATAGACTCATATTACTATCTGAATTGAAGACTGAAAGTACATCCAACTTCAGCAATTGCTTGTCACTCACCTGTTGAAATCTGCATTTATATTGCTAATTACAGTGAGCCATTTCCCTTCCCTAGCACTGTGCCCACTGGAGTACTAACCACTAACCTGAATTTGCAGAAACCATTTTCAATAATAGGTCAAGAGAATCCCAGAATAATATCCTTTTCTGCCAAAGCAGAAAGGATTTTTTTTGTGATATTGCAATACTTTCATCACTTTCTCCTTTTTGTGTTTGTCCATGCTCCCTGGAACTTGGTTTTAGATGAAATGGGAGTGCATTGGATGGATGCCTGCTTTCTTATGACCTGAAATTGGCTTTAAACACCCATTTAGGAGACATTGTTCCTCATTCTAATGAAGCCTGAAAAACTGCATGTGATTATGTGCTCTTGTAACTTCTCACACTAATCATTTGTACCACAAATGCTGGGGAGTGAACAGACTGAGAGAAGCCCTGCTGAGGAGGACTTGGGGTGCTGGGGCATGAGAGGCTGGACATGACCCAGCCATGGGCACTGGCAGCCCAGGAAGCCCCAGCCATGTCCTGGGCTGCCTCCCAAGCTGTGTGGGGAGCAGGGCAGGGGGGGATTCTGCCCCGCGCAGGTGACACCCCACCTGCAGAGCTGCCTCCAGCTCCGGGCTCCCACACGAAGGACATGGAGCTGTTGGAGCGAGCCCAGAGGAGGCAGCAAGATGATCAGAGGGATGGCTGCAAGAACTGGGATTGTTCAGTCTGGAAAAGAGGTCTTTCAGTGCATGAGGTCTTTCAGTGCATGAAGGTGGCACAAGACTATTTACAAGGGCATGTAGTGAAAGGCCAAGGGGAATGGATTCAACTGAGAGTAGGTTTAGGTCACATATTAGGAGGAAATCCTTCCTTCTGAGGGTGATGAGGCCCTGGAACAGGTTGCCCAGAGAAGCCGTGGCTGCCCCATCCCTGGAAGTGTCCAAGGCCAAGTTGGACTGGGCTTGGAGCAACCTGGGCTGGTGGAAGGTGTCCCTGCCCATGGCAGGAAGGTTCTAATTAGACAGTCTCTAAAGTTTCTTAAACTGAAACCGTTTTATGGTTGTGCCTTCATGGGATCACTGATCTGAACTTAATCTGATATTTCAGATATAGGGCCTGAACAGTCACCCAGAAGATCTGCTTGGACAGATTTTCCCACAGTGCCACTTCATGTAAGAGTATGTATTGTTCATTTTGATTTATTTTTAATTTTTAACTTATTAACACTACTTATTGACACCACATAACAGCTATCTCTCCAAACAGACAGACATAACATTTACACAAAATGGGAGAATCTTGATCCCAGTCTTGAGTCACCTATTTTAGATGAGTTTTAAAAGACTGAAGCAGTGCCTGGGAAAAGTATGAGTTTGTTGGAGGCAGTAGAGTGGTCCTAGAATTGTGGGTAAAGCTGGACATTTTACATGTATTGCAGTGTTTGGGATTTTCTTTGAGCACTTGAAGATCAGAGACTAGAAAAGGTAATAATTTTAATTTTCTGTCCACTTAACTCTAAATATTGTATTTTGATAGCAGCTGACATAATGGAGAGCTGGGGGAAAAAAAGTGCTTTGAAATGTAAGTAATGTTTGTCAGAAATAGAAGCCACGTAATGATATGACAATATCCAAAACAGTTTGCATGGAGCCTTAACTATATTATTTGTTTTGATATGACTGCAGTAGAAAACACCCATCCACACACTCTGCCTGATTTGTCAGTTATTTAAAATCACAAACCCTAAATCAATGCCATAAGCTCCTTCTTCTTGCTAAATAGCAGCACAATCAAATACTACCACCTGCAGACTCTGTCCTGTACCTCAGTCCACCTCTGATGAGGCCAATGAGCAAGAACAGTCTACAGAGTTAACTCGAAGTCTGAGGAAGCTGTTCTATATGTTTGTGGATTTAATTTGCACACAATTCCACCTTTGTTGGCAATTTCGTATAGACTATATAATGCAGTCATACAGAAATTAGGTTGTGGTGGAATGTGGGAGATCTGTAGTGCAACCTCCTGCACAAAACAAGGACTAACCTCAAAGTCAGAGCATGTTGCTGAGGACTTTTTCCAGCTGAATGTTGAAAATCTCCAAGGATGAAGATTTAAACACTCTTTTGGACCTCTGTTCTGGCACTTAACCAGTTAGGGGTGGCCTTGGCAGTGTTAGGTTAACAGCTGAACTTGGTCTTAAAGGTCTTTTCCAACCTAAATAATTCTCTGATTCTAATCATTCTTCCTCAGTTTTTCATCTCAATGCTTGCCTAGAGTTTCCACAGTCACTAGGAGAATGAAATATAACTTTGCTCTTCAATTCCTTGGAGAGGTGGAAAACTGGGGAAAAAATCAAACTAATTGGTATACCTGCCATGGGAACTGAAAGGTCCATGTTGGAGTCTTGGAGTACAAGTGAAATCATTTTTGCATTCAAATATCATATTGGTGTCTGACTGTTAATGAGCACCATCCATATCAAGGGAAAGATAGAATTTAAATGTCCTGCACATACAACTTCATCGCTGAAAAATTGTCTGGAGATGATGCTTATGGAAAAGAGTCAAAGAACAACTATGCAGGAAAAGCAACAAATTTGGAATAGGAGCTGCACTCCAAGTCACCAAGTCCCAGTAAGTCTGTTCATGATTATCCCTGCTGTTCTCCAAGGCTCTACATCTGAGCTACAACAGAAGCTGCATTTACTGAGAGAGGGAGGTGTATTTAAAAAAAAAAATCAAATTTTTTTTATATGAGAGATATATATTTGGAATGAATTTTGTGCAGGAGCTGAGACAGCAATGGCTTTGCCTGACGGATCCTCCCAGGGGAGTTATGGCTTAGAGTGGTATCATACTTGTCTTCATCCTTACAATGGAGCAATCCTGGAAGCAGATAAAGTGCACAGAGTGAACAGCGAGAAGAAAGGCTTAAGTTTGCCAGTGAAAAATAGCATTCACTCAAAGCTGGAGAGAGTTGTTTCAGGCAGGTTTCCTTGCCTTATTTTGTTAAACTTCGGTCTGATCACAGCTTGAGCTCAACAGCAGTTTAAAAGCTCTGACAGCACAAAAAAACAGTGATCCTATTGTCCAGCTTATGTCAGCTTATTCTGCTTCAATAGAAGCATTAGAACCAGACCTGGTACTGCTGGATATTCTGTGTGGGTGTAGTTTAGTTTACAATGCCCAGACTTAAGAGTTTAAAAACCCCCTGGTTAAAGGGAAGGAAAAGAAAACCCACACAACCTTTTCACTTGCTCTTTGAATCCATATGGTTTCTGAGGTAAAACCATGCAGTGTTCATGACAGTACATTTGTATTTCTTAAGGAAAGCATCTCCCTCTTGTACTGATCCCATGGTGGAAATAAAGGAGAGAACTTATTTTTAGATGCAAAGCAAGTGGCTCACAGACACCTCGTTTAGTGAGTTCCTGTGATAAACTGCTACAGGGGCAAAACTCTCATGGGCAGGGCTATAAATGAAGTCTCCTGGCTGAGGAAGTAATACTGTGACTGTGGTGCTTGTGTAGGTTCATTCCCAAACCCAGAGCACTGAAGTGCTTTCAGGAGTGCATATCTGTAAGCTTTCAAAGGCAACTTAAGTACCCAAAGCTCAAATGCTGTGCTGACTTTCTAAAGCACTATAAAATATTTCCCAACTATTAAAATCATTAAACATTATGTGCCCTCTCCCTTTGCTACCCCCAGGACCCAGAATACAGGCTACATCTACACGGTGACCTGAGCCTGGGCCCAAACTTGCTAACTAACTTTCTGGGAGGCAAAATCAGAGGCTGATTTAGGAGCTGGGACTTTGCTGAGGTCATTCCCAACAGTTTGCAATCAGCCACAGCCACACAGCCTTCCCAATGCTCTCAACTCCTGGGGCTGTAAACTGCACATTAATACTGAATTTAGCATAGAACTATTCCCATAGTCTCTTTGACTGTCTGGGGCTCGTGGTTGAGGTCTGTAATTATTTGTAGATGTTTTTTGACTAGGATTGGCACAATAGCAGCTTTCTGCATGTTTCATCTTGCTGTGCATTTGTTGGCTAAGCCTCTTAAAACATTTGACATATCAGACGAATGATTGTGAAGTCTAAAAAATATGAATAGTAGCTGGTTGTTTGAAGCCACAGAATAATGAACAGAATTCTGAAAGGAGCAGAAGGTCAGGAAATGCTCGCTGATATCTGATGTTTTATACATGCAAAACCACGGGCATAACAGAATTAATTTCTTTGGGCAGCAAGGCAAGGAGCAAAAGAAAGAGCAACTTAGATGGGAGAAGGATGAACTGTGAAACAAGCAAGCTTAAAGACAAATAAAATAAATATTCATGGGAAAGGTGTTACTATTACCATTAAAAAAAGGAGAAAATTGATATATTTTAATATGTTGTAAGAGTGATAGTACTACTACAGAATATCAAAACACCTTTCTGATTAGAGGGTGACTGTTAAGGCTCAAACCCTCTACACTAACAATAATAATAAAAATAGCGCATTTAATTTTTAATATCGTAGAAGTTACATAAGCAATGGTCAACAAAATGTTGCCTGAAGTTACCTGCAGAATTTTGACTCTGTCCTCCTGCACACACATTAAAATGGAAACTTAACTGGCATTTCCTCTTGAGCCCAAGTTAAAGGAGTATTTCTCTCCTAGTTCATACAAAAATGTAAGAGCTTTTTATTCAGCAGGGAGCACAAGATTATGGATGCAGCCTGTGTAATATTCTCCTCTGTTTTGATTGTACCTTAAATTCTGTAGGTACTGAACGAAGGGATGGAACCAAAGGCTCTGTATGTCCCCAGTTGTTTGAGTCTGTGATCAATGGGATCTCATATTCAGCAGCACAATGTTAATCAAGGTCACTGTCTCTTTTTTTTTTTTGCAGTGATTAAGGGTCATGTCAGAGAAGACATATTTCTTTGATTGTTTATGTTAGTCACATCTGGTAGGGACTAAAATCACTCATTCCCAGTTAGACATTCCAGCCTGAGGCAGTTTAAGTGGAAGCTGTGACTTCAGCAATGGTTTGAGTTTAACTTTAGCTGCACATACATCTTGTGTGGGGCTTTCTGGGAGGCACACTGGAGTTTTAAGGATTGCATGTTGCCAGCAGGCACATTCCCTTGATTTGTCTTGTTTGATCTTCGTTGTCTGAAACAGTTCAAAGTCAGTTGGAGGGTGCGAAACAGAGTTTTCCAGGTGCCCTTTGCAATATCTGACCTCTAAGAAAGGTCTGTGCTACACAGATTTTCTGAGAGGAGGGAAAAAATGTGATAAGAAGTTTATTATTTAAACGTTTCCGCTAATTGCCAGCAGCCCACCAAAGGACAGTAGTTTATTTTAACTGTTGCTGGAGAGACTGTGGAAAACTGCAGAGTCCCCCAAAAATGAGGAACTGGTGTGAGTACAGCAGAGAGGGCTTGGGGCTGGAGCTCAAGATGGATGAAGATGAGAGAAGTTTCAAGGGGAAGTGGAGCAACCTTCCTTCCACTGCCAATTGGGATGTGGAGAGGGGACAGAAGCAGATTCTTGGGATTTCACAATGAAAGGTCAAGAGGCAAAAGACACACATATCAGCAGTGGAAACTCCCACTGCATTTTAGGAAATTCTTTTTCCCATCATGGGAACAGGGGTTCATCATAGAGGGAGCAGAATTACTGACCCTGCAGATTTTCTGAACTCCACAAGTGCCCAAGAAATGGTGACAGGACGAGGGGGAATGGCTTTGAACTGACAGAGGGTAGGTTTGGATTAGATATTAGGAAAAAGTTCTTTACTGTGAGGGTGGTGAGGCACTGAAACAAGTTGTCCCAACAAAGTTGTAGCTGCCCCATTCCTGGAAGTGTTCAGGGCCAGTTTGGATAGGGCTCTGAGCAAGCTGGGCTAGTGGAAAATGTCCCTGCCCATGGCAGGGGGTGGAATGAGATGATCTTTAAGGTCCCTTCCAACTGAAACCACTCTACTATTCTATGAAATCTGATTCTTTGAGGTTGGTCTTGCTTTGAGAGGGAGTTTGCAGAATAGACTTCCAGAGGTCGCTTTAGCACACAACTATTGTCCAATCCTGTCATTCTGGTTGTATACAATCTCTCCTGGAGAAGGAGAGAACCCCTCTGAAATAAAAAGTGACATCCAAGAATCAATGGATGCAATGACTTAATTATAAGGATGAGCTCAAGGGGCTTTTGTCAGCTGAGTTCAGGATAGTTATATATGGCATAATTCAAAAGTCAAGTAAAGCAAAGTTTCAGGCATCTATAAATACCTTGGTAATTGCCAGGAGCTTTCCAAAGCACATTATCTTCTGCTAATAAACCAAGCATTTCTAATTAGTGTAAGTGACCACAAAACTCTAACCAAGGAGCACAAATGAGAGAGAGCATGGAGCCTAATTTAATGACTTTAGAAGTTATTACCTTTCTACACCACGTCTGACATGAGGCAAGTATTGACTGAATTATGTGGATTGAATGGGAAGTGTGGTGGGTTTTTGCCAAGTGGAGGAATGAGAGGGGAAGAGGGAGGAGGAGGGGGAAAGCTTTGGCTTGTGACGGAGTAGCTCATTTACCCCAGATCTGAAATCCATATGCTTGTTAACTGGCTACATCCCAACACGAAAAATGAAGTTTACATTATGTGTGTTAACCAGTAATTTGCATTGATTTGCACATGATTTGTGTCTAATTTGCTAATCGTTAAAGTCCATGTGATATGTAAATAGGTGGAAAGTTAAAACCCAGGTTTTAAATTCATTCACTTCGACAAATTAATCTTGTTGGCAGGAGCTGCCTTCTCTAACACAGTCTGGGTACAATTAAGGTCACACTCCATGAAAGGCTTGCAAAAAGGTCATTCACTCTTTGTTTCCTTCTATTCCTCCTGTCCAAAGAGAGATTGAACTTCTTCAGCATTAACCTGTTTTTTAGGATTTTTGAGATGTTTAGATCATTCCCCAGCCATTTCTATGACTTGTGGTCCATCTATAGGTAAGACTGACCAATACAACTAATTATCCCTTTGAGATCCTTGAAATACAGGTGGGATGCAGAGCAGAATATGTAGGAATGACAGAAGTCAAAATAGCTGCCTGCAAGACTCTGCAAGGTTGGTGTTAACGTGAGCAGGACCAGGCTGGAAATCTGCAACCAGACCTTCTAATATTTCAGGTAAATGCAAATTGGTTTATTTTAAATGGGTTTAAATGCAAAAGGATAATCACTGTATGGCAATATTAAAAAAAAGAAAGAAAGAGAGAAAGAGAGAAAGAGGGTATTAATTTGGTCTTTTTTTTCTGAGACAGTAATGACAGGTAACTAACCCATGATGTTTGATATTATCAGTGCCCCAGCTATCTTGGGTAATATCAGGATCATGAGAAGTGTTATTATCAAAGCTGGAACGCAACAAAACATGAACAAGTTTCAAAGATCAAATGGAGTTTGACCTCATGTTAAAGAAAGCCTTGTCATCAGTGTATGCAGTACAAGTACGTTTAATTTGCTGTAGGAATATGTTACGTTTTCCTGGTGTCCTAGGAGGCAAAAACTGTATGTAAATGAAGTTGTTTCATGTGTGAGTTTTGGGCTTTTTTTTCTTTGAAACAAAATATACAATCTAAAAACATTTTAACAACACAGAAATTCACAAATTGTGACTCAGTGAATGAAGCATTGGCTTATAGAAAAAAAATATTAATAGATTTACTCCCAGTTGCTTTGTTGTCAAGGGAAGACACATGAATGTAAATCTCCTCAGACTGAACAATAGGAGTAATTATGTACGACAGAACATGAGCAAGAGGTTTCAATGTGGACTCTGCACAGATAATGAACATCAGTCAATAGGTAGCTCATCAATGGACCTAATTCTGCTCCAGTAAAGTCATCAGAAACATTTGTCTTCACAGGGATGGAACATCAGACCTTGGAGTCTGAGGTCACTTTGAATCCTGCCAGCAGTGCCTTATCTGTCCCATGGTTGTCCTTCCATTTCACTGCCCTTGGATATTGGAATGTTAATTGATTTAGCACTAGTTTGATTGTCTTATAATGCAAATGCTGACCTTGATAGCGGAAGGTTTTCACTTTTTGACTTTTTGTTTTGCAGTTGCCAGCATAGCAATTAATACTTACTTGGTAGAATCCAAAATTAGTCACTCCTGAAAGTAATTATATGCTAATTGTGCAATTATTTTATTTTATATAGGCAGCAAAAAATTTAAAAGTAGTTCAATTAAAGTTTCTTCAAAAAATCAAGTCAACTACTACTTGACTCAAATAGTAATTTATAAAATAATTCCTCACTTGACATTTTAAGGCTTTAGGTATTTTTGCAGCACTCATTGTGTATTTAACAAAACCATTTTTTATTTATTTTTTCCCCCCCTAATTATTAGAAATTTGGTGTGGCTTTACCTTACTCATTTGCCTGAAATTAGCAGATTATGGGTATATATAAATTACTTATTAGCAGATTATTATGTTGCCTAAATCCTAGGGGTTTTGGTTGAGTTGGAAATGGATCTTCTAAAGATATTTGGAGGAGAGACATAATAATTTTGTAAGTGAGACCGAACAAATTGAGTTCTTTTTGTATCTGATGCTTAATTTCCTCTTTATGCCTTTGGAATCTGCTGGCCATTGTTACTCCATTTGTCAGAAGTGGCAAATGGAGACAGATAAAAATCAAAATGTTTTGTGAAAATTCTGTCTGAGTAGGAAAACAATCCAATCAAAGAGAAACCATATAACCTCAACCTATTCTGGTTGGTAGCCAGTGTTTCCAGCAGCACATCCTGAGTGACCTTTAGGTAGCTTAAAACCAGCTACAGCTCCCCAGGGAAGCAGTCCAGCTCCATGACAAGGCAGATGCAACATCACAGTGCCTTTCCCTGGACTGAGTACTGCAACAGGGAAAAGATTTTGGGAAGAGCTGATGAGGGAAAGCAGTAGGAGACAGGACTCCAAAATACAGGAAAGCAGGATCCCTTAGTTCAGCTGCTTATGAGTTCCTTTCATTCTCCTCTGAAAGATGTCTCTGCAGTGCTTTATCTCCATAACAATATTGTTCAAGGCAGTCTCTGCTGTGCTCAGAGGGGAACTCTCATCTGTGTACAGGAAACAAATAGCGTCAGTCAAATAGCTCTTATGACCCTTTCTGCATAATAATAGAATAATAAAGGTCTGATTTAGTACTACTCAGACTATGCTGGTAATTAGGAGTTCAAATGAATTTGAAGTCTTATTATTGTAAACAGTATAAAGACATTCAGAGAAGATTTACCAAATAATGTTACGCTGTTTGATAGTTGGGAATTTAAGGGCAGAGAGGGATAGGCTATAAACTTCTAAGTGCTCTAGCACTTAGTAAGTATTTGTTGATACTAAGTGAATTTTTATCAGTATCAGAAATCAAGCAATATTAAGGAATTGACATTTAGTAAAGGTTTGTAGATCCTGCATAGAGAAGCCCATCTTTACAAGAAGGGTTTCTGTCTTCTCTCTTCCCAAAAGAAGATTTTTGGGCACCCTCCATAGAGATTGCTATTTGCTTGCTACTATTTGCTCTGGATGTGGACACTCCTTTGAAAGTTTTGTGCCATCCTTGTGAGTAAAAGCACAGCTGGGAAGAAAAGGGAGCTGTTCCTGGAGTCCTTGATGGCACCCAGCCAGCTGTGAGTCTGGACAGTACTCCCTGAGGGATGTTTCCTATAACCCAGCACTGCTTCCTGCTCTTTCCTAAAGGAGGCTGTGGTGGGAGGATGAAGTGTGTGTCTCATATGAGCTTTAAATTGAAAAAAACCCAGGCTGTGGGGACAGGATCTTTATCAGATGCTGCATGAATGAGTTGGAGGGAGTCTGTTGATAGTGAAAATACAAAAATATTCTCTAGCATTTATCTCTTCCTTCAATGCCTTCTGTAATCAGCTCCCTTATTCTGTTTTTACCTCCCTAACTCATACTGCTGTGATTGACTGGCACGGAGAGACTAGAGCGTTGCCAATTTACATTTGCAATCAATTGAGCACTTTGATTTTCAGTGGTGTTATTAACATACATTTAATAAACAACAAAGTTAACTTTCAACTGGCATTTATGACTATGTGCTGAAGCAGAAACACTTAAAATATGATTACACAGAACTCTTCCTGGGTGCAAGTGTCATATATACCTCTGCCTTCCACTTTCCTTCTTAGACACTGTTCAGGACTCCTCCCCTGCTGAAAAGCTCCAAAATGTTTTGCTTTCTGACATCAGTGAAAATACATGCACTGTTTTAATTCAGAGCTAGGTAGCAAAAAATAAGGAGCTCAGACATACACACGTAAGGATGAGGTGCAATTTCCTTAGCATGTGTTGTCTGAGAACTTTGTAATGTTTATTTTAGTGTTGAATTAATGCTAGTATTTCTGTGTTTGCCTTGCAAAGTCTCTTTGAGTAATCACCACCCGGATCTGAGCAGTGCTGTGCAAGTTTGACTGGAGACAGCACATCTTTTTCTGTGTCTCTTCAGGGTGTGCCACCTTGGTGAGAGATGGATCAGGAGTCAACGGGCCTGATGATGAGAAGACAAGGAGAAAATACAAATAAACAAGTGGAGAGCTGTCAGTGCAGGGGGATCATTTTCCCTCATTTCCGAGGGGATATTCTATTGCTTTGAACTGTAACAATCTGTCCCAAATTCAAGCCTCTAGGCAGGGTGAGTCTGTGAAAGCACAAATACAGGCTCAGGGCTGTACTTGGTCAAGGGAAAGACCAAGAGCATCTGAGAATGAGACTCAAGGTACACACAAGAAACACTCCACGAAGCTCTGCAGTGAAAATCCAGCTTTACTTTGACATCAGAGGAACAGAGGGTGGGAGGAAGAAGAAAAGGAAAGCCAACAGGCAAAACATCACAGGATGCAGCTCTCCTTTCTTATCTGTATTCTCATAGAACCTATGAGAAACAACTTGTTTGCTTGGCAAGGTTTTGGTAGTGGAGAGGCTACAGGGGATTCATGAGGAGCTGCTGGAATCTTCCCCCATGCCCTTGGAGTCAAAGGCAGGGAGTTCCAAGGCAGACCCATCCGTGATGGTGGAAGCACCTCATGGGTAACATGGTTAGGAAGGGAAAAAACGCCAAACAAACCAATAACCTCAGCCAGAGTGAGAATAAGAAAATTAAATGACTGCAGATCCCACAGGCACTAAATAGGCCTCATTGTTTAGATAATATTTTTCTTTTTCTGTGTTTTTTTTTTCTTTGCCAAATGGAGAAGAAATATTTCACAGGAAAATGATTTAAAAACTAAAACCCTTAAGATTTTGGCAACTGGGCTGGCACATCTAGGATTGCTTGTGAGGGATATTAGGTGCAAGCTTGGGATGCAATATGCTATGAGCTCTCATTAAAGTATGACCAAATAAACAGTTAAGGTATTTACATCACATTTTTTTAATTATTATTTCAGCATTTATCTGTAAAACATAGAATCACAGAGGTTAGAAGAGGCCGGCAATGAAGACACTAAAACTTCTCTGGGCAACCTATTCCAGCATTCAGCTTCCCGATGAAGCATTTTTTTCCCATGTTTAATTGGAATTCCCTGCATTTTCATGTAAGTGGACATGGAAGGAATGGTATGGTGGGAGGAGAAGATTTACCTGAGTGTAGCAAACTTAAATCCCACACCTGGAAATGAAATGAGTCTCTTTTTTTTGTAGCAGAAGGAGAATTTTGAAATTTTGAAGTTTTGAGGAGCTCATGTTTTTAGCTATTTAAACTTTTACTTCTTCTAAAGTAAAACAAAATGGGGAACGAGAATGGAAAAAAAACATTTAAGAATGTGATTTTTTTATTTTTTTGTTTAGAAAGAAAACTTTAAATAAAAACAAGTAATCCAGGGGACAAGAAAAACAAGCAAATATAGTGGTGTATGTTTTAAGAAGATTGTTTACTTTTTACAAGAGTGACCACCTAGAGTTGGAATAAGTATTTGAATTTATTTTGAAATTTGTTATTTTGAGGTTGTAAGGTATTCCCAGCTGAATAAAGTCTCACAAAATTATGGATGTATGTTGGAAATATTAAACAATGTTCAATACTAAATACACTTCAATGAAGAGCAAAGCAGAGTATTCTGTTAATTCCTCCTGGTATCATTTCCCTATATAAGTTTTTTAGTATTGGATAGACCAGAATTTGAACTGTGTCACAGTGGAAATAAGTAACTATATTCAGTAAAAAAAGTTTATTTAATTTCTTGAAATTAACCATTCAGATATGAAATCAAGCATTCTACGTGCAATTCCTCTTAACACATTTGACATCTCTGTGCTGTTAAATTTTTGGATCTTGTGTCTTCTTACCTTTAGTAAGTAATTAAAATTAGTAAAAGTAATTAAAAGGTTAAAGAAGTGCATTCCTAGCTTTTAAAAACCAAAATAGAAATTGATTTGTTAACATATAGCAAAGGACAGGGAAATGAAGGCCATCATAATATAGATACTTTATAATATAATAATATTTATTATTTCATATAATATATAATAGCAATATATAATACAATAGGATATAATATGATTAATATAATATACTACATGAAATTATGAGCTCAGTTTTATGGAAAGAGTTTATGGCAGGTCCAAAGCACTGGCCATCAGAGTAGGAGGGACACACGCTATTGCTATTGGCATTTTGCAGTTGGGAATGGCATTATGGAGTAATTAGATTGGCCAAAGGTCTCTGAAGAAATTGGCAATGACCTCACTTTTTCTGAATATTCATTGAATTTCCCAGCTGCAAGATCATCTTTTATCTCAAAAATAAATTGCCTCGTTTCATAGAGAGACAAAACAAAGACATACTCCAATGTGTGAGTGAAAAGAAGCTCCTTTTTATACAAAACTACATACTCTCCCCGTGATCAGCTGATATCTGGACCTTTGGTTTTTCCCCACTGTATTTTCAAATTAAAATATGGAGTTTTAGAATTTTTTGTACTGCATGGGTTTGTCCCTTCACTGATAGAGGAGACAAGGTCTCATCCTTAGAAATTGTTCTTTCCCAGGACCTAAAAAAACCCTTGCTTTCATGCTGAACGATAATCTCCAAGATATATGTCTGTTCTGCTGAGTAACTTCTGATTTCTTTAGCTTGGTCTCTTAATCTGTTTTTTACTGAATATTGATTTCAGTTCACTGCTTTTCTGGAAGTACTGTACCAAAGATTATCTTTCAATAGACTCCAAGCATGAGTGGCTTAGTAAAAGTCTCTCATCTTATTAGAGGTTTATATTCTTACAGCAGGCTCTCCCTCTTGTACCACACAGGCTGGCACTGCAGGCAGATATATCTGCAAAGCCTTTCTTAACTCTTTAGGTGACTGCTTGCAGTGACCCTGAAATCTGCACATTATTTCAATAGCAGATGCAGATATTATCTTCATGTGCAGATTTAGCTTCAGATTTTATACCAGGTTTTCATTAAGATGATTTCAATCAGAAGAATTTTGAAAAAAATTTTATGTAAATCTTGTTTGCAATCTACTGGGAAGGTTTATTTTTTGTTTTGTTGTGTTTTTTTTACAGAATAATGTGGAGTGGTGGACAGTGGAAAATTAATTAAGAGGATTCAACTAACTAATCAGGCAGCTTGATATGTGATTAAACAGATAGTGTCCAGGAAAGCATTCTAATTATAACAAAGTATTTTTTAATCCCAGATAGATTTAATTTAGTTTACTCCAGTCTCTGCTGCCATATTCCAGGTTTGTGACAGAGTAACTGTATGGTGACCAGTCCCAAACTGGTGACAGAACAGAACTCAACATCTACAAACCAAATTGCTAGAGATAAATATTTGAATTATGTGTGAGGGGCAAATTCCATGAGAGCACCAAAGTACTTGATGTGCCTTTTGCTACTGGATTCCAATTGTGATCCTCAAAATTTACAACCAATTTGCAAAGGTTTTTCTGTGGCTCATGTGTGATTTACCTTCTGCCCAGGTCTGCTCTGGGATCTTGTCCCTCCCAGCCTGTTTAATCCATGTCCGGAATGAGCACTGCACACCCAGCCTGGATTGCAACTTGAGCCCACTTCAGCTTGAAAAGGCTGCAAAATTCATGAACTCCAAGTAAAGCTGGGCAGTGCCACTGTGCAAAAGAGATTTTAGGGTGCTTTGAAGGAGTCAAACCAGGACAAGGGGAAATGTGAATTCAAGCTCTCTCTTCTGTGAATGTTTTCTCTGTGTTGATAGAAAAGGTGATCACTGGGCTTCCCCTAAGATGATTTAATGCAAAGATGTTTCTGCCTGGCTCCCAGGCAGTTTTGGCAATTCTGTAGCTCACCTGTGCTTGAGAGGAAGAGGAGGGGCAGGCTCTGATCTCTTCTTTGTGGGGACCAGTGACAGGACCTGAGGGAATACCCTGAGGTTGTGTCAGGGGAGGTTTAGGTTGGATATTAGAAAAATATTCTTCACCCAGAGGGTGGTGGGCACTGATCAGGCTCCCCAGGGCAGTGGGCACAGCACCAAGCCTGGCAGAGCTCAAGAAGCATTTGGATAACACTCTCAGACACATGGTGTGGCTTTTGGGGATGGTCCTGTGCAGGGCAGGTTTGAACTGGATGATTCTTGTGAGTCCCTTCCAACTCATCATATTCTGTGATTCTGATCATGTGTTAACAGAAAGGATTGGGTCTGTGAGCTCTGACCTTTCAAATGTTAAACTCCCAAAACTCCAGGAAGCAGCAACCCCCACTGGGGGAAGGTTGGATGTCATTTCAGAGAATATCAGAGAAATAACTGGAGATTGTAGGTCTCCACTTTGCCATATAGTCACTTGAGTCCCAGAGATAGACAAATATATATACATATATTTTGTCATATCTGTCTCTCTGCTGAACCTGGAAGCTATTAAAAATCACGTAATAATTAGGATACAGTGGGAGTGTGATAAATCATGTGGAACAGTATTAGTTGGAATAAGTAGTTTGCCTGACTTATGGCCTTTACCCTGCTCTTATCTCCCTTCAGAAAAAAAAATAGGGCAGATGTGAGGATATCCTTCTTGGATTAAAATATTTGGGAGTCTGATAACAGAGAAGGGCTGCAGTAAAACCGTGGGACAGCTGTGTATCAAGAAACTTCAGAACATCAATTTCCATGAGAGGAAAGAATAAAAGCACTGGGCAGCAATGAAGAGGGTTGGACATGTGAGTTAGACACTTTTGCTGTGTATGATGTGCTTGGACAAGTGTTCCTGTCCCAGGAGTAGTGTGGGTACTTTGCTCTGATTTAACAGCTGCATAAGCTAAAAAGATCCCAAATGTATATGCAAAGATGCCTCTGCTGAAAGATCCTGGAGGATGTTAAATTGGATTAAATTGATTTAGTTTTGCCTACAGGCCTTTTTTTTGAGTCAGAGACTGAATTCTAGTGACAATACAACTGTAGAGCAATAAGCCCCCATTGCAGTACAACCTTCTGGAAAGCCTTTTGGGAATGACTTATTAAGAAATAAGAATATAAATTTATTGAGAAGGAATAAAGTACAGTTTACCCACTTGAAAACCTAACTGCTTAAAAAAAAATTAAAAAAAAAAGGAAAAAGACCTAGGGGTTTATTGAGAATTCATGCAGAAACCTAAATTTGATCAAAGAAATAGTAGTTGCTCTTCCTTCTCACAGCCCTCTTCCCCCATAGAATGAAGGCAAACAGTGGAGAGGAAAATCCTCATCTTTAATTTGAACTTTATAAAGCCCTAACAGATCCATCTGCTTCATTCTTTGTAGGAAAAAACACATGCTAATGATTCTGACTTCATTAATCATTAAAAAACAAATTATCTGAATTCTACCACATTACAGAATATAATACACAAAAGACTTCTACATATGCTGCCTTGCTCTTAATTAATATCTCTGTCCTTTGTTGGAATTACATCAGTCATGATTTTCCCCTTTGCTAGTTTTGGTTATATTTCTTCATTTACAAATTTATTTTATTTGATTTTTTGTTTGTTTTTTTATACTTCCAACATAAACTCTGATTTCCTTCTAACAGCTTCAGTAAATCTCTCTACTAAAATCAGGCAAATGGCATCTGATGAAATATGCCTGTTGTATGAAAACCTGACCTTTGTTCTTAAACTTTTTTATCAAACCTCTGAAAGATTATTGAACTCTTGTTATGTATAACAAAAGCTGTGATTTGAGAGTGTATCTGATATGAAGATTTAGAATGACACTAACTCAGATTAAACTGGAATTCCTTGCTTCACTCTGGAAACACTGTGATAAGAAAGCAAAAGACTGTGTGCCATTGTTATGATTTCAGACCTGGTAATTTCTCATCTTGAGAGATCAGACATAAAATAGTTAGGTTTGGTTTTGTTTGTAGTTTTCTGGTTGAAAGGGTACATCACAGAAAGGAAATCAAGCACATTATCTCTTATCTCTTACCTGCTAAGCCTATTGCTATATATATACTGAAAAAAAAAAAATAATGGCCATAGAATCCTAGACTGGTTTGGCTTGGAAGGGATCTTAAAAATCATCTGGTTCCAACCCCCTGCCACAGGCAGGGACACCTTAGAGTAGACCAGGCTGCTCAGAGCCCCATCCAACCTGGCCTTGGACACTGCCAGGGATGGGGCAGCCACAGCTCTGTCGGACCCCACTGGGTTACCTTTCCAAACCCAGGAGGCCACAAGTTCCTTTAGGATGAATAATAATTTTGAATGTGCAGAAGAAGAGGTGGGTTTACTTGCAAGCTCTTCAAGGTGGTTGGATGGAGGTTCTCTGAGATGAGCAGTGCCTGGTAATGGAGCTGTGCTTAAATATTAGATTAGTAATGCTTAAATAGTGTCACTACAGGGTGGGAGACAGAACAGCTCATGTAGACTGAGGTGAAGTTTAAAAGAATTTGAGCTGTCAAAAGCATTCTGTCTCCATACCTTAGGACAGGAAAAAGCACAGCACAATGTTTGTGCAACAGCTGATTGAAAACTGCAAGTGGTATTCACAAATTTCATTGTCTGGAACCTTCATTACCAATTCTCCTCTTCTCATGCCCTGGACAATGTTTGTCTTACCTCTACAATTTGTTTCAGAGCTCCCATGAGGAGTGCTTCCTTTATCACATGTTCATGAGCTCTTCTTTTCCACATCACATAATCTTTTTTTTTTTTTAAGGTCCTTTCTGATTTAGTTTCTTCTGAGCTTCTTTTTTTTTTTTTTAATATGATGTTAAGTAGTAATTCTAGTCTAATTAATTTTCTTATTTCTTCTTCTTCTTTTTTTTTTTTTTTAGTTCTTATGCACAGACAGTTTGCACACAGAAGCCAAATGAGCAGAGAAAATATACTCTGGACTGTGCACTCAGCTCTAAATCTTTTCCAAACTAATCCACATAGTGTTCATACCTGTTCATTTTTTTGTCAACTAAGTCTTATTTAGTGAACATAATGTTCTAAAGGTTCAATATTTTAAAGAAGTTCAGGTGTTTTATGTTCTTGATCGTGTTCCATATTTCCTGTCCTTGGATTGCTCATAAATTCAGGCTGGTTGGTTGCCATTTTTGTGCTGTTTCACTCCAGTACTTCCTGCAGCCTTTGTGGGACAAAACTGAAGAGTCCATCACATTTCCAGTCCATTTGAATGTAACATCTGTCACTGAACATAAGAGTGTTTACTGTCCCCAGCTGTATAAGACATTCATAATAAGGAGGGGGAAAAAGGTTTTCTTGAATCTGAAGGAGATTTTTTTTATTTAATAACATTAATCATAGACTTTGTTTTGATTTCCTGATGGGCTGAGCCTGTCTTGGGAGTAATGGCATCAACTTACTTCTTTTTGGGGGGAGGAGGGAGAAATACCAGCATTAATTCATGCCTGTCTCTAACAGTCTGAGTATGGGAAAAAAAAGCAGTGAAGGAAAAGGCTTTACAGCCTTTGATAAAGAGACTATGACACTCACTGAAGTGCTTTTCCAGCTCTTCTCCACGCTCCTAGCAGTAGACGAGGATATATGTCCATCCAAGAAGAAAGCTGGATGATGGTTTTGGACTTCCATTGCTTCTGAGGCTCTATTTGCAAACAGTTTTCCTCATTTGATGGTCCCATGGTATGTAGGGGAGGTAGAGATTTCCTAGGATGTTGCACCAAGGCTTCTTCTTTCATGGGCAAACAAAGAATTAGGAAACTGCCTTCTGAAATTAATGAAACTCTTTTCCCATGCCATGCTAAATTATTCCAGTCTTTTCTCTCCATGCTCAAATGCATTATCTTTTAGATTTCACTTCAACATAGTTTTTAGGCCATTTATTTTGCTTGAAGGCATTTTTATCACACTCAAATACAATAAACCAGCCTGCTAGCACAGTTAATAGAAAAATGATATAACCTGGTGGCTGCAACTGCTGTTTAAACTATGCTTTAAATATTTTCATTTCTAAACCACTTACTTAAAGCTGTATCAAAACTGTGCTTGAAGAAGCCTAACACTCACAGATTTGTATGTCAGGAAAATGGTATTATGGTCTTCTACTGTGATGTTGTTCATCTCATAGGCTGTGGATCCCCACATGATAACGGCTGAATCACATTCATATGAGAGTACCAGGAGGAATTATCATTCTGACTGCCCAGAGTCTGACCTTTCTCCTGGCACAGCAGTCCATTATGCCTAAGATGTATTCAGGCAATCTGGTTTCCATATTCAACAAATAATTCTTTGGGTTCTTTTCATATACTTTTTCTTGTTGCGTTTTTAGTCATCAAACTGACAGAGATTTCACAATCACCTTGAAGAGTTCAGTCTGCAGACGGATAATCATTTGATATAGACCCCAAAATTACCTTTACTGAATTTCCAGCTGTGGTTTTCTTCTTTTGCTTTGTTTTGTTTTATTAATGAATTCTGTCCCCTCTCTGCCGCCTCAAAAATTAAAAATCCTTTCTTTTCCTAATGCTCAGTTTTCAAATGAACAGAGATAGTTATCTCCTCTCTCCCCCCAGCCATCATTCGACCATGCTCTACATAATTAGTTCTTTTAATCTTTGCTAATAATGCATCATTTGATTAAAAGCTAGCAAGTCATTTATTATAAAATGTGCTTTCATTCTAAATCAGCAGAGCTGTGCCATGTCCTAGAAAAGCACATATCAGAGCAGCCTTAAGTGTTTTCCTGGCCAGTTTTTAAGTGGGCAGTAGGTCCTGCAGGTAAATAGAAGAGATTGTGCATAATGATGGTTCAGCTGGAATCAGTGTTTTACTTGAGTTGATATCATCCCCTTGCTTGGTCCTGTGGCTGGATAGACAATCTGGGCAAACAGAATGAGCACTAATAAAGTGCTTGTTCTCCCTTTCTGTCTGGAAAAAAACAAACATAACACCAGGTATCACAGAAAGGTGGGAGTTTGGTTTTTTGCCTATTGGTACGCCCAGGAAAGTTAAGCCCCTGGTGTCCCACAGTCTGTCAGCATCTCATAATGAGACTCTTCACCCACAGATTCACAGGGTCTGAGGGCACTTCGACCACCTTTTTAGGGAGGACTCAACAGAGCAAAGACCCCTCAGCAGGTCCTGCCAAGGTGTTTTCTGCTGCTGGCCACTGCAAGGAACAGTTTATGGAATAACACTATTTATTAATACAAATTGTGACAGGTTAATAAGATTTGAAGGTTGTCAGTGACAGTGTCTGCTGCAAAAAATATGTTTTAAAACAATCTCCTGACACATGCATTTAGCAAGCACAAGGTCTGATATGAAACAATCTACTAATATGTCATGGGGTAAGCACAAAAGCTCCAGTTCTAAAAGCAGCATTTAGCACACATAGAGTATATTTCTCACCCAAGGCATCCCTGTGGGGGGGACCCAGCCTGTCGTCTGACTTTTGGTGGAGGTCTTCTCCCACTTTCCCCCTATCCCCAACTTACTCTTATTTTCTTTATGTTTGGGTGGAGTTTGAGTGGCTCTAGTCATAAATTCCTTTAGTTTTCTGGTTGGCTTGACACCTGAGGAGCAGCAGAGCACCCTTGGCAGACAGGTACTGTACAGTCTTGGTGCCACAGTGTTCTCCCATTCTGCTGGGATTGGAATGGAGGGGGCCACGTTGTCTCCACGTTGTCTCCACGTTGTTCCACACTGTGTTCTGTTTCTCTGAGCAGATGTTTATGTTTGTATTAGGGAGCATGTCCACCTCAGTCTGTCCAGGGAGTTGAATCTGCTTTTTACCCTGAAATTCTGAATCCCCTCTAGGTTTAACCCTATCCATCATCCCACACCAAGTTTGGTGGTATGTTTGGTAGGAACTGTAAGACTAGCTAAGCTGTTTTCTTCTCTAAGCATTTCCTCATGCCTCTGGCAGAAATACACACACTGCCATGTTGCATCACTTTTCATGGAAGTTTAATGGGTAACTGCAAGACCCATATGCAGGCCTTTCTGAATAACACAGGATATTCATGTTAGAAATAAAATAAAACATTATTGTTTTCAGAATCCTTTGTGCTTATATGCTGAAAGTAAAATAGGAGGCATCACTGAGAGAGGTTAACTGTAGGACTGAGCAGGTTACTTTTGTAGGTAATTCTCCTAAGTCTCAAAATACATGCCTGCATTCTTAATTCAGGGGTTTTTTTTACTCAAGATCAGGATATAAACAACCTCTGGGATTCAGTGTAAAATCATGGAATGACAGAACAATCCACAGAATGGATTGGAAGGGAGCTTGGTCCAGCCTTTTGAGTCTGAATTTGACAGGCACCTTGCCCAGTCCCATCCTGAGAACCACCAGTGATGGGGACTCGATGACATTTTGGGGAGGCTATTCCAGTGGTTGGTTTTTCTCAGTGTGAAAAATTTCTTATGTTAGAATGAATCCTCTTCTGGCACAACTCCTGCTGTTGCCCTTGTCTTCTCCATGTGACCCTGTATGAAGAGAGAGCCTCCATCCTCTTTGTAGGCACCCTGTAGGTACTGGGATATTGTGATGGAATTTCTCTGTAGCCTTCATTTCTCCAGGGAGAAGAGACTCAACTTCTTCAGTCTTTCCTCACAGGACAGATGCTCCAGTCCTTCCATCATTTTTGTGGCCTTTCTTTGGACTTTCTCCAACCTGTTCACATTTTTCTTGAGTTGTGGGGACCAGAACTGGACACAGTACTCCAGGTCAATCACATTAAAAACTGATTTATGCTTCTTTAGGAAAAGAATATATAGGGTGATATTATTGCAGACTTAATAAGAGGGTTCTACTTGTTCTTGGTTAGTGGGTTTTAGTATTTTAAATGACGAGCTTCTCTCTTGTCTTTTTTGTCCTCAGGGAACTATTTTGTTTCTCTGTTTTTCTAGTCTGCTGCTAAGTGGAATATAAGACTATAAAGTCTCTGTGGAAATTTTCCTTGTTCATTATTCATTATCCTTGCCACTGCTGATGGTGACAAATGTCATTACTTTAATGACCATCGTTACCCATTGTCATAATTAAGGCAGATCATTTAATGACACTGAATATAACATTCCTTAATGCATCAAATTAAGAAAAGATGTCATGGCTAGGTACACAACATCACCCATCATTTTAAAAAATGAATCAATAAATTAAACAATTCCTTCTCATTAATATGACAACATCATCATTGCAAAGGTTCACAGGGGCAAAGAGAAAAATGTGCCAGATGCTACTTTTCTCTTATTTCCTCCCAATTTGGTAATGACATGAGAAGCTGGATTCCTCCACTACTTTTTGGAGCTTATCAGAACATTTCATGATTGCCATTGATGCCTGGCTGGTGTATGGCTGCACCTCTCCAAATAGTCCATTGGTCACGTCACCCTTGAGTGTTGCAGCTCAATATTGCTGCAGCTTACAAATGATTCCTTAATTTAAGGGACAAGCAGCTGGATCTCTGCAAGAGATGGTCCTGAGCTCTGCTCTATGGGTGATCTGGCACGTGTTTCAGAGGGCTGAAGCAGTCTCTCTACCACCTTTTGACAGAAACCATGCTATGTGAAGTACCAGTGCTCCATTATGGGAATGGCAATAAACCTGCAGAACAGAGAAAGCCAGTGAAGGTCTGGTCATGGTGTCAGATTCTTCTATTTCAACAAGAGGAGTCCAGAACTGGGAAAGTTACTCCACCTTTGTTTGGCAGGTTCACTGGATGGGCACAAGTTTGGGCTGTACACTGATAGTCTAGCTATTCTTTGAGATCCTGTAGGCCATGAGTGATAAAAGAAAGAAGTTTTCTACAAAGAGAGTGGTAAAAACAGGTTGCCCAGAGGGGTGATAGATGCCCTGAAAAACTCAGGTTGGATGGGCCTATGAGCAATCTGATCTAGTTGAAGATCACAGAATAATAAAATGGCCTGGGTTGGAAGGGGCCTTAGAGATCCTCCTACTCTAAATCCCTGCCATGAACAGGAACACCCTCCACTAGACCTGTTTGCTCAGAGCTCCATCCAACTTGGCCTTGAGCAGTTCCAGGGATGGACCATCCACAGTTTCCCTGGGAAACCTGTTCCAATGCCTCACCATTCTCATAGCAAAAAAATTTTTCCTAATACCTAATGTAAACCTTCTCTCTTTCAGTTTGAAGCCATTCCCAAGATGTCCCTGCTCATTGCAGGGTGTTGGAATAGATGACTTATAGAGATCTCTTCCAACCTAAACCATCCTGTGATTCTGAGATCTGTGCTGACACAGCAAAGAGTATGTTCTGATCATGGGAGTTTGGATTTCAGTTTGATGGGAGGATCAGGAAGAACACAACATATGGTAAGTGGGCACAGAGGAAGAGGAATTTAGAGACAGAACAGAAAAGGAGAAGAAAAGATTGAAAGAGGGGAAATGAAAACTCCATAGAGCATGGGTCAGCATGTGAGGAGAAGCATTTGGCAGGCATGTGGAAGGAGGTTTAGCCATGGATGATTTTGGCTTTGTGACATATTAAGGAGCTCTAGCGTCACTTTTGCTGTTTCCAGTTTGTCTAAGCAATGGAGGACCAGTCATCTCATGTCTTTGCTAAAAGAGAAGACCTTCCTTCTCAGAGGGTATGAGGTTCCACCAGCAATGGGCATGTGATATGCAGACCTTGTTACCACAGGGGGAGAAAAAGTCAGAGAGGAATGGATGGTAAGGAGCAATGAAGAAGAGGACATGCTCCCATACAGCTCTTGACAGAGGAATCTCAACTCAGAATGAAAATAGTGCTTCAAATATTGATGTACTCAGCATGTGTGGCTCTGTGTGTGAATGAGCTGTAAGACTTCAGTCTAAATATCACTGGGTCCTGCCATTGTTTAGTTTGTGAATCTAGTGAAATCAGGTTGGTAGCACAGCTGCAAAATAAATGGCAACCTCACAATCACATTTACTGTTATAAGATAAAAAATATCTGTAGGTTTGCAGTTCTGATTTAAGACTGAGCCTTATTGCTGACAGTGAGAAGTACACCAGAGTCTAAAGTATTAAAAATTATGCCCTTCAGGACCAAAACATTCTGAATGGTATTTTTCCCCCCAGGATATTCAGTCATTTCTTAAATAATTATTAAGGCTTGTCAGTAAATCAATGGACAGTTAGACCTGCTGATTGGGATTGATAAATTGTAAAAAGTGTTGCACTCCCTACAGAATCTTTTTCCTTTTAGTAACAGGAAGAACTCTTTGCGAACACTTCAAGTCTCAAGGACAGAGTACATAATTGTGTTCATGAGATAAATCTATCATAATAGGGAAAGAATTCCCTTGTAAGTATTAAATGTGAGATATAGGGAAAGAAATCCTAAAAAAAAAAAGAAAAGAAAAAAGAAAAGAAAGGGAAAAAAAAGGAAAAGAAAAGAGATTAAAGTACATTCTCCTTCCCTTCATAACCTTTAGATCTCAGCTTTTACTATAATTTAAATCAGAAAGCTGCATAATGGGTAATCTGTGCCCAGCCATTTGACACATCTCATTGGTTCCCAATCCATGATAAAACATGACAGTGTGTGTTCAGGAAAAACATATGAATCTCATATAGATAAGAAAACACTCAAAAAAGACAAAACAAATAACTTCCCCAAAGTACTTACTTCTCAAGAAATCCATCCCTCATTTTCACTCTCTTCTTTTTGAAACAGGAATTGATTAAAGCACAACTGTATAATTTACAGTGAGCTTTAGCTGTAAACATCATGAGGAAGCAAGAAGTTCTAGATCAAAACATCCCCATTTTTCTTCACTGTGGTTCAATTAATTCATGAACATCTACTCTTTGTTGAATTAATTAATCTGTCCAAATAACATCCTAGAGAAAAGGAAATGACCAAACTCCACCAAACCCACAAACTAAAATGTCCACTTCACTTTAGTGTCATGTGTCTCTGTGCTTCCTTTTCCAAGATAATGTGGATTGTGCATAGAAATAATGTTTTCTTGTTTATGAGCGGAATCCTTGTATGACTAAGGAAAAGGGGGAATGATGTCAACAACTGGAAAATGAATGCTGTTTATGAGTGAAAGTGCAAAGACTCATCTCCTGGAGTAGCTCTCCTACATCTAAGAGTGTCTGACCCGTGTAACCTTGGGAATATTGCTCGTGGTTTTGCCTTCCAATTCTTCTTACATTAAATGGAGACAAGCTTGGTTGGGTGTTTTTGTTTGGTTTGTTTTCGTTGGTTTGCAGTTTTTCTATATGTAGATGTCCAAAGTTTATATTCTTCCTAAATGGTGTTTTCCCTGATGAAGTAGTGGTCTTGTGTACATCAGGATACTGCCTCAAGGGGGAAAAACTCATGCTATTTTTCCAGGTTCCATCACAAGAACAAAGGGAAAGTGTTGTTTAATCAAGCCAGGCAGTAGGTAAACATTCCCTGCTCTTCTGAAATATTTCCTTTTTTTTGGGGCCATGATCCAAATTTTATATAGACAGATGTTTATATTAAGGCTCATATCAGTTCAATTTTTAATGGCTGGAGGGTTCAGCTGTGTTGTCTTCATTTTTCTGTCTAGGTATTTACATCCTGTGAGCATAAGGAACCTACCTGAGAATGGTAGTGCCAACATTTGTACTGTGTACCTGCAGATTTGTGGGTATTCTGCTTTGAACTTTTTATTTTTAACCTCTTTTCCCTTCTTGAAGAGTTTAACTTGATGCTATCTTTGTAATATAATTTCTCTTTAGCTCCAGATAAATTTATTCTTGAGTGCTCAGAGTGTGATCTTTAAACACTCTGAATATCAGACTGAGAAATGCAGCTAGAGTGGTTCTGTCACTAAAAGTGAAATTGAGAATAATAACTTGCCCTTGGTACTTAAAATAAGACTCGTGTCCAGTGATATTTGTGTTTGAAGTGTTGCTGTGAACTGATAATTAGAATGCTGGTCTCTCCAAGGAGATGCTTCACATTTGTAACCTGATATTCTCTTTCTGAGGGCTTAAAATTTCAAGAGTTATAAGCTCTGTGAGATGAAATATCTTTTGGAGGATATCAGCCTCATTGAGATTCCATGCCTATAAAATACTATAAAATGCAATTTCTCTCTCATTTTACACACCTGTTTAGTACTTTTTCAGATTGACACACTTGTTTTGCCTTTTTTTTTTTAAAGTTGATCACATACTTTGAACAATTAAGTTTCACATGACGTAGGGCATGTTAGAAATTAGAACCTCAAAGACAGCTTGAAAGAACTTGATGTATTACCACACATTAGTGATGGTCTGTTCATTGCAGTCCTCTAATGACTAGTCATAAATCCAGTTCTACCCATGTCTTTTAAGATGATATAACCTGAAATTGTCAATTTTGTAGTATCCAAACATAAGTACAGGTTTGAAGATTTCATGGAGATGTAGAAATTGCTCAAAAGCTTGGAGAGTTTTATATCAGTGTGTAATTATCTGTGTAAGACATAGATCAAGAGAGAAAGTACCTCATACTGGAGGGGTCTTTGAACCAGCAGAAGCATCTTAATATCCAGAAGCTCAAAGGCAGAAGCTGGACCAGCCATGGAGAGGATGCAACACAGCCTTTAAATGGTCCGAGAAAAACACCCTGTGCTCTCAGTTCATGTTCAGTGCCAATCAAGACCAAGTGATATTCTTAAAAGAAAGTCCATCATTCAACTATAACTTATTGAGGTTGGTCCTAAAATTTGATACAATCTGAAGCCTGAATGAGTCAGTTATTAATTATTGACTATCTACTTAGAACTGCATAAAAAGAAGACCAAACAGATTATGTAGTGTTCATAAACTGAAACCATCTTATTTTTAATAGGTTCATATCAACATACCTTCTTCAAAGATTATACTCAGATTTGGACCACTTCAAGACTTAAATTACTACTTTTATCATTTTAACTAATTTCAGTAACCTTGTCTATTGGTCAGTTTTTCAATTCATGACAGAAACTTGCACATTGTATAATTTCAAAGCAGGTAACTTCAATTATTTAGTTTTTTAATTGAATCCAGTATCAAACTTTGAAATAACAGTTGTAACATCAACACAATACAACTGGGGACACAAAGAGTATTTTTATTCTGCACAAAAGATTTTGTAATAATGTATAGTAGACCTTAATTTTTGCATATTCCATGAATGAACCATATTCAGTGATGAAGTGCAGCCCTTTTGCCTAAAAGTAGCCATCTGTTATGGTGTGGCCATCATGATGGGAACTCATTCTGCATGGATGAAGTTTGTGAGCACTGGGATTCGTATGACCTTTCATCTGAACAGCACTTCATTCTTTTATGGAACCCTACCAAGTGTCTGGAGCACAGGAGTGCTTGGATGCCTGTATTGTTTTCAAAGACACTCACAGATTTTCAGAACCTCAGGCATATTTTACAAACCTGCTTTCCCTCTGGATTTGTGGGTGGGCTGAGAAAAATGCCAAAACCATCCTTCCTTCACACAGAATCGCACTCTGCTGCTTGTTCAGAACAAACCTCTTGCATATGTTTCCTATATGATTTTACTTCTTCACCCATGAGCCACAGTTTGTTAGAACGTTGCTTTCCTTTTGTCCTGGTGGTAAATGTCACTCAGGATTCCAGCACTTTCAACTATGGGGATGATAAATGGAGCTGAACAGTGTGGCTAATATTGATTTCTTAAACTGGTTTTGTGGGCTATGAGTAATTACCCACCTTGTTGAAACCAGTAGGTTTGAAAATGAACTGTTGGGAGTTCTGTGCCCTGACACATTTTACCGTTCTTACTCTGATTATCAGCAGATCAATGTTTTGCTCACTGAGGCTTAAGCTTTTCCATGAAAGTTTGAATGTCAGGTGCAGCCCTGCTTAGAGCTGGTTAAGGAGCTCACAGAATGTCAGGTTACACATTCCTGGTCACTTAATGCTCAGAATTTGAATGAAAGAGACGTCTATCAGATCTTGGACTCATGGATTTTGGAATAACATAAGAAAGGAATTTGAAGGCTATTTTCCTAGTGCTAGACAGGCAAGCAGGCACAGAAATACCACAGAGCAAAATTTTCAGTCTGAACTTAGTTGCTTAACTATGGTAAAATCCAATCTTTTTCTTCCCTCCCCCCTAGATTTCCATAATTTTAACATTTTCTTCAATAAAGCACATTTTAAAAGTAGAAAGTAGCCTTTCTCAGTTCCCTCTGATAAGAATAGCTCTAGTATTTAAAAGCAAACAGTGTCACTGCACATGGAACTCTGTTCCAGTTGTGTGCAGCAAACGTAGAAAGTAAAGTTAAAAAGGAAAGTTTAGCTGCAAGTTTTAGCTTGGACAATAAGTAGTTGGTAGATTATATCCAAATCTGAAACAGCAGCTCCTTGTAACAGGAATAAGGCAGTTCTACCTAGGAATTTTTGTGTAGCTTCCAAGGGAAAATGAGAACAGCATGGTCCTGAAGTTACAATATAGAATACACTAAAAAACATGAAAAAAATTGCTGCATTATTGTCTAGTTCTTCAAATACCATTTTCCTTAGTTATTTTCCATTGCAAAGCAGCAGGGAAATGGCTCTTTCTTCTACCCTGTTGCTTGTAATGTAGTCTTGTTAGACAGAGTCCAGCATCAAGATTAGACACCTAAACTAGTTGCCAGTGTGGGCACATGTACCAGTTTAGGCTGTCTGAGCTTGTATTTAAGCAGCAGAAGATCTAATCAACACAGTCAGGGCAGGTTTTCAGGTCTCTCACAATAGATTTGGTGAGCTCTGTAGCTTTTTAGATTCCACTGACTGATCTCTGGTGACCCACAATAGGACCCAAGAGAACTACATGAAGTTGTGCCATGAGAGGTTTAGGTGGGATAGTAGGAAAAGGCTCTTCCCCCAGAGGGTGGTGGGCACTGACCAGGCTCCCCAGGGCAGTGGGCACAGCCCCAAGGCTGCCAGAGCTCCAGGAGGGTTTGGATGATGCTCTGGGGCACAGGGGGTGATTCCTGGGGATGGTCCTGGGCAGGGTTGAGGGTTGGACTCAATGATCCTTGAGGGTCCCTTCCAATTCATCCTATTGTATGGTTCTATGACTATAATACAGTTGCCCACACATACATTCCCTAAGAAACACTCCAAAATGTCCAGGCTGATATGCAATTATTGATCCAAAGGGACATGAGTCTTTTCCAGACCCTGCATCTAATCTGCCAACCCCACTGCAAAGATAAGTTTTGACCATCTTAGTCTGTGAGCTAAATCTCCCCCTTCATTTCCTTAATTCAATGTTTAGGTATATCTTTTTATTGCTCTACATTAAGGAACCTTGAAACTTCAGAAAACATATTTCAAATTGTGATATAATACAGGCAAAAGTGGGTGAAAGTATAATCTTACAAAACATTTCTTTACATGAGATAGGCAATAAGGTTTAGAGAATGAGGTCATCACTGAAGTAGCAAACACAAGGCTATGGGCAAAATGAAATAGAAATAGAAAAGTATTATTGCTTATAGATAAAGTATGAATTCAACATAATTCTTGAAGTAAAAAGGTTCAGAAACAAAAGGCTATAGTTGTTCTGGAAAAGCAATCTAAGAGTAAAAAATGGATAAATACATAAAACATTCAAGTGTTTAACTTAGCAAATGAAGGTTAAGAGGGGACTTACTGGTATTCTATGTAAATTCATCCTCACGAGCAGCCTTCTGAAAGTAAAGGGCACTTTAGTTCATCAGAAGAAAAAAAAAGTATAAGAAAATGTAAAATGCACAAGTTTAACAATTAGCATCATTAGTCATTACAACAACAACTCTATCATTTGTCTTCTTGGGATTGAATATTAATAACTTCCTAAAAGACATTCTAGGTCAAGTACAAGTTTTTAATTTTGATGTAGCAATAGCTTGGAGAAATTTTCTAGTAAAATATTCAAAGCATAGAGTTAATGAAGTGGCTAAACTGTGATCATTTACAGATAAAAAGGGTGAGAAGAGATACTCTTATTGTCAAATAGATGATCTCTTCTGCTTGGATCAACACATTCCAGAAGTATGCAATTACTAGATTTTTAAGAACTTGATAAGATTTTACTTATTGCCGACAGCTATCCTTTCCTTGTTTTCCTGAGCTCATTTTTTTGAATTATTTTTTAATCAAAGCTCCATTTTCTACATAGATTTTCTATTTGCTTGGGAAAATCTAAATAGTAGAACAGCCATTTAGTATTACAGTTTAAAGCCAATTGAGAACAAATGAAAAGCAGTGACTTACCCACTTATCAGACCTGGAATTGCACGTATAGTCAATTATTTATATTTCTGGCTTTGAAATAATTTTGAGTTGAAAGTAGGTGAAAATACAATAATATAAAGTAGATATTACTACAACACAGTATTTTTGCTATTTGCATATGCACATTGACTACCAATGTATTACTTTAGTTACTGGCATTCACAACAAACAATTTAGTATTTAAACATATTTTTTTCATAAAACTACAGTCAATTTGTACATTACAAAATTGTAAGACTGACACCAAATTTCTATGTATTTGAAGGCTATTCTTATCAATTTTCACCATCTACTTTGTAATTCAGTATAGGAAAACTGCAAGATAAGAAGAATTAAGTAATGGACTTTACCTATTTTTTAATTCCTGAGTACAGTAAATCACACATGGTGAAGTGTTTTACTTAAGAGATAATTAAAATTGAAATTAAGAAGCATGAAGTGCCACTTTGGAGAAGAAATGAGAATAGTAGGAAAAATAGTGATTCATTAGTGTGATCCATAAAGGAAAGTGGAAAAAGAGGGGAAGAAAAAAAGTCTCAACACCCTCTCTTCTGATAGGAGACTTATAAAAAATCTACTGACTAATGGTGGTTTGGGAGACAGATGGATGGAACTCACTTACTATATTTCTTGCCATTATTAAATGTCACAGGCATATATAAATAGTATGTATTTATTTTCCCTCCTGCTATCTTTCCCTCATTCATAAGCTCCAGCCCACCTCCAGTTTTGGCTATCAGAAACCAAAACTGCAATCCTTAAGTTCATCTGCCACTTTACCCCAGATGCTCTTTAAAGTCTAGTTTCCAATGCCTTATTCCCAAACCTCTGAAGTTCTGCTTCTTGGCATGACCAGACTCCGAAAGCTCTTACGTCACCAACGACACACATGTGAACATCCCACCCATGGGACAGTGTCCTCCTGTAGGAAATACAACTGCTGGCATTGTTTTCCCTTTTGTGCTTGAGCGTGGCATAAAGAGAAACACTGGGTTGATGGTCATTAATCCATTTCAATATTGGCTGCAGAGGACATGGACTCCCTTTGCTTGAAACTGTCTCCCTTCTCACCCTTTGTTTTTGTTGAGCATCTCAGTCCACAGGAAATATTTCAACCTTCTCAGGAACCACGAATTGCATGTTCATTCATGTCACCACAGGTGTTGACTGAGCCAGTGTCCCCAGGTGTTGACTGAGCCAGTGTCCCTCATGTTTCTCTGGAGCAGAGTGGGGAGATATCTCAGTCCCAGAGGTGAATATCTCAGCAGATGGCAGAGGAAAGCTGCTGTTCACTCAGCCTTCACTTATTCCACAGGGAGCAGAATAGCTTTAATAGGAGGGTAAGTCTCCCCATTCCCTGTACAACAATTCCAAGTCATTCACTAAGCTTTCTTTAAAATGAGGTTTCTATAACCATTTCTGTCTATTTTCTTCCTTTAAAAGAAAAGCACATTTGCTGCTGTGATATTGAGAGGAAGATCACAAAGACTTACCTGTAGTAAATGGTTTGAACTGTTGGTGTCTAGTGATTCAAAAAAAAAAAAATTCTTCTCTTTGAATACTGAAGTCCTGGAGAGTAGTTGGATTTAAAAGGTAACCAATTCCCAATGCAGGACCTAAAGTAACCAAGCAGCAGAGCTGGTAGGCAAAGAACTTGGCAGAAAAATTTTGTAAGTTTTTACTTGTACTCTAACAAAATATAACTTGTAGTGTCTGACTGGATTTATATAACCAGAGCATGGCTCTCTGGAAACTGGAGGGAAAAAAAACAAACAGCAAAACAAACTAAAAACAATCCAAGAATAAAAGAGCAGGTGATATGACAGTCCAAATCACAAGAAGTGAGAAATAAAGGTTGACAAAGGTGAATTTGAAAATGTCTCTGTTCCAACAGAGAATTTTCTTCCACAGTTATAGCTAGGAGTCTATAACTAATTAATAATTAGAAAAGAAAATGAAGAAGGAAACAGAAGGAAGCAGGTTCTGACCTAATAACATCAAGAAATAACACAAGGACCTACAGTCCTCTGTGGCAATGCATAATGTTTGAAGTATCTCACTTAATTATAGCTCTGCTAATTTGAAGGAGTTGCTAAATAAATTTACTGTATCCTGTGGTCTTTGATAATGAAATACTGGTGAAATGGCAAGAGGCTTTATTTGTGCTTCAGAGTCTCACAGTGAGCCAGAGCAGGCATTTGCCCACATGGCTGAGGATGCTCTGCTTGCCTTTGTTTAAGCTCTCCTTGCTGAGCACATCAAAAGACACCTCTCAATTGGCAGCCCAAGCAGATTCCTCATGTGGATAATGAAGGTGAAGTCCCCTAAAATTAGGTGTTCTTATATTGAGAGTGATGGTACATAAATCCGTATCTGCATTTGAGATTTCATTGTCCAAGACAAGATCTGTTTTGCAGGAGTTGTGTACTAATTTTGGAGTCCCTTTGGGTACACCGTGGAGTCACGCCTTATAGCAGAATTTGATTGCCAGTAGCAAAGGCTTACCTGTAGGAGTTATGAATGGGGAAGTGCAATTAGGGCGTGGAGAAGAATTGTTCCCCCGGTCTCTCCTCATTTGAAACCAGATTCATTTAAGATGAAGTTATGCTTCATTGTTCTGCAGAGAGTCTCCAGAGGGCCTTGCAGCTGGACGGAGCAGAAATTCATCCTGATGGCAGCACAGTGATCAAAGCACTCTGGAATGGCTGCATGCTTACAAAATGTATTTCTAGAAAGCATTACGTATATATTTTAGAACCAGAAAAGATGTGCTGGCAGCTGAAAACTGGAAGCCTGCTACTGGAAATTACTTTTGCAAACTGCACTTATCCAGTGGCAATAACACATTTTAACATCTGCTGTTGCCCTCCTGAAGCGTATGGATTTAGCTATTACTGGAACTTAATAAACCCAGTGCCTTCATCAGCTGCTTTCCAAATCACTGTATCACATGAGGAATTCTTTAGGGAACCAAAGCCATAGTGTGCCATAATGCATTTAGCAAATGACAAATGCAAAAGCATTGAAATATATATGCAGAAAGTGAAAAAATGCATATCCCAAGCTGGATATTTATTGGACTGTGAAAAGAGTCTAAAAATCAAATAAAGACCTATAAAGTATCCAATATATAAACCCAACAAAAACTCTATGTGAAAGCAGATGGAGTAGATGATGGTTATAAAATATGTGCAGAAATCTCGATTCATCAATATACTCCAGCTGTTTTACCCTGATGGTAAGAAGCTGCAATAACAGTTAAATCAATCTTATGGCTGATTTGCATTGTTTGACTGTGACAAAGCATCTCAAGAAGAAGAGTGTTCCTTTACCATTTGTGTCTGCAGAGAGTGCATTTCTCCTTGTTTTGTATTGTCCTCCACAGATTTCCTAGAGCTTTACTCTTATAAATTATACCAGTGAAAAAAAGGCAAACAAGATTCACTAATTCCCGAGCTTATCATTATGCTTCTTACCTAAGAAAGTCTTTCTTGGATTTTGGACTTAGATGATTCTCAGTGATGCCCTAGGGCTACGTTAAGATGACTTTTAGGAGACTTTTGTAAAGGAGTCTTGGTTCTCATGTTTTTTCATCCTACTGCAGTCCCTTGTTGTGCTGTTTCTTACACTATGTAGAACTATCTGTTTCCTTCTCCTCCCCTGTGTCTCATCAGCAATTTTTAATAGCTATATCAATAACAGGCAGAGCTAATTTCACCTGGGGGCTTCATCACCTCCTCTGTGGAGCATTAGCTCATTTTATGTTTTGCCCACTTGCTGCAGCCTTCAATATAGCTTGAGTTATCAATGAGTTACTTAAAGGTTTGTTGTAAATTCATCTTCTTGTGTCCTTGGTTGGCAGCTCATTGGGCTCCTTCTGGGTGGGCATGGCAAAGGCTCCTCCCGCTGATTATACAGAGTGTCTGCAATGATTTTGAGGAATCTCATCTATGATGATTTTTAAAAATAGGGGGTGTAGAAGGCACGTGTTTTCACTTTCTGGTCTTCCATTGCCTGTCTGTGTTCTGTAAACTTCCAACTTCAGCTTCCAGATCTTGAATATCTACTGCAGCCCTTTTAGGAGAGTTCTTACAGGGCAGAGATTCTACTCTGTTCTCTGTAAGGCCCTAAATGTACCTTTTGTCAGAGCAGTTCAAAGGCCAGAAAAAAAACTGGCTCCATCCTGCTTGGTTTGCTCAGTGTGGATAGATTTATCTTCCTTGGGTAGGCACCTTCTGAATGGTTCTGGGAGGAAAGTTTATGGCACATAGGACTGCTGAAATATGCATCAACCCAGGCAGAGCAAATGGGTTTCATTACATAAACTCCTAAAAAGTAACAGAATACAAGTCTGCGTATGAATTACAAAATAATGACGTGCCTAATAATCAAAGTTTACTGTGGTACTGAAGGGTAACTGTGGAAAAGGAGCTAAAGCATCTTATGCACACACTGATAGGACAAGAGCATGGCTATGGCTTTAAGTGCAAGCTGAAATAACTTACAAATATTTACCAATAGGTCTGTGGTAGCATTTCATAAAGAGCGTGCTGTGTCGTCCTTCCAAACAGAGCATATAACTGATATTTCAATTCCCTAAACAGCCACAGTTGGTGCTGATTTATGAAGACTGACTTGGTTTCCTTTGTATAAGTAATTAGCAATCTGTTTCTACATTACCGGATTTTTATACTTCAGAGAGTTTATATTTCCAAACATCACTTTTTCCTTGAAAAATGCCAAAGCACTGTAACTGTTTTACCTAATTATAATTGTGGTATCTGACTTTTTACCCTTCCAATTCTCTCCCCCATCCCTGGCAAGGAGTGAGTGTGTGGTGCTTGGGTGCTGGCTGGGGTTTAATCACAACAAGAGATTTAGGACATGTGAAATGTTTCAAGAGGCAGGTGCAATGCAAAGCTCTCTGTGCAATGTGTTAAATGTCCCAGCAAACTTGAATCTACATTCATTTTCTCCAGCTTTTAGGTTGAAATAGGCAAATGAATGTGAAATCACCTGAAATCAATGCCTTTTTGAATGTCCCTTTTCATCCCAGTAATTTTGGAGGTCACAGGATTTAGTAAAGGAAATAGAATCCTACATAGTATTAAAACAAAAAGGAGACAGAGAAAAGAATTTTAATGAAACTTCTAGGAAGTTGTGATATGTATCAGATTAAAATCATTTATCTATTGGTCCTCAAAGACATCAGGGAGGCAAAAACTAAAGACCCTATCTCATAAGTATAGATTTAATTTAATAAGGAGCAGACATTCTCAGTTAGGCAAAGGGAATTAATGTCTGAGTGCAATGAACCATGCTGGGGAACAGCACTTTACATGGATGAATACCTGAAGGTTAAACTATGACTCTGTGCACTGTTGAAAAAGGAGTTTGGGGACATTTATTTTAGAGACGCTCCAGGAATCCAAAGGCTTTGCAAACATGAAAAAATCTTTTACCTACCCCTTCATATTGTGTTTCTGAGGGTCCACTTTGGCAGAGCAGCAAAGTGTGGATGGAGAACTCCTCCCTTCCCCTTTCCTGTTGCACATGTGGGGTTACCACATTTTGCAAAAGTGCCCTCAGGGTCACACAGGAAACCAAACACTGTCACCTTACTCCCCACCCTCTTCTACCCCTTCACATTGACCTAATAGGGGAATCAGTAGTCATGAATCTGAAGCCCATAAACTCACAGACCCGATTGCCCTGTCCATCCTGATGCCTGGTGCTGATGCCTGTCAATGCTCTTGAAAGAGAAAATGGACTCAAGTTGTGCCAGGGGAAATTGAATTATCAGGGTTTAAGTTAGATGTTTCTTCACTGAAAGGGTGGTCAGGTTTTCGAACAGGCTGCCCAGGGCTGTGGTAGAGTCACTGTTCCTGGAGGGATTTAAAAGGCATGCAGATGTGGCACTTGGGGACATGGTTTAGTGGTGGCCTTGGCAGTGCTGGGGGAATGGTTGGACTTGGTGATCTCAGAGGGCTTTGCCAACCTTTTCCATGATTTCTCCAGGAAACCTCACTTCAGCCCTTCCCAGCATTGCCTGTATGTCCACAAAACCAGTGCCCAGTTTCACTCAGAATAAGGAGAGTTAAACTTGAAAACACATTGATTTTACAAGTCTTCCTGTAATATTAGAACCAAAGGTATGGATCTCAACATCAGCATGAATGAGGGTAAGACATAATTAATTAGCTCCAAGTGAATCAGGGTTGCAGTTTTACCCAGCTGATATAAAATGTGTTGTGATCCTTTGCCATAGATTATGAATCTGCTAAGAATTTGATGTCTTCAGGTATGCTTATTTAAAGTGGTAAGTGTCTGTTGTGAAAAGAATTACTCAGTACATGCCTGGAAATCTATTCAGGAAATAATGCTTAGTTAATGTTAGAAATCTACTTTAATTCATGATACAATTTGATCATTCTCTGAAAACATTGACTTTTAAAGAGGTTAAAATCAAACTAGAAGGTAAAATGCTTCTGTTATTTAAATATTTATAGCATAAAACGATTATTGTGACAGTAATGCATTGATGTCCATAAAGTAATATTTTAGCAGAAACTGAGAAACCAAGCTCTGCTATCACCACTGCATGAGATGGAGCTCAGCATTCCTGGAGATGGCTGAACACCTGCCTGCCCATGGGGAGCAGGGAATTAATTCCTCGCTTTTCTTTTCTTGGAATATAAAAATAAATATATATATATATATTGATTTTTACATATGCTGTGTTCCTATTCAGCTAAAAGAAATATGGCAGTGGGAGCCTCTGCTGACATTTACATGTTAAAAATATTTTTCATGTCAACATTAGCAGCGTAAATGCCTTGTTGCAGGACTACATTCACAAGGATATCATAGGGGCTGCATCTCCACACATTTTGACATTTAACTCAGTTGCACAACTGATGTAGATGATCCCTTTTTTTCTTAATATCTTGGGAAAAATCCTGATGGTGTGTCTAATAAAAGGGGAGTTACTCCCCAAAAAATGTTCTGTCCCATTTACCCCGCTACAAATAATAAAATAAATATGGCAGAATATTGCATCTCTGACTATTTATTATCTCTGCTGAAAATTCCTTCCTTCACAGATAAGCTTGATTATCTTTTGTCAGTGCCTCTTGGAGCTCTGGAATGGAATGGTTGTGTGTATGCACATTTTACATTTGGTGTGCAGAAAATCAGCCACCGAAGTGATGAGGGAAGGAGGATGCTTATTTGGTTCGACTCCTTGATTAACAACTGGAACATATTGCCTCCACTTTCTGCTTTGTCTCCTGTTTCTAGTGTGACTTTTGTAAATTTTTTTTCCTGTCTGTGCATGCCATACCTCATCCTCTACAACGGGCAGAGTATGGCTTGAGTTCTTTGGCCTTTTTTATGTCCTGCCTATTTAAAATGTGATGCCTTGTTATAACACTTGCTGCAGTGAAGTTCCAGGATTAGTTTCTGTCGCAATATTGTTTGTCTGCTGTGGGAGAGATGACATAAAGTCATGAATTATATACATTTCAGACCACTGTGCTATAACTACAACTCTACTCTTACTCCACCTTTGGTCCCTCTTGCAAATGCTTAAAAAGGTTTACTTGTGCAGGAAGAATAATATGAAGAATGGACTATTAGATAGAGCTTCAAATTAAGGGTAGCATGGAGTATATTGAATTTTTCTCTTTCATAGGAGCACATTAGTAAAGAGTCAATTATTAACTCTGTTACTTGATTTATTCCAGCATTTTGAATGTATTAGAGGTCAATGTATTTAAGCTTTTTTTTTTTTTTAATTATTATTTCAAGAGGAAACTTGGTTCTCAGAGGGTAAGTAGATTATAATAGATCCCAGCTCCTGGGCCCTTGCACGAGTATATCAGTAGGATTTATTGTAACTCATACCTTCAGAGAATAAGAATTAAGTGTAATTTTCTCTTCTAGTTAATGAGATTATATGCTGCTCAATAGGTATTTTCAGTGTGATTTGGCAGTTAATTCTTAGTGAGAGATCCAAGCCTTAGCTTTGTCAGTATGGTTTCTTAATTTCTGATCACTTCTTTTTGTGCCTTTCCAATTTAAAGTCACATTCCCAGTTTGATGAGATAATTTACCATCAGATTCAGTCTTACTTTCTCACTTGTAACAATATTAAACTGGGTGGGTCCAGAGAAAGCTCATTGAAGAGCTAAACAAAGACAGAGAGTTTGCAAAGTATAAGTTTTATTTGAGAGTTAAACAGGTAAATCATATATTGTCCCTGGAAGTGTTCAGAAAACATGCAGATGTGGTGGTTAGAGTCATGAATCCGTGGTGAACTTGACAGAGTTGGGTTGATGGGTGGGCTCAGTGATCTTAGGGATCTTTTCCAGCCCAAACAATTCTGTGATTCTATGATGCTGTGATTTTATATGCCATAAAAGGGAGTGGAACGAGGCACCACCACTAGTACTGCTGGGATAAAAGCTCAATGTATAAATGAATCCAAGAATCTCTAGAACAAGTTATTACAGAATGCATTGTTTATTAAATTAAACTTTTGTAACCTGAAAGGATTTTTATTTGCCTGATTTCATTAAGGTGCAATGATGAAGAAAGTTTGAAGTAATTTAATTTATTAACTGACTTACTGTTTACTTAGAAAGTGAGTTAATATGCTGATTTATTGAAATATCTGGATTTTTTGGTCCTCAGTTCAAGCAAACACAAACCAAAGCAGCTGCAGAATTTGCTGTATCTGCTGTCAGAACATGATAGAAGGTGTCAGACTGTTCCTGTGTCTTGTTTAGGCATGAAATGGGGACAATGCAGCAGCAAAGGAAAATTACATTTAGGGTTTTTTCATATATAAGCTGAGACCCAGTGTTGCTTTTCCTTTCCTGTAAGCCTGAAATACACCATTTCCTTACTGCCACTGAGCAGCAAACCAAGTTGCTTTCTAACTTAGGTCCAAATCATTTTTTGATAGATAATGCCCCTCTGTGTGTAAGGGGTTATTTGTGGGAAACAAAAAGTTTGTAAAAGATTTCAGGGTTCCTACTTAGGAAGGAGATCCAGAGAAAAGTAGAAAATTATAATAATAATCTTCATCTTGTTCTTCAGGATGTCCAGTTGAAAATATTGTTGTGCTGATTTGTGTCTGTCTGAGGATCGATTTTTTGGGGAAAAGAGGCAGCTATTGAGGACATGGATAGGAAATAGTTATTTTTTTTTCTTTGGCTGCTGAGTGCCCATGAAGGCTTTGGTATTGTGACTTTTATGATCTTTGAGCCACTCCTCCCAGAGGATTTATTTTTAATTTTTTTTTTTTTTTGCTTTCAATCAGAGATTTTCCCTGACCATTTTCCCAGTTACAGATATATTATCAGAAATATAATCCATATATTCCTGCAGATACATGTAGGGTTCGATAGGAAGAAAAATATTAGAACTGGAAATACCTTTGCATTGGTTTTTTTTGTCCTAATACCTGTTTGATCAGTGTTTGACAATCTTAGTGGTCCAAGAAACTGCAATATTGTCAGACTTAAAAATCTTCTACCTGTTGACTGATTATAACGTCTAAGGGAGAAACTGATATTTCTTCATAGTTATAAAGGATTTTTAGAAGCCTGAAAAGGCTGTTTTGGGAATCAGTATATTATTAAAAATATTCTGACAATCTATAAGTTATTTTTTTGAAATAAATATTGATCTGCCAAATAATGGGGGTTCTTTGTCTTCAGTTGTGACAAAAATTCCAACATTGAGGTAAGAATCAGGCTTATCTATTTTCCTGAGTCAGAACCTGAATTAAACAGAGGAGTGAGAAAATTACTGTAAATATATAGTAGAAAATTATTCCTCATGAAAGATTTAATTTAATTCATTCTCTGGAGAAATCAGATTGTCTCAATTTAGAAAGAAACAAGATCTTCCTTTTGGAATTTCTGATTCTGCCTTTGCAATTTAACTTTAGCCTGAGAATAGAACTGAATGAAATCTCAGAATCTCAAAAAACCACCTTCCTTATGAGCTTAAATTACCCTTATCCTCCTGTTACTTGAGGTAACTGTACTTTTCTGTACCATGAATTCTCAGAAGGGAAGAAAGAAATCTATTGATTCTGACACAGTAAATAGGTTTCTCATTTTGCTGGGTTTGAGCCCTACTGAAACTGTAGGCTGGATCCTCACCTGGTGTTATTCAGCATTAACTTCAAAGGAGAAAGAAGTCTTAAATTGCATCAGGTAGGGATCTCTCTTCAGGATAACAGTAGTATCTTACAAGCATCCAAGACACTTCAATTTACATATTATATTGTGCTGCAAATGGAAATTTCATCATGTAAATGGGAAGTGCAAAAGAAAATGCAGGTTGCTGCTTGACAATTTTACAAATAATTTAGATAATTATTTATTGCTGGAGAAGTTAATGTCAAGATTGCTTGGAGAATAAAGTGGTTTCTTATGTTATTATGGGGCTTGTGTCACAGTTGTCAGCTCAAGAAAAGTGCTGGGGTAATGGTGGTGTCCCCATTATCAATACTTATTATTTATTAAGACTGTCACTGCAAGTGGGGCATAACAAATATGAGCCAAGACAGATTTTCCCTGGTAAGACTTGGATGAACTCATTAAACAAGCCCTGCCTGAGCCAGAAATTGAAAATGAGAAAGGGAAATGGAAAAAGAGAGGGCAGGCATAGTCAATAAAATTATTTATTCAGAGTCTAACCAGCATATATGGGCTGGTGAAGAAGCTCTCCCTGGGCCTGAATGGAGGCTGGTAACATCACAGGTGATGGGGAGGAGAAGGGAAGGAACAAAGATGCTAATCCAGGGTAGGGATGCTTTTCACTGTGTCCTGAATTGGCTGATGTGTTACAACATGAACTCCTTACTAACTATAAACAACAACAACAACAAAGTGTCGCTTCAGTTTGGAGGACCAGAAAAATAATAATACAAATAATTTCACTGCCGTCTGATGCAAAAAAGAATTAGAGTCATAATTCATGGTCGTATTGCTGGTGATTTAGCTTTTTTATTGCTGTGTTTCCTACAGATAATATTCAGCCTGAACTCTTGGATTCATCAGCTGAAAGCTTTTGGGAACTGAGTTTCCCAGAATCATTTTTTAAAGTAATCACCAGACTCTATTCTCTTCCTTAATTCCTGTGCCCCATATAATTTTGAGTTGGTTTGCATGGAGAACCTGTTCTTGAAAAAGACTCTGAAATGAAAATATTATTACTATTCCAAAATAATTTCTGAATGATAGTGACTTTATTAAATAGATGTAATGTATATTACCTAAAACCAATTATTCTTGAACTTGTATGACTGCATGAAGTCATATATGTGTGATTCTGAAATATCATTGCTCGTCATATTCCCTATGAAGATTAATCTTGTGTATAGAAGTAAGACAGGCCATCAGAACAATTATAACTATTAGAACTCTTTATCTATTGTCCTGGAAAAAAAATTGCCAACCATTTACAATATAGTGGTCTGAAAAGTTTGACTATTGGCCTCCACTTCCCTCAGAGAAGTGGGAAGAAGCTGCCAGAATTCAGGGTGCTTAGAGAAAGCAGGTTTTTTAAGAGGGCTGGCCACAGCATATTTGAAGGTGATTGTGAGTTTCTTTTCAAAAGGCCCCAGGGAAGCTCATGAAGCACTTTAAATAATTCACATGGCAAAAATGCATCCAGAGAGCTTGAAGTCAATAAAGCCTCCAGCTCCTTATAGTACTTTGTGACTGAATCCTAGTAGATTAATTCAAGCTCTCAGAGGCAGAGACACCATATTCTCAATGTGCTTGGGTGCAAATGTGAGATACCATATGGGACTTAGCCCCAAGAGGGAGGACACAATAAACCCACAGTCAGAAAGCTGAAATAAGAAGTAGGATTGGTTTCTTTGGCATAAATAACACTTTTGCTCCCCTGCATTTCATGAGCCTAAATTTCTGATGTGAATAATTTGGAGTAGAAAAAAGTGATAGAGTAGAAATCTGTGTGGGATGGAAGATAAATTTAGGTCTGTAATGAGGGACAGTTTGAATTATGAGTCCAGTGTATCAGCTGTAAAGACATTTTTCTTTGCTGCTCAAAATGCAGAAGTTTTGAAATGTTTTCTACCCAACACTGCTTCTTGCACTTGTTGTGGATGTTATGGGTTTCTTAAAAGGAAAAAGTCTGCAAATGACGTAAAAATCTTCAAACAGAACACATGAATGGTTTCCTACAGCTTATACTCAAGGGAAATGAAGCCCAGCTCTAACCAAGCAGTTATTTTATATTAAAAATTTAACATTTCAGCAGATGCAAAGAATGTACAAGACAAATCTGTACGTAATTGAAAACAATTTTTTTTGTTAGAATTAATATCTAATTTTGTTCATTTTCAAAAGCTTGTCCAAATTTACTAAGAAAAGAGGCAACTTTCTGACTAATTAAAAACCTAATTGGAAAATGGTGCTTGTTTATCTGTGTTTTTCACCTTTCTGTACAGTTTAGCCAAGTTGGAAATACTGACTCTTTGAACAGAGGTGTAATGCTTTCATGCTACCGCTGGTTGTGTCAATCATCCAGTTACCTCCAAATTTTTGAAGGAAAGGACAAACCCTGAGACAGCACAAAGAATTAGGATGTGGAAGATGTGATCATTGCTTGTAATTTGGGCTACTGGTTTTTGTTAGAGAATTTGTTAGCAGACTGCACTTGTTTAAAGTGGAGGTGGAACTGGAGTTGTTCAAGGTGTTCAAGGCGAGGTTGGAAGGGGCTCTGAGCAACCTGGGCTAGTGGATGGTGTCCCTGCCTGTGACAAAGGGTGGAACTGGAGGGTTTTTGAAATCCCTTCCAACCTAAACCATGCTGTGATTCTGTGGTTCTATGAGTATGAGTGACTATTCCATGCTCATAGGATGCAGGTGAAGAAGCAAGAAAAATGGTGGCATGGCTGAATAAAGAAAGGCCTTCAAGAAGCAGGGTGGAATAAATTTCAAATACAGTTTTGCGAAAAATTACTCCTCTAACTTCTCTCTCCAATTATTAGTAAATTAGTAATTATTCCATTTGCAGGGATGGCTGGCTCAGGGGAGCTGAAGTTTTCAGTGCAAAGGTTCTTAGCTGAACCTTGTACAATCCTTGCTGTTAAAGTCCCAGGCTTGTCTATACAAGTTAAATTTATTAACCCTAGAGAAATTTTCTCATCTTGTATCCTTTCCTATTGCCTCCCACTTCTACAATTGTCAGCTTTTTCAGTTATCCTGTGGTTTTTTGGGGAAAAAACCAAACAACAAACAAACTAAACAAAACAGTGATTTGACCCCTACCAAAAGGCAGCATCTTCTAGGAAGAGACTACAGAGAAATTTTCTTATAAAGGAATTCTCTCTCCTGCTATAGAGAAATTCCCTTTTAAAGCCTGTCAGTGTTTGTTTCTTATGCAGCTGGGGAGATTTGTTATTAAGTTAGTAAGGAAATATATGCTGAACCCTGAGATGTTCAGTACAGAATCCAGTGTCCTACAGAACACAGCACTGGATAAAAAAGAAAAAGGTGCAAGAATTTCACATTAGGGAGAACTGTAATAATCTGTCCTATACCTTATGTCTTCTGCTAATCTCTAATATTCAAAGTTACATTAAAACTAAATGATAGCTCTTAAAAACCTCTCAGAACTTACTAAGAATAACTGCTGCAGCTCTACATAATTTTTGTATTGTTACCAATGTCCAGTCTTACAGATGTCCAGTCCTTATTTCAGTCTGTTAAACTGGAAGTGGCTTTGTTTGGCTTTCAGTAATGCTTTGAAACTGATGCTCTCTGTTGCTTAGAGCTCAGCTGGGCTCCTCTTGTGCTTGGAGAAAGTCCCACCCATTATCATTCAAGTGACTGTTAACCACCACCTTCTTCATAAAGCTTTTAAATGATTAGATAATTTAGTAATAGGAAAAACTTATTTGCTTGGCATCAGATTCCCCTATCTTTTTGTCCTGCATGGTGGTTCACGCTAATGTGAGAGGTAAGGAAGGGAAAGTCTGAGAACAAGGAATGTAATTTCATTTAACTTCCCACCGAGCAGTGCCAGGAAGATGTTAGAAGCAATAGAATCATGACTGCCAGAAGCCCCACAATCTTCTTCTTCTGTCCTGAACCTTCAGTGTGACTGTAACATACTGATGGGTCAGGTCCCCAGCTCAGCTGGGAGGTGGAATGTTCAGAAGCTGTCACTGGAACTGAAAGACTCCTCTCTCTGTTTGGCTCTGTCCATCCATCCACCCACCCACCCATCCATTCCCATCTCCGTATGGTGCCAGCAGATGCTGAAGTGAGTCACAGCCTGTTTCCCCCTCTGAAGGCACAGTTGTGCTACTGAAGGAATGCAGAGAGCACTCTTGGCACAGAGGCTTTTCAAGGCTGGCGTGGGCAACAGAGCCCAGCTCAAAGCAGAATGAAGCACAGGTATGACTAACAGAGCATCCAAAACTGGCCACAAAGGAGAGAATGCTTGAAGCAGTTATTGGTATCAAGTTGGGAGGATATCAAGTCAGTTTGTTCCCTTTTGGGAATGAAGGCAAACACCACGACTCAGGGATTGGCAGGATTTGAAAACTGAGGCTACCTTTGGCTCCATCTGTCTTGGATTCAGTGACACAGCATCTGGCACTGTTCCTCACAGTCTGGAAAGCTTGCCTGCTCTGGGTAGAAAGATGGAAGTTAAAAATATCCAGACTATCCATGAATTTCCCAGAAAACCTGCCGTATGGGGAGTAAAAGAGATACCAAAAATGGAGTGTTTTAATGGCACCAGACTGATAGTTTTGACCAAGGAATATTAGGTCAATTATAGGAAAGTAGGTTGCATGAATGTGGTGGCCTTCATTTAAATCTTTTCATAGCCAAGAGGCCATTAAACAGTCAGCAGGGAGAAGGCTAGAATACACCAGTCATGCCTGAATCTTCAGGCATGAAATCTGAGTTGGAAATCCTTTATGTGTGAAAAAGTCAACACCCAAATTGCCTGTTAAGAACAGGCCTGCATGCATTGGTGCCAACACAATACTCAGAAAGGAAATCTGAGGGAGCTGGTGGTTCTTAAGCATCAGAATGCAAGAAGTGCTGGGGTCAATATTAGATGCTCATAATTGCAGACCACTGAGAGTTCCAGGATGCTAAATACTAATTCATCAAAGTTGTATGTAATAAAATTGCTGTGTAGGACTTTATTATAGACCACCTAATCTTTCTAAAGAATGACCTAAACTACCACAAAAACTGTGTTACACTGAACAATTTTAGCTGATGAATATTAATTTGACATAGCAACAAAACCCACTTAGTTCTCAAAACATCATAAATACAGCAAAGTCTGTATCAAGGGAAAAGTTTATTTTTTTCAGTAAAAAATTCATCACTAATTTAAAGTACAAAACCCCTGCAACTAACCCATGATTATTGCCTGGGCAGGTTTGTTTTGTGCAAAGAATTTGTGGCTGACAACAAAATGTGGGAATGCTCAAAATTAAACCAAAGGAGGTGGGGGACTACAACAGGCATTAACATTAAAAAACTGTGATACAGAACATCTTAAAACCAGACTTGCCCTCCCCCAGGTGTGGGGATCATAGGAAGGGGAGGACTTGTGTGAAGAAAGAGAAGAAGGGACAACTGATGATGCAGAAGGTGAGGCAGCAGCTCATGTGAGGTGCAAAGGAACTTCCAGTGGTGGTGGCAAGAGTATAGACAGGTTGTTGCTTTGTGCAGGTAAAGCTTGAGAGTGGAAATGGGAAAGAAGATGTCAGTGCATATGTAGGTAGAGTGGCTAGATGGTCATTAATGACAGGCACCTACTGAAACCACCCTAGACAGTGTGAGAATGAAAAAGAGGCTGCAGGTCCCTTGTCCTTTGTGAGCTACAGGGGGCTTATCCCTGCTGTACAAGATGATGGATCTTTCCTCCTCTAGAAGATGGAAAGAACACTTGAAAATCATAATAAAGTAACAAACCAAGGTAACATATCATAAGAATTAAAGGAGTTAGACAAGGGACCTTCTGAATCATGAATGTTTGCTAGTAACCAAGTCTGAATTCCAGAATTTGTGATATTGTTAATTTCAATGTTGAAAAGGGCTAAAACAAATTAAATGGGGAAATATATTGCATCAGTGTGTTGATTTATTCTAGACAGAGTAACATAACTGGTAAGATGTTGAAGGAGACACCATCAGCAAAGGACTAGAAGGAAAAAGAAACCATGAGATTAATGTGAGCAGAGCTTCAAAGAATTTCGAGCAAAACAAGACCATATTTTGACAGAATTTCAGGTCTAGCCAAAAAGATCTGTTTGTGATAGAGAAACTTGGATTTTCTCAGAGCATTTGACATATGACTGTCTGATATTTGAATAAAAGAAACTTTTCATACATAGAACAAACAAAGAACATTAGGTGGATTCATAACTTCATAACAGAAATATCTCAAATTAAGTTCTTAATCGGGAGATGTCATTAAAGAAATTGTTTCTCGTGGGTTCTAGTCCTATGTCCAACTACCTAGAACTTGTGAAATCATGAGTACAGCAGACAGATTGCTGGGATAGAAACAATGCTGGCATGATCTGAGATGCCTTAGAAAATGGCCACAATTCACCAGAATATATTCTGATATATTTTGGATGCAGTGATACATTTGGGAATACAGAACTCATGTTTTTCTGCAGGATTTGAGTCTCTTGGAGAGCAGAAACATAGAGATTTAAGAATTATCTCAAGCAGTCTTCTCAATTTTCATTCAATGATTTTTAGGCAACAGACTGCAACAGAGCTCCTTTTCTGTTTTGTTTTTGATTTTGTTTTGTTTTGGTACTCAGGAAAAATGTTCAGTCATCAATGAGTTCTTGAGACCTTGAGGTTAACTCTCCAGGCAACATTTTAAATGGCTTTTGTGCATTGGATCTTTAGATCCTTTTTTCATTGAAACAGTCTCAAAAGGAACTTCTTTTCAAAATTAGTTCTCCCCCATTCTACTCTGCTGTGCTTCATGGTATTTTATTAAATTAGTAATTTGTGTGTAAGACAGAACATTGTACAGCTAAAGAGCAGCCCCACTGAATTATTTTCTTGTGTAACTCTTCATGCAAAATGGGGCTGATGAAGGAACAGCAATTTGGCAGCCTCTTACAGCAGTCTAGAGGAACCATATAGAAGTAATGATCAGTCAAACTGCATAAATTATGCTTTTTTTCCCCACAGAGAGACGATGGCATTATTACTTACAACCCATAAAAAATAACCTACATACTGTGAAAAGGAAAAAAAGGAAAATAAAGCCTGTATGTCATGCAAGGAGAAATAATACTGACTGTAAGTAAAATAAAATAGGAGATAACCAAGCCTAGATAAATCCCAGGCAGATGTGAGAGCCTTTTGGCTGGTAGGTGAGCTTGACTCATATCTACTTCTTAATAGAAATGGTATTTATACTCCATCAGTCCATTCAGGTATTCTGGTAGACTTATTCCAATAATTCTACCATTAGAATAAATTTGGTGAAATCCTATCTTGTCCCATCTTCGTTGCTGAGAGATGCTGAATGGTGAGCTGCCAACTGGATCTCTGTTATAGTTAGAAGGAATTTTTTTTTCTCTCCTCCTATACTTGCACATTAAGGCTGAGACATTCAAAGGAATATGACAGTCAGCTATTCAGCTCTCAAACCTGTGGGAGTGAAATGGGATCATTTACACCTTTAATCCATAAAGGATATCTAAATGGATAGCCCAATGGGAACATTATTACTGAGATATCCTGAAAAGACAAGAACTTCCAAAGGTGTTTTGCAGTTATAACCTGCCATTGCCACTTTTAATTGCTTCTGTTCAGTTTTATGTGGAGGCTTATCCAGTGAAACCACATCAAGACCTATGAATATGGCAATTCTTTAAGTATGTGCTCAGGGCATCTAATAAAGCAATGCTGCTCTCATGCGGGCACAAATCTGAAGCACCTCTATTGATTTCGAGTGCTCCAGATTTAAACCTGGATGCCTGATTCTCATTTCACTCATACTGGAATGGTACAGGCCATTTCTCTTTTTAATTTCTCTGTGTTTGAGGGGTTTAGGTTTTTATCTGGCTGATTCCAGTGGCAGTGATTTGCCTCACACAGCAGGTAATAGGTATCAATACTAGAACAGAACCAATAACAGTCAGTGGAGCTTTGATTTCAAAGCAGCATCGGGAGCTGGTGCTGTCAGGTCTGTGAACACAGAACCTATAAAAAGATAGAAACANAGAAAGGAAGAAAGGAAGAAAGAAAGAAATGAAATCTGCTAAAAAGCCTGAAAAGTTTGTTCATATTTATGAAAGAGGGTAATGCTTCAATATTGTGTACAATTTCACCTGATTTTGCCAGTATCTTTGAGCTTAATTCAGTGTTTAACTCTATTTCTTTGACAGTGCAATTCTGTAGAAAATAATGAGATTGCAGCAGGTAAAATTGGATGTTCAGAGCAAGCAGTTTTTATCCTCTCCCTGTGTTTCAAAATGACCAAACTACTGCAATTGTCTTTGTGAGTCCGTGCAGAATGCGAATTAAGGATACTGACTTATCTTTTCCTAACTATTTCTTTATTCAAACATTGAAACCAGTGCTAATTAGTCTGGCTATATATATAAAACAACACTGTCCAACTGGTTTACTTACAGCTCCATTTACTTCCTATGCAAAGGACTCATTCTTGCCTTGATTTCAGCATGTGCATGTGCATAAATGTGGCTTTGCTTCCAAATAATTGTTCTAATGGCAAAAAAATCTTCACTCCAGTGATTGCCAGAGATTCCCTTGTGTACACAGCTCTGTATGTTCTGCCCAGATATGGAAACGTGGCTGTGCAAATGTTTTAGTGTTTTTTTGGTTTCGGGGTTTTTTTTAAGACGTGAAACTTGCTTGGAGGGGCTGTGGAGGTTCAGTTTTTAATTCAGCCTCTCGCCAGAAACAGGTCAGGACTGGAAGCTGTGAGCAATCCTGACAGTTTGCAACAGCTGTGGGTGAGGATTGAGCATGTTAAGGAAAGCTTTATTCCTCTATTCTCCTCATCCTGTAAGGCTGGAGCAGTATCCGGAGTCCTGTTTTATTTATTCTTTAGAAAATTAAGTGATGGACATGCCTGACCCAGCTATACAGCTGATGGATTTAGTAGTCTGAGAGGCAAAGTTCTCTCTGAGTGTGATACTGCAGCTCTCCTGGTGGAGACTGGGCTACAGCTGGGGAAGGGGAGATGAAGATTAGAGCGAACCCAGAGAGCAGAAGCTGCAAAAGGACAGAGGGAGGTATATAAGAAGCAGGATGAGTTGGTTATCCTATAACCTCATTTGGCCTCTGGAGGTGTCTCTCCACTGGCGTCTCTGTTGGTCACTGGGCTCCCAGGGTGGACAGTCCAAGCTGTTGCCTCAGGCAGATGGACCGTGGCCATTTCCATCTGAACTCTCTCTTAATGTCTCTGTTGCCTTTCACATCACCAGCCAGGAAGCAGCAGGATTTGCAGTTCTCTCCCTGAATGGGGGGATGTGAAACAAAATGCAGCAGCCCAAAGAGCTCAGCTGGAAGTCTATGCTAACTGTACCCCATAGGTGACTCTGACTTTTGGGAATCAGTATCTCTGAGGATCAGTATCTTTTGAGGATCAGTATCTTTTGAGGATCAGTGTATCCTGCAAGAATACTGATGGTAAATGCAAGAGATTTGGCGAATTGGTTGTAGTGACTCATGCTTTCCTCCCACCTCCTTCCCTTCCCCTCAATGAGAGTCCTTATCACAGTCACTTCATATTTTATAGTTATTTTATATGAGGTCTGGCTGTCAGTATTGGTAGTCCTCAAGCCTTTCTTTATTAACTGGTCTTTTGTACTATTGGGCATATTTTAAAACATCGGATTTTTTTAAACAGCATTTTTAAACATGATTCTTTCATCTTTTCCTCCAGGTGTGTTGCCTGAACTTGACATTTTGTTTAAGCTTTTCTTTTCTTACTCCAGTTCTCTCTACAAAACAAATTAGTTCAGAACATGGTTAATGTTATTATTATTCACTGGATACCAGGTGCTTTATAAACTCCAGCTTCTGGCACTATCCTGTTTTTACAGAGCCCTTTTCGTCACCTATCTAACACCACAGTTTAATTGGTTTCCAGCTCACTGCACATCCCTCTCACTCACACACACACCCACAAAACACTTCCCTCGCTGCACAGGCTGAACAGAAGAAATCCAAGCCTGCAGCAAAGCTGTGCCTGTTAGAGCCAGTGGACTTGGCACTGATGGGTATATTGATTTTCTACAACATCCAGGGAGGTAACAACAAACATTTTGTCATCAGCTGTACTGGGTGTTCTTCTCAAGTCCCTCCTGCACACTGCAGTCCAGGCTCTTAGCTCAGTGTGGGACTGCAGATTGCCTCTTCATTTCTGGAATTCAGTATCTTACCTGGAGTCTGAAGAATAATCTCTGCTTCTGCTGGAAATGCAACAGAGTTTGAAAAATACCTTTTTAAAGTATTCTTACTTGGAATACATTGTTGTACTACATGATTTTATTTGCAATCATTATTGCAGCTATCCTCAGAATTCATGTGATATAGAACATCACTTTTATCCTTCAATTTATGGTTAAAAAAAAAAAAAGGTCTTCAAAGCTACACAACATCTAGTGGGAAAGACCATTATGGTTTAAACTTCAAGATCTGGGATTAAATTATGTGTTTGGGTGCAAAACAGCAGCCTGTACCTGTAAGGTCAAGGCTAAAGCTGACATGTCATATTTTAACTTTTCTGCCTTGTCAGTGTTTTAAATCTGCACATCTACAGAACAGACAATTTCTGAAAAATTTACCTTAAAAATTTAACGCCTAATTTTCCCCACATATGTTGAGTCCTCACCCTGTTTTTTTTAAATACTTTTGTATGTTAGGAGTGAGAAATCTGGGAACAAAGGCCATGGAAAGGCTGTTTTGCAGTACAATAATTTTGGCCAAACCCCTGCAGCATCTTCCCTTCTAATTCTCCTCCCTTGTGCAACCATCTCTGGAATGCAAAGAGCTTGATACTTCCCTCTCTTGTTGCTGTTCTTATCTTAAACTTATATGTCCTGGGGCTCAAGCTGTGACTAATCATTCCATGGTGAGATATCTCCATTATTCTGCTGGCCCTGGGTGCTGGTCTGTCATATTTCCGATGCCATGGCTGGGATATTCACAGGTGACTGCTCTTGTCTGGGCATGGTAGAAACTCGTAGGCTGCTCCTTGTATTTGCACTCACTCCTTTCAAGGTGATGAATCTTTTCTGTCTAAACCAATAAATCACATTTGGGTTTTGCAGAGTACTGTTCCTTTATCCTCTTGGCTCTCCAGAGCACCTCTGATTTAAGTGGAAGTCCAAAGATATTTTATGATGCAGGGGGGCAGGTGAGTCACAGCTCTGCTGGCAGCACATCTCCCAGCTCAGAGGGTTTGAGGGCTGGGGTTTGGAGTGGGGAGCACTGTGCCACTTCTCCAGCCTGAGTATGAGCTCAGTACCTTTCTTCCCTCAAACAAGGTACAACCAACAGCTGTTAAATCCCAATGGTGAAAGCTTCAGTCTCATCTGAAAGGCTCTACTGCCAGGGCACAAAGCCCCTGTTCATGCCCCTTCTCACCTCTTTGCCATGGGTTTGGATCCTGTGCCTGCTCTACCTCAAAATGGTGCTGAACACAACCAAGGACTCCTTGGATCAGGTGCCTTTTATTACATGCTGGCAAGATATCAGACTATTGGAATTTGGGGGTTTTGTTGTTTTTCTTCTTTCCATGTAAAATTGGTTGTTAATCAGGAAGATAGAATAATTAAGACTGGAAGAGACCTTTAAGATCATCAAGTCCAAGATGGGCTAGATGGACCAGAAGCTGCAGGACAGGTAGGTTTTTTTTTCTTGTACATTTCTTGCACAAATATGTGGAATTTCTGTCTGCTGCTTTCATATTTGACATAGCAAATTTGGACTATAACTATAAGCCCTCACTTTCTCAGTCACTAAGATGAGTGAGTCAGCACTCACAACTGTTTTAATGGGAAACTGAATCAAAAATGGGTGATCTGAAATGGGTAGAAAGAGATCTTCTAGATATTGGCCTGTATCTGTAACAAATACAAAGATGTGGAGGGAAAATAGAATCAAGTTTTCTTGCTTATGTCCAATTTTCTTTGTGCTGCAAGATAAGACATTTCTTTGGGTGTATGTAGAGAAGGAGGCACTATACATATAACAAATAATTCATCTTCATTTTAGAGAGGAGTCTGGGGCAGTCAGAGGATGTGTGGGTTAAAGGAAGACAGTTTCTGTCAAGGACTTGATCAGCAAACAGTAACAATCAGAAATGAATGCTTTACTTTTGCAAGCCAAATATTAACACATTTATTACTGTCCAAAATTATTATGCAAAGGCTGCAATAATTGTGACTAATAAATACATTAAAAGTAATGGGCCATGATGCCTCTTGCCTTGATGATGATTTTTGGTGTCAGAGACTCTATCCATACTGCTTTTATGCATTGAAGTCCACATCTTTGTTTAGTTGGAGTCTAAACTGGAAACAAAATACTTTGCCAAGAGATGAATTCACTCTGAGAGGTGACTCCATTAGCCCTGATTTATTTGAATAAACACATAGAACAATAGCTGAGAACACACATTTTTTTTGTAGCAAATGTAATTATCCAGCAGAGTTTTTCATGGAGAGTAGTTGTCCTTCATTTAAGGCAAAGTGAAAACAGTGAGGAAATTTTCATGATGGATTTTTTAAAGGTCAGGGTGCCTGTTCTCCTCTTCATATATATATATATATATAAATACAGAGAAGCCATATATATACATATAATTTTTAATATATATACATATATATATATACAGAGAAGCCAGAAAAGCTGGCCAGTACATTTCTTGTATCAGTGAGGTTGTGTGAGGTTAGTTCATTAATACTAATCAATGAGAACACAGGCACTGATGTGGAAAAAGGGGCACATAAGGGTGTGGACAGACCATTCTGCAGAGCTGTTTTCTTTTTTTTTAAGAGCCACTTTTCCTCTCTCCAACAGCTGAAGAACACACATTTCCCCTCCTTTGAATGTTTCCAGGGTAATACAGCTGGACAGTCACTTGCTGTCAACTGTGATGCAATTTAGGTTTCTGATTGTTCTTTGAGGTGGTTTTAAGGAGTATTTCTGTGTGTAGAAGTGTTGTTAAATGGGTGACTAGCATTCCACCAGATGATACATGAGAGATAGTCTTTCATAATTGTTGAAGAGGGATGTAATTACGATCTCTGACAGAACATGCAAACCTGCAGGTGTTCCAGTTCTCTATTGAACTCTTTTTTAGGACAGTCTGAGAAGACACCTCTAACAGCTAATGTTGACATTGAGATTGTAACAGAGATGGTACAGGTCCTGATGCAGAGAGCTGAGAGACCTGGCTTGTTTTATTTTCCTCAAGAAAACTGTTTAGTCAACTTTACTAAGACTTACTTTCATCGTTTTGCTTTCACTTCTCTCTTAACCAACACCCCCTAATGAGCTACAAGCATCAATTCTGTTGATGAATCTTTAGGAGTTTGCACATTAATATGAAATACAAGGTTCAGTGTATAGGAAAAACTTCCCTAAGAGATTTACTCATTGTCTACCCAAGTGAGGGAGAGCTGTTAATACTTTTCTAATGCCTACTCAAGTGCAAGAGATAGCACCTATTTTTCCAAAGGGCCGTTATCATTTCCAAGGCAGTAAGGGCAGTCAATATCTGGAAGAAGGAGTGCTGAAACTGCCTCCTAAATAAATTAAGGATCAATAGTGTTTGGTGGGTGAAAGGAGGATTTTAATCTAAATGGAACCTCAGGGAGATTTAAGAAAAGGATTGAACATAAACCCCAGAACACTTTGCCAAGAAAAGCCTGTTTCCTGATATAGCAACCTGAGCACAGGGAATGGGCAAGGGAACATGTCACTGGGCAGGGGAGGAAAGCAAATGTCAACAGTCCATCAGACAGACCCAAAGAGGAACAGAGATTTGATCTGAGGATAATTAGGTTAAACATCCTTAGTTCTTTCACTTTTCTCCGGCCCCTTTCCCACATCTCTTACCTTTGTCTTCATAAATCTTTGTCACTGTGTTATTGGTTTGATGCTGGAGGCAAATTTTAATTGTATTCACCAAAAATGGCTCTGGGTGGGTCATAAGTGGAGATTTGTACGGTCAGTAAAGGGATGGATCTCCTTCCCCTATCATAGAGTGTGGCCAGTGTACATTCCTGCTGGATAGAAGGAGGCCTGGCACAGGAGTTAAGGGTGGATAAATCTTCCTGTAGTCACCAAAAAGAAGCTTTCTGGGTGTGACAATACATTAGAGAGTGTGGTTGTGACCTACAGATCTCAGCTGAGTCTGGAACATCTCATGGGAAATCTCTCCCCAGAGAATGGTCTTGAACCACAGACCTTTGTGTAGATAGTCAATGAAAGAAAAATTACCTTCCCCATATTTTGTGCTCGTACTCTGAATTGTGAAATCTCCCTGTTCCGGGAAGCTGTGTGATTAATAAAGGGATTTACAGAAATCCTTGACTAAATAGAATCTAATTTAAAATTTGAGAATAAATTTCACCAGCATTTGGACCAAACTTGAGCATGTACATGTTTTAATGAACTTACATTATGCATACATACTCTCTTGAATTTGACATTTTAAATTATATCTATTAAAGGGAAAATCTAAGACTTTTTTTTTTACTTAAAGTCACAATCACTTTCCATGCACATTTTCTGTCAAATCATTTAATCTTTACATATTGGGATGTGTCTAAATTAAGAAAGCGAGATCTTGATCTTTCAAATTTTTCTTTTTTTTCCTGAAAAAATAAAAAAAGTTTAGTGTGAAACTACTGAACAGCAGCTGGAACTGTGTTGGTAACAGATTTTTATAAAGTTAATTTAACTGACTGATTATGTGGTTATTTTTTAATTTTAGATTAACTTATTTAACCAGAATATTAATCTTTAAATAAGCATTTTCTCAGCTCATTTGAAAAGATTTATTTTGGAAAAAGTCTAATACTTTTTACTCAAATAAAAATTAAAGACAAAAATATGTGAAGATGTAGAAATGGCACTGTTGGGTTAAAAACTCAGAATTAAACTTCTCAAAGGCAGCGAAAAATTGATTTTAATTAAACAGTTCATCATTAATTCATAAGATCTAAATTAATCTAAATTTCAGTTACCCATTAGAACCCTGACCAGAAATTTATAGCCAATTTTATCAGAAATTTCCCTTAATTTTTTTTATTTTATTCTTTTATTGGTCTCAAGAGGTTATAACTGTCCAAAGCCAGACAGAGACATTATAATGAAAACATCTTTGCAGCTGAAGGAAGAAAAAACCACTTTTTGCAAATGCAACAGCATTATTTGGGCATGAATCCATCCCTCCCATTAAGAAAATGAAGAATAGTGCATTTTGTGAGGCAATTAAGTGAATTTTCTTGAATGATTCCCCTCAACACACAGGTAAAAGTTCTATGGCTTCTCTTGCAAAGCATCTGTGAAAGGAGCCCCCAGATCTTCTCTGTCTAAGAAACATGAGTGGATCTTTTCATTTTCACAGTTCTGTATAACACAAAAATCAGCCAGTCAAAAACACTCACACTCTGAGCTTCACACCGACAAATATTCTGATGGGATGCTAAGATTTCTAACAAATATTTTCTTATCAGGGATTACAAGTGTTGCCAAAAGTACTAAAAATGAGAAACTTCTTATTGTGTTACAATATCAGACACCTATTTTTTTCCTTTTTTTGCCAGAACATTTCCATCTCATGCAAAACTAACAGAGTTTGCAGTAAATATTTTTTCTTCCAGCTTCCTGTTATATTTCAAGCTGTTCTTCAGTTTCAAAAATCAGAGAACAAAGATATTGTTTCTGCAATCTGAAACTGTCAGGTTTTTTGGGCAGCTTGCGATGAATTAGTATAGTATAATATGTTGTAGCATAATATTTATTTTAGCATGGCATGTGATTTTTCATCTGATCTTTTTGACATTCTTACAGACCTTGATCTCAGAAAAAGCAAGAAGGCTATATCCTCAAAGGGAGTCAGGTACCTTAAGGTATAAATATATATATTTAAGCAATATATAAATATTTTCAGATATCACAAGTTAGGGGCTTTATTCCCATTGAAAGTAAGTGGTGGAATACCTTAAAAAATTGCACTCTGTTGAGAATTTCCTGTTTTCTGTAGGCTTTGTATGTTGTATATGTATATACATATTATATATGTATATTTGGCACAGAAAGAAGAAAAAAGAGCACACTGTAATGTGTCTCCACAGCTCAGTGGTTGATGTAGGATGAGTATCAGGTATTTATAATGTTTTGTACACAGTTAGAATAGGGAATTGGTGTCAAAAATGCACAGACAGCCTATGGACTTATGGACTGTGAACTGCAACAGGGCAATTCACACTTGTGGAGTTTGAGAATCTGGATCACATTTGCACACAGTTAGATTTTCTCTTTCATCCTCCTTTCTTTTCTCCTTTCTGCCTAGGGATTGTACCTGTCCTGTTAAAACAAGACTATCCCACATCTGAGTTGGTGACTGAAATTCTCTCCCAGCGTGTGGGAACTGCAGGTCTGAGCCTCCAACAGATGGTGGAAGAAATGGGATGATCTTCCTGAGCCCAGGCTATTCTATGATTCTATAATTCCATGAAATATTGCTTTGTGCCAGAACATGCTTCTCTTCAGCTTTTTCTTGCCTGATTGCTATCTTAGAAAGGTTTTCTGGTGCTTCTTCATTTCCTTTCCTTGTAAAAGAGAGATGACTATCATTGATTCTTTTACATGGACTAGAATTTAGGAGTTATAATAATGTATATTCATCCCATGGTACACAATTTCTTATTCTCACTCCCTAAGCATCCAGTGTTGCACTCCATTTGCAAACAGAATAATAATACATTAGTACCTGTGGTCTGAATGTCACGGACTCTCTTGTTTTCTCACTTTTTATAATACCTTATGACTTTTGGTACATTGGAGTTTAGGGTGCCCCCAAAGTGAGAACTTCTTAGTGTAAGGAGAAAGAGAGCATCTACTCTAAATATTGAAAATATGACCTTGGAAGTATTCCAACTGAAATAAAAAATATAGAACTGAAAACTGGTTGATTTTGAATTGAGTGTCAGATATATTAGAACTTCTAAGGACATATCTGCCTTTCCCTTCAAAAATGGCCTATGAAAATTCAAATAAACTAGGAGCAATCACTTCATTGATATTAACCAGCATAATGATTATAATCAACACATCTTGGAAACTGAAGGTAGTTAATAAAAAAGTTATTTAAACTAAAATGGAGGTTACTATCGATAGGTCATCTTTTAATTATGCATCATGAGGGAAGAATTAAGCTTTGTAATACCATGGCCTACTTTTCCAGTGAGGAGTAGCTGCTCAGTGGTCTGCTATTTAAAAAACACAAGAAGAAATAGTGAGTGATACAACCAATAATCCTCTAATCCAGAGTAAAATTATGATACAGGGCAAGCATTGGTGTCTGAAGTACAAGGCATTTCAAACAGATGTTAAGTCATTTTACCTCTAATTCTTACTCACTGTGGGTCAGTGATAAGTCAAAAGAAATTTTGGCTCTTCTGTAGCTTTCCATACAGAAGCTCAGAATTTAATACAAAATCTATTGATAAACTCTCTGTGCTCCAAAGCAGCACAATCAAAGATGGCATTAATTTCTGTCATGAGTCTTCTTTTCTAGTCTATAGCACATTCTTGAGGATGGAAAGTGAAGGAGGTGGCAACAAAAAAATTCACTGTATTGCTTTGTGAATTCCTCCCATTCATTATAAACTTCTGCAATAGATGAAGTTAAAAAAAAAGGTCCATAAGATTATCCTTTTCTGGAATATTTTATTATTCTGGAAGATCAAAATTAATCATCCTGTAAACCCAGATTTGTTTGTTTTCCAGGTACATGTTTCTGAGGTGACTAAAAAGTTTTGACTTGTATAAAAGATAAAGATGATGCTTTTTATTTGTTCCGAGGGAGGAATTCCCTTTTTTTTTTAATTTTTGCTAAGCATTAATTTTTCCTCTCATTCTCAAAAGGAACTTGTTTTTATTTTAGAGTTATCACATCCCAAAATATTGTGATGAAATCTTTATAAATACCACTCCGATAGATACAGTCCTTAAAGTGAAACCTGATGACTACAGTTCCCCTCCCCACCTACCCCAAGTTCTAGAATAAATAATTTATTTCATTATAGGTATTTGTCCCTGCTAACAGTTCAAGCACAGAGAGATCAGTCATACACTGGGGTCCCCTTGCAGCAGCATGGAGCACTTTTGTTAAATATTTAGGTGGTTTTGTCCTTGACAATTTTGCAGCTGTCAGTCTTTAAAAATCCCATTTGTATGTAGGAGCAGAGCAAGATGCCTCCATGGAAATGTGCTCATCTTTTCCTGCTAATGCTTCTCATTTAGACCTGCCCAGGCAAGTCTGTATCAACTGATTGACCAGTTTTGTCCCTTAAATCTTCTGGTCCTTTTTACATCTCGCTCTTTCCATTTAATAGGGGGAAAATGAACTGTCCATATGATATAACCTGCTCGGTTTGCTTTAATCATTACTTGTGACTCAATACTCTTCATTCTGGCTAAAACCAGAGCAAAAACTTCATTGTGGATCTCACCCTATAAATCTTTACTGTGTTGTCAGTCCCCTTTACTTGAATAGGGACCTGCTGCACGAGAAACCTCAATAGCCATGAATGAGGATTTGCAGATGAAGGTTCTCTGCCCTCCTCCTGGTGCTGAGGTGCTATTGATTTCCATCCCCCTGCTCTTCAGTTTGCAGCTAATGAGGGTTCTGATCAGCCAGTGTATTTTGTACATCCTTGTTCAGTCGATCGTCCCCTACCAGCGCAGTGTTAAACATCATTCAGGTGGCATAAATACATTGTGCAATTCGTGTTTCTGTCCTACTGTGCTAATTTGAGGCTGCCCGCTTCAGATGGCACGCTCTTTTACTTTTGTGCTGATGTATTGATCTTATATCAGTGTAATGAAATGAGAGATGTATTGTATAATTGCATTTATATAATTTCTGGGGCAGTATTAACTTTGTTAGGGCAGAGCACTTCAGTGTCTCACTGAAGTATTAATGTGAGATTGAAAAAATCCTAGTTCTGCTTCTGTTCCTGTTAATCATTTACAAAATCAGCCAGATTTGATTACACTTGGGTGACATACTCTTATTTCCATGGAAAAGTGTGAACACCATTCCTGGAATCTAGAAGCAATTAATTATTTTCCATTAAATATCAAGCTTCTGCACAATTTTAAGAATTCAGATCTTTCTGTTTAATTTCTCGGTGATTTTTTTTGTTTTATTTCAAGGACAGCAATTAGGTTTATAAATTCCTTCCACATCAACTTGATAAACTGCCTTTCTGCACTAAGCGAGCAAAATTACAGCAGAAATTAAATGGAACTGGTTTGATTCCTCCTTATCTTTTGAATAAAAGAAATTCAAAGTATTTTCTTTAACTAACAATGACATGTAAGCAAAGTTGTCTTTTCTTTTAAATTCAGGAAAAGAAAACAAAGAAACTTTGAATTGGCTCTATAATTGCCTAGACACATTAGAGGAAGCTGGAGAATGAAAAGATATTTTGGTCTGTTAATTAGAAAAGGTGGTGTGCCTTACCATCCACAGTCTCTGTTCCTGTTCCTGCCACAGCCTGCCCTGTAACCTTGGACACATAATTCCTTTCTGTATTTCAGTTTCCTGATCTGCAGAGCTGAAATCTCCAAGACAGCAGGAACACAGAGAAACCAACTAGGACTCGGGGTGTCATTGCACTGACATGAAAATGGACTCCCCAGAGTGCCTGGCAGTGGAAACCAGTTCTTTGTTTTTGCAATACCAGCCCAGAATTCCATACTCGTAGCCGAACTGAGCGACTTACCCTGTTTGCCAAGATCAGAAGGATTTTTTCAGCTGTTATTATAATTCTCAACCACTGAAGGTTGTTCTCTATTGTTAAATAAAAGGTGAATTTGAACACTCAGACCATGATTGCCCACACTGCATCATTAACAGCTCACTCCCCAGCTCTACCTTTTCCCCAGGCTCCTACAGGTCAGGATAACTCTAAGGAGAGAAAAGAAATCTCTACCAGTGGGCTCCAAGGTGTGAGTCATCCCTTCCCTCCTTTATCACATCCTAGTATTTGTGGATAAGAATCTCCACCTATACTGTTTTAACTGATCATATTGCTACAGATGTCAATTTTTTTTTGGTGGGAAATGAGAAGTTATTAGTGATACCTGTTGTATGCCTCAGCTTTTGTAGTCTGGAGGCCTCATCTTTTAATTGCTTTCTTTTTTTCTTTTTTTTGAGGTTGGAAAAATGGAGGTCAAGAAAACATTTTATGAGGCCACTGGATATGTTGGTCTAAGGGGGAGATGATTGTGTCACAGGCTGTATGTTCTGATGTGGTAAACATGTTGACTTCAGTATAAATGAGGATTTTTTAGAGTTTGGCATCAACTTGAGGCCAGATAAAAAGATACAGAATTCTGATATGTCAAGAATACCAATAACTTCTTCACAAAGAAACATTTCACATTATGACATGTAGACAATATGATATCTATGGGAACTTATTACCTTGAAGCCACCTCTGATAAGTTTAACATGATGCCCCAAATCTTCCAGATCAGCCATGGCCAAGTTGCAGCTGCAGGAGCATATTTAAATATTTGCACTGTTTCAATGGGCAGGTACTGCTTTGTCAATTCGTACATACCCAGGCCAATATGTTGGTCTATTATGTTTTTTCTTGTCTTGCTAATCCAGCATTTCATAATAAATTGTGCACCTATGGGGTGTGCTTTACCATCCCACAGTTCTGCAGCAGAAATTGGTGAAGAGATGAAAAGCTTTTAGTAAAAAAAAAAAAGAAAAGTAACGCAGCTTCAGAATTAGCAAAACTAATCACAAATTCATGGTGAATTAATCTAATTGTTTCAGCTTGGTAGCAGGGGAAGGGGAGGAGATGAGAAAATCAAACAGATTCATGTCACCACTTCTGAAATGAAAGGTTTTGAAGCACAACACTTGTGTTTGGGAGTTTATCTGGATTTAATTAAAATAATTCATGAGCATGCATGGAAAATATGAAAAACAGTAATTTCTTGCTGTGCCACCCCTGCCCTTCTCTGTGGTATTTGAACTAAAATCAGTTCTTTGAACAATCCTGAACTGAAAGCTGCACTGTGGAATTAGCCAAAGGTCTCATGCAGACTTTTAGAGTGAACTCGGCCCTAGGCTCCCAGCCCAGCCTGGGCAGTGACTCAGAACGTGGCAGTGGGCAAGTTTCTGCTCAGCACCCCAACTGTGGGGGCTCCCATAAAGGGGGGATCTCTGCTTGACTCCTGCTGCCAACCAACAGCCCCTCCATCAACCACACAAGGCTACTGGTGGCAATGAAATTGCAGTTTCTGTGTGCCAGTGCCTTCTTTCCTGTAACACACAGTAATAGAACTGTGGAATGGTTTTGTCCCACCTTGATGCTTCTGACAATCATCTGCTGTGCAAATCAACACAACAATGGGTTTCCAGTAGTGGATTCCCTGAAAGCTGCAATCATGCCTTGCCTAAGGCTACACAACTTTAGTTTTGTGTCCAGTCCAATTATTTGTGGGAGCTGGTCCTGCTTAGCTGCTGAGATCTCATCTCATCTCTGTGGTCCTGCTTAGCTGCTGAGTTCTCATCTGATCTCTGCCTGAATTGCTCCTGGCTGCTTTATATTGTGGTTTATATATATATGTATATACACATATATTTGTATGTCTGTGTGTGTGTGCAAATATCTATGTATATATAGAAATATCTATTTCTCTGAGAAAAGACCCTTGTTCAGGATTTTCTTGCATATCAATTGCTATCCTATTGTGTATAATAATAATAATAATAAAATAGCATTGAATAATATAGACAACAATATTGAAGAAAATCAACCTGAATTTCTGATTATTCTGATTCTCAGTTTGTATAATATTACGGAATGTTGATTAAATAAAGGTATTTTGTGTGTTTATTTAGTACAAGGGAAATGATTCCTTGTAGACTGAGCTACCCTTTCCTTCCACTTGTAATTGCTAAAAAATGGGCTGTTCAGACCTATTCTCTGTTTCTCTACTTAAACAATAAACGAGAGACATGCATACAGACAAATAAAGCAGTGCTTCAGTAAATCTTTGTTAAGTCATGGGTAGAATAGAGCAAAGAGAAGTTCAGGCTGCTATATGTGAGCCTACTGCTATGGGGCCAATAATTATTTATGAGGTAGAATACTGTGCAAGCTTTTCTGAAACTGGTTTTTTTGACAGTCACCATCTATCATTCCTCAGACACATAAAATTTAATCTGTTTTTGGCAAAAAAATCAACAATTAATGGCAGGAGAAAGCAGATAGAATGGAGCAAGTGAACATCTATCCTTTAATTGAGTAATAGTCCATCCACGACACATCCTTGCTGCTGAGAAATGGTCCTTCTGGCCTTGTCTAATGAAAAATGCTTTCTCTGCTGGAATTAAACATGTAGAAAGAAGTTCAACAATAAGGTATTTACTCAGCACTGCAGTGTGGGTGATTATCTCAATTTCATGCAGTGCCATGATAAAGAGCCTCAGATCCAGCATCATGCACAACCTGGGGCTCTTCTAACTGCAGAGTCACATTTTTGAAGAAAAGACTCAGATGTCTGACCCAATTTGTGAGTTTTTGGCTTCTTCTGTGGTCTTGATAATCTTCCTACTGAAATATGCAGATAGCAAATACATATTCTGGTGGTCAAAACCCAGATATGGCAATGAGACATTCTGGATTCTGTTCCTGCTTTAACTTTTTTATACATTATTTGATCTTTCATAAATGATTCACTGCCTGTAAGCCATTTTCTCTGTCTGTAAAACAGAAAATATGATGTTACAAGCTTCACAAAAGCTGCTCTGAAAGAACACAGTTACTTTTATTTGGTCCTGCAGAATTCATGAAATACCCACATACACTTGAGCCATCTCCTAGCACTTTGTCTACTAGCAATTTATGATCACAGAGTTACAGTTTCTAGGGGGGAAGACAGAAGGAATTGTTATTATTGGTTATCTACTTCTGTATCACCAGAGCCACAGCATACTGAGTGAACCACGTAAATCCCATGGCTTTTTCCTGGCCTCCTGCTTTGGTAGGGACAGGCTACCAAAGAACATTAAGTGTCCAAAGTTAACTCTCACTGCTTCTTTCTCCTCTTCATTTTCTACCACATCATCTCCAATTCTCCCTATATTTGCCTTTAGGGAAAAATATGCTCTGACTCCTATTTGAAATTTTGCTACCAACTACTTCACCTTGTGTCTTCCCTGATACTAAATAAAATTGCAGGGACTCATAAGTAACATTACTCAAAACCCCATGAAAGTCTAAAGAGCTAACTGTGGTATTTCTGTTTCTTAAATTATGCCTTCTTTTTCTGGTTGAAATACAAAGTATTTTGCTTGTTTTTCAAGGGGTAAGCAGCCATAAATGTGATAGCATAACTGAGAACAAACAGGACTCATTCTCTCCTTGTTATCTCTGCATGAGTTTCAATATTGGAGAGGATTTATGTTGTGCTGTGATTTCTCATTCACAAGGAGTTTCAGGAGTAGCCCATAAGGCCAGAGCTGTGATTTTCACTCACAGGGAGGGTTGTGTTTATGATTCAAATGGCAGCAAATGCAAAATCTTAAGTCAACACATGCATTTTACTAGGTCTATAAGAATTTTAAAAAAATAAATAAAGGAATGAAACCAGGGTAATTTTTTAAAGTGGACAATCCGTGGAGGATGCAGAGCAGCAAATGTTGCTCTTGCTGAGATGCCAGTGTTTATGCAGAGCAAGGTGATGGGAAAGCTGGTTCATTCAAACTCCTCTGAGACAACTAATCAGCCACATATCATCTAAAGTGCTCTGTCTTCCCCACCAAAATGGAAGGGATCCAATTAAGAGAGGGGGACGTTCTGCTGAGATTTCTTTAATAACTTTATAGTAGAAGGAGGCAACATATGGAGTTAGAGTCTAATGCCAGAGAAGAAAAATAGCAGAAAAGAAGAAAGCATATGATTTCTGGAAGCTCTTGGAAAATATACCAAAACACAGCCTTCAGGAACTCATTTTGTGGGTTAGAAAATGCGGTCAGGCTCAGGACAGAAGCCTCTCTTAGGATAGAAGGAAGGATTAACTGATCAGCCAAGGTTCAGCTCTTATCTTTTTCCTGGGAACAAGCCTTTAGGTCATTGGTGATTAGCTGTAGAGATGTCACTCAAGGAAATAGATGTTCCATTGCCACATGGTGTTTCAGTGACCGCACCAAATTGTGTCATGCTCCTGAGAGAACAAAAGAGGTTTGAACCATCTCCTTGCCCCTGCCCTGTGTGACCCATAATCAGGTAAGGAGGCATGGAAGGATGTAAAGTGGGAAGGGTATGATTATTATTTATTGGTATTAAATATTTGAATTATCTGGTTTATCTGTCACATCCCCCAGACTGAGCCCAGAACTGACTGGACCTGCTGTGCAGAGAGGGACAAGCCATATAAACTCTGCCTCAGTTTTCCTCTCTGTAAGGAGGGGGAAATTTATTTCTTAAGTGTCTTTTTCTCAGAATATTAACTTTTAAATGTGTTGTAAAAAAACATAACAAAACAAACAGCCTACCATTCACCCTCGGCTGCACAGATTTATTATCTGTCTAAAGAATTTGATGGGTGAAACTTGAAAAAAACCACAAGCAAATAATGGTGTTATTAATGGGGCTTCTCAAAGTATATTTTCTTGGCAATATACGTATGCCAATAAAGGTTAATTAAAATAGTAGGCAATCATGATCAAATGAAATGGGGTGTGTACTAATCTCATGCACTTGCATGAGAACCTAAAAAGCATATGACTTGAGGATGACAACTGAAAGCAAGGTATTTTTAGCCAGATTCAATAAAACTTTATTACACTCAATTAATTTGTGCATAATATGGAAATGAAACATTGGCTTTTCTTCCCATCGTCTCCATAGGAGGAATGAGGCATAATAACAATATTTCTGGTACAGAAATATGTTTATGAAAATTTGAGAGTATTTCAGGAATGAGAAATGTGCCTATTAAAGAAACAGTAGTATGTTAGTATCTTTATTCATCTTCTTTCTAGATCTCTTGTGTAGGACATACTACATAGCCCATCTCTGTGTGTGTGAACAGTGTGTTTGTGTATGTATAGACTGATACACTCAGGAAAAGGAGAAAGGAAACCTTATTGTGGTCTCAGATTTCTCAAGAGAGGCAGGAGTGGGGTAGACTCTGATCAATTCTCTCTGGTGACCAGGGACAGGACCAGTGAGAAAGGCCTGAAGTTGTGTCAGGGAAGGGTTAGTTTGGATATTAGGGAAAGGTTCTTCCTCCAGAGGGTGGTCGGGCACTGACCAGGCTTCCCAGGGCAGTGGGCACAGCCCCAGGGCTGACAGAGTACCAGAAGCATTTGGACAACACTCTCAGGGACAGGGTATCCTGTGCAGGGCCAGAAATTGGACTGGATGATCCTTGTGGGTCCCTTCCAACTCAGGATATTCTGTTATTTTATATTACATTTTTGGGTACTCCACTAGATAAGTGAGCATGGCTTGTAGCAGCAGAAGGCACAGAATGATTCCCTTCTCCCTTTGCCATCAGTGATAACCACTGATTTCACAATGTTCAGAGCATCACTCATAGACTTTTGGGTTAAACTATAAATTTTCAGGGGTGAAGGACCATCTCTGGCATCTTTTACTGAACGACTTCTGGTGAGACTTTTGCCACCTCTTTTAGGAAAGAAGTGCTCAGGTGCTCAGGAGGTCAAATTCAGGTGCAGAATAGAGACATGGATCAATAGGTTGGAACCTACTGAAGTCACTCATTAAAACAAACAAGCCCAAAACCCAGAAGAAAATTTTTCTGTCATCCTTGATGCAGAGTTCAAGAACAGTTCTAGAGAAGGAGAAAAATTACATTTTTTCTAATTTTTCTTACCAGGCGATTTTGCTCTTTGAAGATTGAACCCACTAAGAGCATTACATAGTTGTTAAGGATGCGAAATGATAACTTTTAACACCTGAAGTTGACAATATTATAATTTTATGAATGAACACCCAAACCCGGGGCCTTTCTTCATTACCCAACTGTCTTGATAATCAATGAGAGGCAGGGTTCAGATAGATTCAGACTCTCCATCTCCACCTGTTGGCAGGGCAGAACTGTATCTGAATGGTACAAAATAGTGGAAGATGTCCTTGCCCGCGGCAGGGGAGTTGGAACAAAGTGATCTTTAAGGTCTCTTTCAACTCAAACCACTCGATGATTTCATGATTCTATGAAAATTGCTCGAGGGAAATGTTTGAGATGAGAACACTTAGAGTATGTTGCTGTTCCTTTTCCTTTTTTTAAATTTTCCCTTCACTGTAGTAGTTTCTGGAAGCAAACTACTTATATCTCAAAATACCTGGGAAACTGCAGGGAAGGGAATGCAAATGAACTACCATGAAAACTGCAGTTTGCTCACATTAAGTTAACACATTGTAAAGATGTGGTAGTATTACCATAACTGTGGTTTGTTTTAATTTATAGACTTCTTTACATGCGCACTCCTGTGTCCCCAAGGGCCATAAAGCAAAGCCTGAAGAGAAAATAGAAAATGGATAAAATAGATCTTGTCTTCATTTGTGTCAGAATCACAATAAAGTGAGGAAATATTATCAACTTAGATGTTGTTTTCTTTTTATTTATAAAGCTTACTGTTTCAGTCTGTTTTAATTATCATCATAGTGTTTACTAAAGTGTGGTAGCACAGAGAAAGCTGCATCCCACCTTGACAGCCAGATTATTATCTAGTCCTAAATGAAAGACACTTCCTTTAAAACCAGTTCTATAAATAATTTCCCAAGCCTTTGTTTTTTGGGCCTTCACAATTATTTTTTCTAAGTGCATTTCTCTTTAATTTCATGAAAACTAATGGATAATTCTTTGTAGCTGGATGGAAAGAACTGAAAATTTCACTTACAATGCCGGGTAAGACTAAAAAGTGTTGTTTCTAGATAGATGTATATTGAGATGTTTCTTCCCTAGAGCAGGGGAAAACATGTTGAACTAGATACAATTGTTGAAAAACAATAACATCCATTTTTATCAACAAAATTGGTGCAGAATAGGAAAATGGAGAGGGAATATCAGAAAGCACCCAAAACAATGCTCATATTTTTATCACTGGAACACATCTAAGCCTTTCACATTTTTTTTTGTTTTAAATCAGAGAAACAAATAAACTAAAGTTATTTCATATTGGAATTGCTCTTTCTAAAACTCTCTGAAGGACCATATAAATCTTGTTAAAATTTGATTGAATAGCCATAGCTGGGTGCATTGTAATCTGCTCACAGGTTTGCAGTGTGCAGTTTCTTGTTGCGTGTTGTGTTTCTGGGAAACAAGGTCCAGCAACCAAAAATACCCTGATTTTAACAAATTCTCTCTGAAGAAATAACATATTGAGACTCACTGCTACACAAAATACACCGGGATGGGGCAGAGCTGCACTGTCTTGAGCAAAGTATTAAAAAAATTATAGAAAGTCCTTTGTTGCTTTTAATTAACAAACCAATCTTTGCGGTTTGCACAGGGTGGTGGTGGAAAAACTTGTTTAATTGGTTGGCAATGGTTGGATGTAAATAATAATGTTAATAATAATAATGCACTGCTATTATATGTAATTGTATAATGTATTGTATGTTATATAATTTAATATTATTAGGTAATGTTTTGGTATTAATGTTACAGCATTATAGTATAATTTTGCATTATTATTCCATATTATTGTTATTATTGTTGTTGTTGTATATATTGCTTTTTAATTTTGATCTTTCATAGTATAAACCCACTGAGGTTACTAAAGCTGGGGGTGTTTGATTGTTCTTTTGTTCATAGGGTTATCTTTAAATTATTACAAGTAAAGTAAATTACTTCTCCTGACCCTCAACCAAACTATATTTAATAACCAAAATATGTTTAATATTCCTTTATATATGTATTTATGCATTTACTATTCCTTTAAAATATTATATAGAATGAGAGTCTGTTATAGACTCTTATTTCATAAGCACAGAGAAACTTAATCAGTTATTGAAAGAGAAAAATAATGTGATCACGAAAACTCTAAGTACAGTACACATGTGATATATGCAAGTTACATACTGCTTACAAACAACTCCTGAAATATTAAGGAATATTCCTTACCTTACACATCATTACATATGAAAAAGAGAAGGGAAATGATCTTAGACAGTTCAGCTAGACAGAATATGAGCCCCCAGAAAAGTGGAAAGAGATGGCTCTTTATTGTTAAAGCTCATCCGCTCCCCTTGCAGTTCTTGGGTGAAGGGGAAGCCAGCCCAACTCTCTCCTTTGGCCTGTGCACTGAGGACAGTAGGTGGCTTGCTAAACAAAAAGACAAGTTTAATCATTTCAAGTAACTCACTCAATTTGCCCAGCTGGTTCAAAGGGTGGAGGTATGGTTGAATTGAACTAGAAAAATTTTCCTAAATTAAGCCTAGCATTACTGTGCTGTACTGATTTGGAGAATACAAAAGGGATTTTTTAATAATTTAACTGATGTAGTGCAGATCTGGGAATAAAAAATCTACTTTTCTGAGTGTCAGCCCCAGCAGCAGACAACAGAGAAGTCCTAATTCCTTGTGTTTATAGCTCAGCAAGCACAAAGGAGAAATTTCCCATTTCAGTATGCATCAAAAAGTTTGCTTAACAGAGTGTTTTCCTTTCCTTGCTCTGTGCTTGGGTTCAGTGAATAACAGAATATTTCCATCTGCATTGCTGATTTAGAGGAGTTCAGCTCTACAACAAACGACTGCTTTAAGAGCCTTTTTCACAGCAAGGAATCAACTGTTCCACAACTAAATAATTTTTTTTTAAACCTGACTGGTTTAGCATAGTTGGAAAGACATCGAAACTTCTCAACTTTGCCCAGCAATCTGTTAGATGTATAAATTCACAGTTTTCTCATAAGAAATCTATTACATGTGTCCAATGACCTAAAATGACCTGTAGGATTTGCAGAAATATATTGCTAAAAGCAGAATGGTTTGAATTGAAGTTGTTTTGGTTGTTGTAATAGAGAGGATCAGAAACATCTGGTTGTACAGTGCAGATGTAATGCTGGAATTTGTTGATATCTCTTTAATCAAAGGGTTACTTGGCCGTTAGGAAAGGCCGAGGGAATCAAGTCAGGTCTCAGCTGGGCTTTAAGATCTAAAAACTTTCATGATCATGAATCTTCTGTGATTTAGTTCCACCATAAGGGTGGAGAGAATGGTAACAAATGAGTTATGAGACTCCCTCTTTTAGAGCAATTTACCAGAAAATTCAGCAGGTTGAAACACTGAAATATAGGGACCCATTTTTTATAGGAAAAATTTTTCTTTTCTTTATAATTATGGTATGTAAAGAATATGCAAATTATATGACTGTAGAACAGATCCTGAATATTTTTTTTGTGGCACTGTTGAAATTGCCTACCCTATAAGACACTTGACATTTAAAACAAGCAGAATCTCCATCTAGAAAATCCCTCCTTCCCCTAAGAATTTAATAAAGATGAACCCTCAAAAGCAAAACATCTAGAATTCACTTCCTAGATGAAGTAAGGTTGCCTACAAGAAAACACCTCCTTTGACCTGCTGGCCTTGCTTCTTTTTATACAGTCCATGACACAACTGGGCTGTGAGTTCACAGTGCCAGCTCATGTCCAGTTTCCATCTTTCAATATCCCCATTCCTTCTCCACAGAGCTGTCCTCAGTCCATTATCCAGTCCATATTGATACTTATTGCCTTGGCCCACGTACAGGACTTTGCACTTGGCCTTGTTGAGTTTCACAATGTTCACACTTCTCTGCTTCTCCAGCCTGTCAAGGTCCCTCTGGATGGCATCAGTCCCCTCTGGAGAATCCACTGCACTGCTCAGCTTGGTGCCATCCACAAACTGGCTGAGGGTGCACTCAGTCCCACTGAGTGGGACTCAGGGACACTGGACATTACAGGTCTCATTTCTTCACCCCTGAGGGACACCACTTGCCATTGCAGACATGGACAGCAGCATTTTGGATGTGGCCATCCAGACAATTCCTTATGCTCCATCCATCAAAGCCACATGTTTCCAATTTAGCTCCAAGGAAGTTGTGTGGCACCGTGTCAAAGGCCTTGAAAGAGGCTCAGATTTCAAACTGGCAGCCTGAGAGAGCTGGAGGGCTTAGGGAATATGCTGGTTTTGGATATGCACCCGAATTAAGAGTAGCTGTAGGTGCTTTTGGTCCACAGCTTTCCTAGCATTAGTTATATCATCCTTGCACAGGGCTGAAGGGAATATATGTTCTTATCTCTATTTTACAAATATTGAAAACAAAGGCACAGATTGTGATTTTACAATAAACCCAGTTATCCTCAACTGATTTCAAGAGGGAAGACTGGAAGATTAAGCTTGAAGAATCAAAGTTGCAAAAGACCTCTAGGCTGGATTTTTTGTGTGTGTTTATCACTTACCATTTATGAAGCACTTTTGAGTGTCTGTCCCCAGTTGCTGGTAATAAAACACTTTTAGAATGCCTCATTTAAAGGATTTGCCTACAGGAACGTGGCCAGCTTGGAATAGAGAGGGAACTGAAGCTGGTTCTCTCAGGTGCTTGCTCTGTTCTCTGCCACAATAGCATCCCTTTTTATGGTTTCTTTTTTTTCCCTTCCCAGACCTCTTACATAACCCCAGAGAAGTACCCATGGAGAGGTGATCAAAGAGCAGTGAGAATAACAGCATGTGGAGTTTTTTTTAATTCCATGTCTGCATGCTGATTTCAAAACAACATGAAAACATGTTTCAACAGATTCTGCTTGATGGGAGAAATGAATAGCATAAAATGGATGGAGGAGATACCTATTCTTCAAGAGGCTGATGAAGAGAATTTTCTTTTCCATAGGGGAAACTTTAACCTACAAAATTGAAAAGTAAGTAGAGGGAGCTGTTATTGCTGGAGATTGCATATCTGTCTTTAATTGACTGAATGTTCTCAGTGGTTTCACAGATATGAATTTTACTAGCCCCGAGAGACACTGGAAGCTAAAATATTTCTATAATGCTTAAATATAGCACTTAGTTGCATGTATTTAATGCTCTTTAAATGAAGACTTCAGACTGCCTGTGCTTTAAGCCTCACTATTCTCCAGTATTATGGGGCCATTAAATCAAATACCTTTGGACCTCTAACTCTTCCTCATATCATGTGCATTGATTTGTAAACTCATGCAATAATTCTGTAGTGTGTATGCAGTTTTTACTTTCTTGATGGCTCCCCTCTGTTCAGTTTTCATTGTCCAGGAGGATGGATTTGTTTTAAATGCCATGTGTGTTATCGGAATGTATTATGATGCTCCTGAGAAGCCTGGCTGGGATAAGGTCCCCCCGAGCTGCTTTTTGTGCCATGTTCTGAGTGTTTCTGACAAGGTGCTCGGTTCACTCACTTAGAGATCTCTCTGAGTGTGTATCTTAACTGATGTTTAATGCATCCTAATAAAAAATCAAAGCACAGGAACATGAAGCTTGCAGTAATCAGTTTAGTTTACTCGCACTGCCATCAGGTACCTTGACATCTTTGCTCGTTGCTGTGCGTGCTGCAAGACTGAACATTCCCATTGGTAGCAACAAGATGGATTCAGTCCCTCACACTGCAGGAATTCCTCAAAAAGAAAAAAAATTCCATGATATTTTTGTATAATTCCTGCAAATATGTTTAGCCAAATTTTAGCTTACCTCAAAATTAGGGGCTTTTTTATTTTTTTTAAATAAATGTTCTTTTATTCAGAAAGTATTTGGTTTATTTCTAGTTAAATGGTTCTTGTTTTCCTTGGTTTGATTTTCATTACATATTTCTGTTTTACTTCATAGAGCCATACACTTAATTAAATTTACTGTCAAAATTATATGTACCTTAAGTAATGCTCTTCACTGTTGACTGAAAATGGAAACTGGTAATGCTAAATAGGGGAAGAATGAAGGGTGTGAATGTAAGAGGAACGAGGCAAAGTTTGCCATGCTGTCCACTAACATACTAGAGAAAAGTATATTTATTTTCCATGAAAATTAGTGATTAAAAAAAACAATTTCTGCACTGAGATGAAAGCATGAGTTTTAATGATTTAAGAGTTTAAATGATTTCTTTAATGAAGAAATAATAATAATAATAATAAAAAAATATACCAGCTGAGATGAACTTGTCTCTATCATGGACATTTGTCCTGGAATAGATAGCTCTGATGCAGGACAAGTTTTTAATTCCATTTTCCCAGCCTACGATGTCAGTACACAAAATGCCAAATTAACGATTAGTTGAGTTTCTTTCTTTCTTTTCCTCTCTATATATTTGTGTGAATACATGTTGACATATTTATATCTATGCATATACATAAGAAATAAATGCACTAGCATGTATATAATATATTCTTTTATACATGAAAATATTTATTTACGTAATTAATATTTTGACAACAGTGACAAAAAAGTCTCAACCTGAACAACTTTTTTAAAATCAAGTTCTTTGGAAGCTGTAATTTTATTTTCTTCTTAAAAGAATTGCAAAGACTTGTTTGTTTGGTTTTTTTCTACTAAACTTATCTGAAAGACACGACCTGACTTCATAAAAATTGAAATTATAAGAATATATAAGCAGGAAGCATAAGCACATGAGAAATAAGGCAGAAATTTTCCTTGTCTACATAGACCTATTAATGGGATATAAGGAAAAAAGATCTAGTTGGGAACCAGGTATCTTGCATTCACAGTGATCTGATGACATGGAACTGAAAAGTACATGCCTTTCGGGGAAGAAAAACATCACAGTATTTCAATTAAAAGCCTTATAATATTTATAGCTGACTGATAGGGTGCCTTATGGTGTTACCCAAGGTGGCAGAACCAAAACACCAGGGGTGTGATGTCCCTGCCATTGAAAACACATATCACAGAGACAGCTGCCTGACAGGAATGGATTCAAGGGTCTCACTCATATTTTTGTCATTTAGGGCATAATCTGTGATGATAATGTACTGATCAAAGTTTGAAAACCTCAAAGACAGCCAATGTGAACATAGAGCTCAATGTTCACTGAAGATCTGGACATTTCTGGTCTAGGCAGGTGAGGGTTTTTGTCCATTCCATGTGCTGATGAAAACTGTCTTTCTTAATTTATTTGTTCTTTATCACATTTTCTTGCCCCCAAATCTGCCTTGTGCATGTCTCAGCCCAGAAGCAGAGAAGAGATTTACAGCACTGTTCATTTTGGAAGGCGTGAAGAGAAGATCACGTTTTTTTATTCAAATATGTAAAATGCATCATTTCCTGCTTGGGTATTGATGGCAATTTCTGTAGTAAGACAGGTGATCATCTCATCTTTCATCACAAAACAGCTCAGTGTGGACTCTGAGGTGTGAAACTTTCCTAGCTCTGTGTTGGTTTATCAATAACTAAAAAGGTAAATATTTGAAAGATGCTGGGGATTTGTTTTAATCAGCAATTTCTTCCTTAATCTAATTCTTATGTTTGGCTACGACAGTCCTATACAATTTCTTCTTCTCATATACAAGAAACTTTTAATTCTGGTTTTATCCTGGGAGCACAGAACTTACGCTGTAAGACTTAAATTCCTGGGGCCTGATTGTAAGAAGTAAAAGTTCCTGCTTTGTTAGCAACACAGTTTTCTTCTCATCGGCATACTCAGAATACCTCTGACAGGGATTTGTTCTCTTGATGTTTTGAGATTTAAAGTTCATGGCTACCAATACCTGTTCTGTATGCAGGGAAGCCAGATGGAGCCATGACTCATTCTAAATATTTCTTTTGAGGTGAGCATAAGTGAATTGCTTTTCAGGTGGAATCCATCAGGTCCCCGGAACGTGTTCTTGTCTACAAATTCTTCCTGCTGCATTATGTTGCTCTTCTTCAAAATGTTAAATGTCTTGATTTGCATTTGCATGAGCTGATTGAACCCTTGTTCTTGTTTCCATGCATAAGGGTTGCATTTTATCCTCCCTTTTTTCCATTGTAATTTTTAGTTCATGTTTCTTGCAGAGGCATTGTTATGTGGGCTTAATTTTCAAATAATTTTCCATATATTTTCCATAACATCTTTTTCTATTGTGACTCTGAACTGTGATAAAAGTGGTGGTTTTATTTTCTTTCCTTCTCATTTAATACTTTGCTCACCTCCTGAAATCTCCAGTTGCATCTTTTGTTGGAGGCTGAATGAAATGCTGTATTCATTTGGAAAATTATTCCATGCAATAGCTGTGACAAATAGTTTTTTCCAGAAAAAAAACCACAAAGAAACAGTATAGAAACTCACATTTTTATCAAAGCAAAATTTTCACTGGTTACTGATCCGTGTGAGAGGTTTCAGAATAAAGGCTCCTCATTTTTAGTAAAAAAATCCATTTTCTGGTCTCTGTTATGACAACCCACTTAGAGGTCAGTATATTTTTAAAATAGATACATTTTAGGAATAACTCCTATTATAATAATTTTCTGTCTATATTTTTTCTTTATAAATTTGAGAATTTACTGTGCTGACTTGTTGAAATAGGATTGACTAGAAGGTTTAAGAGTGAAGTGGGAGAAGACACTTTGGTCCTTTTACCCCCATACTAATGGCAGAAGACTGAAGCTTGTTTGTGGTGTTTTCTTGCCTGTTTTTTGTTTTGGTTTTTTTTTTTTTTTTTGTGGGTAGCAAATTCACTATTCCAAGCTCAGATAACTAAATTAAAACATCTCTTGGCAACTTTCCATTGTGACCTGATGTATTTTAAGAGCTGGCTACCCTTACTGAAAATTCCCCTCTGGAAGGTGGGCCAGGTGTGCAAGTGCTTAATGCAAATATGATTGCAGATTTTGGTGCCCATTCAGGGTGGCCAGTGGGGATTTATGAACAGCTCTTTATACCTTTAACCTCACCTTAATGTGCTATACATCGAAATGGCTCTGTCCTACTCTGTCTCTCCAGACACCAACGCACAGTCAACAGACCAGTCACATCACAAGTGATCTGAGCTGTGCCTTGCAGGCACCACTTGTCCAACATCCAGCAGCTGCAGACAACCTGTGATGCCTAAAATCCTAATTCCTTACACTTAGTGGTACAGGGAATTCAGAATCATGAGCTTCAAATTCATGGTCCAGCGGAAGGGAGTTGGAATGAGATGGTCTTTAAGGTCCCTTCCTACCCAACCCATTCCATTATTCTATGATAAGCTGACACAGTATGAGACAAGGTTGGACTTGGAATCACTTTGCAGACATGATTAAGGTGGCTCATTCTGACTTAGACATAGTCTGGAACATTATAGTGACATCACATTTGGGTGATGCTGTGCCAGACAAACGTATCTCTCTTTTGGATGGGACAATCTTTGTTGTCAACATTTGTGATTCATCACTGAATGAATTCTGACTGCAAACATCAGTGTTGAAACTACCTATGGACCCTAAAACTTACATGCTGCTTCTCTGTACCACCTTACTTTTCTTTACCTTTCCTTGCATTTAATGAGACTGCAAAGCAAGCAGGAAGATAAATTATCTTCATTGGCTTATATATCTAAGATAGAGGGCCTTATATAAAAATTATGGTGGATGTATAAGTGATTGATTAGCATGTGCTGTTTGCGTTGTATTTGGAAATGAAAACGTAGGAAGGAGGGAATTTCAATAGAAGAGTGGAAATAGTTGTCATCAGGATTAATGTTAAATGATCATTCATGTCTGCCTTATCTCATGCTAAGTTTTCTTCAGTAGAATTTTAATAGTGTAGACTTTATTGTGCATTACAGTGATAAGATCCTGCCAATGTTTAGTTGAGCTGGTTAATTTACAGGAGCTAATTTAAAAGGTAGCTATTGTGTTAGGAAATCTATCCTGTTGGATTGATAACCCAGCTTTTAGGATATTATTTCCAGAGGAAGCAGATCATCATCTTTTCTCCCCACCTATGCTCTAGCTTCTAATTATTCAAGTGTGAAGGGAATTTCCTTCATTTGTAGACCCAAAATCCACATCAACTGATTTATAAGGTTTTCTGTAAAGTGAAAATATTATTTAAGCTTTTAATTATTTCTATAGAATTTTGTAGTACATGAAGTTTGTACATAGGGATAAATATAAGCTATATCTCATTTAATCCCAGCTTGGAGATTTTTTCCCCTGAAATCATTTTTATGTATTTACTCACAAGTTTTATCATCAAATATAATCATTCAGCGTAAGACTCATGCATGCTTATAACACTTCACAAACACTTTTCTCACCACTGAAATTGATCCACTGATGTTGAATGTGGCAGCTATTTAACAATTCTCATCTGTGCAGTGTGAGAGTTTAAACTGAAAATGGCCTTACTACTTTCCCAGCTTTAATGCATATTCAGACATTTTCTGTCAGCTGTCATTTATTTCCCTAAATTCCTCTCTGTGTGGCCCTGGCTGCCATTTCTGTTGTCACTCTGAACTGAGTCCTAATATCTCCTTGAAAGAAATGCTTCTGTGTTGGCCTTCATACAAGTCTCAGCACTCCAGGATTTAGAGAAATTTCAGCTAATCCATTGAAAAATGCGACTGACAAAATTAAATTCTCTGCCTGCTTCTTGTAGCCAGCTCTCATCTGTTCATCAGCCAGAGTTAAAGGTGTAAAAAACATTTAGCAGCAAAGGATTTCATATGCTCACACGTCTTTTCTGCTCACTTTCTGCACACATCCAGACAATAAAGTTTTACTGGCACAAATGTTCACAGCAAATGAAAATCAAATCCTCATGTGAGCATCTCGAGAAGGTGAGATTTAAATCTGAAAGGCATCCTGTGGGAAGTCCTCTGTGTTCATCCATTCAATGAGCAGGAAGATAGGACACATGGCATATTTTCTAATGGAGAGTGATAAGCAACACATGTTGAATCTCAAGTATTTGCACTCAGTCCCCAGGGAGAAATACTGGAAGATGACAATGGTGAAAGAAATTCATAGAACATCCAATCTAATACTCATTAAAATAAATGAAAAGACAGTTTGAATTTGGACTATGCTTATAGATACCAGTCTAGTGAGGCACTCAAGCATGTGAGAAGTCTTGCTGTCTGTGAGGAGACTAAGCTTGTATTTACAATAATGCACATCTTTAAATGCCAAGTTCCTTTGGGTACGGAATACATTAAATTAAGGAAACAGCACCTCACCCTGCAGGAAAAAAAAAAAAGGCTAAATTTGCTTGATACATTTGAAATGTTTAATAAAACATATCCACCAGTTTAATAGAGATATTCAAAGAAAGTTTTCTGCAGAGTTGGCATTGGCAGAATACTAAATGGTTCACCTTTTGGAGGTGGCACTATATTAGATGCCATCAGATAATTTCTCCAGATCCTGTGGGGTTTGTGTTTTTTTGGGCATTTTATTTATTTATTTATTTTTAAACAGATGATTGTTCTCTTTTTATTACTCACGGAAGCTTTTGTGATTAGAATTATAAACCTTGTATTTTGCCTTTTCCCTTAGAAATACAACGTAAAGCACTTCAACAAAAGTCTACCCAAACCAAATATACTTAATATTTCCTAACTTTATTCTAAACACTAGATTCTGAAGGTAAAAATTATTCAGAATACATCCTCCAAAATTTTTTTCCCCAGTCTTGTGTTTTTCTTTGAAACATTTTTATTAATATATTAGCCTGGTCTCCAAAAGTTAATCAGAGCTACGTGTTAGAGCTGTAGATAAGTTCGCTGTCTTTCCTAAATGAAATATAGCTTTCCTCTGAATACAATTCTAGTAGTGTTGAGTGTAACACAGCCTACATCAGGTGGAGGGATGTTGTTTGCACGTACTTTAGAAGGACAGATTATTCAAAAACCATTTCAGAGGAGTTTTGCATCTGAGGGATCTCAGAACTAGGTCGTGTCTGGAATACATTGCTGAACTTATGTTTTAAATTACCTAAACATGAACAAAACCTGCATAAACAAAACCAAAGGCAAATAGAACTTTGTAGGCAATAACATAAGGAATGGGCAGAGGCAATGGACTGTATTAATATTGTAATTTTAATTTGAAGTTGTAGTCTACTCTGATTGCAAATCATTGCTTACTTCAGTACTTTTATGTCTCTGTACATGAAATGTGCCAATTTCCAGGATGCTCAACAAAGAAATCATATTTATTCTCAGAAATATGGAATGCGCGTTATTGGAATGTTTCATTTTGCTTTGTTATCAACTTTGCCATGGAATGAAAGAAATTCAATTTCAGATTGCATTCAAAACAGAAATTATTGATACTTTATCTGCTGTTGTTATGACAGTTAAAAATCTTTCCATATTTCTAATCTGAAATCTTAAATTTGATACATTACCTCTCAGACATTTAATAAAACACAAATCCTTAACAAACTTTAGGTTGAAAAATAACAGCATGAATCTCATTAAATTTTGTTTAACAAGTTTTCTTTGTAACTGATCACTTTGTGGATGTGCACATCCAAACATTATAAATCAAATTTCATACCTGTGGAAAGACCTGAAATAAATGGCATTATTCTGGTGTAAAAATCCAGTGATGAACTGGGCTCTGATCCTGCTTATTTTGTTCTCTTGGGAAATAAGTAAGGAAGACAAAGACAAGTAAAACATCAAGAAGAAGATCAAATGTGAGACAACATAAATGGCCTGAAATTGATTCCTTTTACTTTGGTGACATTTCATTAACTTCAGGGAAGTTTTGGAGGATTTTTATAGACAGGCAAGTGAGAAGGGAATAGGGAGAAAAGAAAGAAAGACTTTTCTTGTAGACCCAAATAACCTGATTGCTGAACTGTGATTTTATATAGGGAAGAGCAACACTACTTTCAGCTCTCCAAAATAACCATGTCTCTTATCTCTTTATTCACATGTAACTCTGCAGGTCATTTGTACCAAGACTTTCTGGGAAAGGTCCCAGCCATGCAGCAGCTCAGAAAAAAGGCTTGTGCACAAAAATGCTAATCACAACTCTGGTATTTTTTAAATGAAAATTCTCTTCATCTTTTTTACTGGTCACAACAATAAGCTGTGACTACTTGATTATTCAGAAATGTTCCAGGGAGATGGTTCATCTAAGGAAACCAAATAAATATATGGTGTTTTCTATTTGTGGTTATTTTTTCAGTTACTTCAACTAGAACAAAACGTACAAACCCACAGCCACTGGGAAGTGGTGCTTCCTAATTAAGATTAACAAAGAATAATAGTCTGTATTTGGAACAACCCTCCTTCTAAATATTTGGTGCGGGAAAAATGAACATTAAACCACTTCCTGTCTTAAAAATCAGGTTGTGAGCAGAATTTGGCCAAAAGTTCCTGTTATTTTTATCACTGTACTATTTAGTTGTGGTGGTGCATCCTCCCCCCCACCCACAGGCTGCTCTATGATCTGCGAAATGCTCATTAGGCCTGGAGCTTGAGTATTTCACAGAACTGGAGGGAACTTGTTCACAGGCACCTTGCACAGGCTCTTGCTGTCTGTGTGCATATGCTACATCAAATGTGCTGGGGATAATTCTCTCTTAAATTCTTAAGTACATTTATAAGTTACTTTTATAGTATGGTAAATCATATATGCATCCAAGTTAAGTTGTTAAGCTAGTAAGTGTTAAATTAAATGCTGCTAAGTCATAATTTAAATGTTGCCAGGTCTTTAGGCCACCTCTCTTTTTGTCCTTGTCCTTCTGTCCTTTTGTCTTACCTGCTCTCCTTCCCTACCCCCAACCACAGCCTTCACTTGAGTAGTCTTCCATTTATTTCAGTTCAGGCTGATATTGATTTTTAGATCTTTGTGTGCTTTTTCTCAGTATATTTTTGCTGTCTAGTCAGTAGTAAAGTGAACCTTGCCACGAACTCTCTTGTGCCATTGCCTTTATATTAAACCTGGTTTTGCTGATGCCCTTGCTGGTGATTTTTTGGGTGACCTTAAAACACTCTTTCCATGCCATAAACACTTCTGATTTAGGCAAAACAGGCAAATTTTGGTGTGGGACTCCGCTTGCAAATTCTGATACATCTAAATGTAGATGTCTGCATGTGAGAGTCTTGAGTGAGTTGCTGCAAACCAACCATCTGGTACTATTTCAAACACAGTAGGAGATCCGTGGCATCTCCACAGGTTTGGAACGGGTGGCTCATGACCAGCGAAGAACACACATCCTCTGGACTCATGGTTGCAGGTCTTGTTGGGTGTCCTAGAGTATCCCAAATGACACCAGATGGTTTTGGCCAATGAACTGAGCTCACAGACCCCACGGTAGCCATAAGTGAAAAAATAAACACAGTAAAAAAGTGGTGAGTAGACACCTCCACCAAACAGCTCTTAAGGCTCTGTCAAGTTCACAGCCAGGGCAGATCTAATCAGTATCATGATTACATATACAATTACATACACATATCTACACATACAGTAGCAAATTCAGGTTCAGTCTGAGCACTGGATGCCACTTTTACTTGACAAATCAGCATTAAGGCAGCCAAGAGAGACACCCTGCTGTAGCAAATGTAGAGTAGCCCTGTGACTGTAGAACAGCTGAAAGCAAAACTTGAATAAATGTCCCAGAGAAGCTGTGGGCATCTCATCCCTGGAGGTGTCCAAGGCCAGGCTGGACAGGGCTTGGAGCAACCTGGGCTGGTGGAAGGTGTCCCTGTCCATGGCAGGGAGTTGGAATTTTATGATGAATTTATTATTGGAACTTTATTATGAACTTTAGATGGTCTTTAAGGTCCCTTCCAGCCCAAACCTGGTTCTGATTTTCCCACTGGGCCTAGAAAACAAGTAATAAAATATCCTTTAACTCAGGCTTTGTACTCTCTACTGAATTCAAGAACTTGTCTGATTTCAGTATGTACATACAGCTGGTACTCTTGTTCTTCAAAGTCTGTCAATTTTATTTACTTTTCAAAATAAATTTAAAAAACTTCATCACATTCAGTCAGCACCAGTATGAAAGTGAGTTTTATAGCCAACCAAAATCCATGAAAATTCAAATTCCTTACAGAGACACTGATGCAGCTGCTGGTGCAACCAGCAGTGCCCCAAGGTGTGCTTATGTTATTTTACGAATGATGCATTCTGTGCAGGGTGGTTGAGCACAACGTTGCCAGATGCTCTCTGTGACTTGCATATTTGTAAGGTCATTTGTGCATTCTGATGGCTGAGGTGTAAATGACAAAATTATGAAACAAACAAAAAAAATCTTTATCAGGCCCAAGTTTTGCCTCATGACTGTAACAATAGAGCATTTGATGGACTTTTAATGTGGATAAATTTAATTCAGAAGAAACAATTGTGCCATGATTCCACCTGTTGCTGGCTGATGATGATGCAGTTTTCTTTCTCATGCATTTAAGGGTTGCAATGGTGAAGCAAATGTGCTTGTGTGTATTTATTGATCTCACACTTAACTTCTTCCAGGAGAGTTCTTGATGGGTTTGGTTTGTCAGACGAGTGCCATGTGGAAAGGACCACATTTTTCTCAGTCTTTTTAAAAATGCAAATGTTAAGTTATCCATCACTGTGGTGTTATCTAGAGACCCAACAAATGTTTCATTCCTTCTGCTCTTCTCCTGTCAGACTGAAGAGGAACTCCTGAAAGTCTTCTCAGTTAAATTCACGCTTAAAAAGATTGAGGTGAAAGGAAACACTGGGATGGAGATGTTCACAGTCATCCAGAGCCAGAGCTGAATTTACTCCTGCACGGAATTTGGAGAAGACCCAAGGATTTGTAGTGTATTAAATAAAAGGGGGTGCACCAACCACACAAAGATAATTTTGCATCTCTCAAACAAAGCACAGCTGAATAAAGCATTAGAGATTGTGGAGCAATGAATGCCAGTCATGCAGAATGTGTGCTGGAAATTTATAAGGAGGCACAAGGGTTTAAGAGTTATAGTAGTCAAGAAAATCAAGCTTTTTGTGCAACAGGATTCCTGATGTGCAAAGCAGGGATTAATTCTTTAATAATAAAGGTTAACATTAGGTTTCCTGTGGTATCTGTGAGCCCAGTATTGGAATACTGGGTACTCAGTGATTTTAGTAAGATATTAAAAAGGTGAAACATGAGCAGACAGGAGGAAAAATAAAGGGGTTTGAAGACATGAGAAATGCCATAGAGTGATAAATGTTTGGTTCCTCACAAGGTGACTTCATCAGAGTACATAAATATTCTCACCGAGGAAAATGCCAAGTGCTAAAGGACTCTTAATCATGTATAATTGTTGAAATTTAGAAATAGATTAATCAAAAATCAAAACAAAGCACAAATCCTTAACACAGAGAATAATTGCAGCAAACTACAAAAACTGAGACAACTTCTCAGGCTCCTGAAATCCTCAAAATGGTTCAAGTGTACAGAACAAAAAGTAGCTGCTGTCAGTCAGATAATTCGATGACATCAACTGGTCTGTGGCATGTTGGAATCTGACTGGGTCATCTAACAACTTGAAACTTTTAAAGCTATAGAGGAATCAGGAATTTTGAACAAGGAAGCATCTTTTGCTGAAAAATATAGGTGATGTCTGGATGAACCTCAGGGAAAATTGCTGTTATAACCAAAGTTTATGGCCATCTGAAACAAGCACTTAGACCCCAAAAGTATACAAAAGCAACTTTGAACTTGATTGTAAAGCCAAAGTGCTGCTACATGAGTATTAGAAATTGGTGATGAACGCTCATACCATGTTATGACCCTGCCAATTTCTTTGCTTTCCTTGTTCATATCACTTCTATCAATCTTAATTTGACTTTCTCTCAGGAGCAAAGACAGGTTCAAGAATTCAGAGTATATGGTCCTTTTGGACTTAGATGACATTTATTTAGCTTTATGTCATGCATCTGTAATAATACCAGGGGGAAGAATACATCTTCCATTCCAAACACACTAATCTGGTAGTGCATATCAGAAAAAAATGCTCTCTCAAAGGACTAAGTTCAAAAAGAAAATGAATGAAAAATATTTTGGATATTAGGCATGAAAGTTATATTAAATAAGGCATAGAAAAATATATTAGGAAACTCAAAGCTAAAGCTCTCATGGGATAACTTGTTTATCATGTTTCCAGCCCAGTTTATGGATCAGATAGTTATGGGCAGGTTTAACTAGGCTCAAATGCTTTTGCCTGCTTTCATCACTAGACCTTCAAACCTTCTCAGATTCACTGATATCATTAATCACAGCTAGTGATAAGCAAACATAAAAAGCTACAGCCCACTCATTCTGTCTTAGTGTATTGAGATATGCATTCAGATTAAATTTTGGTTAATTTATCTATTTTTTTATAGTTTATGAGTACTTATTTGTGAATTGTAAAAGACAGCACAGTGAGGAGATGTTAATGCAGTCTTTCCAAAGCAAAGACACCACTCAAGCAAACATTTGGCAGGAACTTCATAATATTTTACGTTTGCAATTAGCTTTGGGGTCATTTTCCGTAACAGTGGGACTCCCATTTGTCAAAGCATCCTCTATCATTAAGCCTTTTCTGTTAAATTTATGAAATCTAAAACCCAAATGCTGTGCTCATAGCATTTTATTCAGTGATGCCTCTATTAATACCCTAAAATCTTCTGATTAAACTTGTAATATCACTTAAAAAGCCTTCTAATCTTGGAGACTTTAGCTCATAGAACTGATCATGTTATTGGATAAACCTTAGAAATGGTTAATTAACCTTCTTCTTAAAATGCACAACTCATTCCTGATGTAAATTTGTCTGTCTTTGGAGCCCAGAGATAACATTTTGTTTGTTCAGTCATTTCTATTGTCAATTTAGACATTTCCCCTTCATCCATATGGTGCATATCCATATAACGTGATCAGTCTGAGATCCCTTGGCTTCCCTCTAGGATATTTATGAGCGGATGATAATCTTGCATATGACAGGGAAGTTGTAAGGCTTGGGTCTTGTCTTCAGGGCAACTTTGGTTTTTTACATAGTTGCTTCTGCAGTAATACTGTGGTAGCCAAGGTAATGATGATTTCTGATGATGCTTAAATTTTGCCTAAAAACCTCCTTGCTTCATAAGCTTTCCTGTACAGTTAATGGCATTTCTTACCAACCATAAAGAGAAAGAGAATGGAGCTGAATTTTCAGGCTTTAGCCATTCTTTTGTCTTGTCAGAACATTTGAGAATAAAGTAGTCTGAAGCAGGCATTGCTCTAAGTATGGTATCATACTGCAGTGCCACCTACATTTCTAACTAACCCTGCCTATATTCTTTTTTTGCAGATTCATCCCACATTACCACCAGAGAGCTCAAAATCCATGAGTATCGTGCCTCTAGTCAACAAACCTGAGCAAAGTGTGAAATAAGCTCTGGGGACAAGAAGCTGAGGCCTTAATTTCTTAACTTTCTTAATTATTTTTTTGGCAAACACATCCTTAATTGTTAGGTAAGCTGTCCAAAGTGCTTTAGATGTTCACATGAGTATGGCTAAGTATAGTTTTGAAGTTGTTTAAGATGCACTTGTGTTTCTATTAGGAAAGATGTGCAACTAGAGTATACAATGTGAAATAATAAGGATTTTTGCTTATGATTTAACTACATTGCTCTAATTAGAGGAATTCAACAAACACATAAACAAAGAAAAAATAATTAAAGAAGCAAAGATTTCAAATAAGAAGAAAAGTTTTTGATTAAGTTTGTAGATGCCCCAAGCTAAAGCATGCCCAAGTCAGTAGAGCCCTTGCCTCTAGTCTTTACATTTCTTTTAATCATTTAAAATATGAATCGTTTCTAAATAGAAAATTTTCTCTCTATGAATTCCACAAACTCTAAGATTAATTTCAATTTAGCTGCCTACTGAATAAACACATAACAATTAATTATAAACATTTTTGAAAAGACTTTCTCCTTGTTTTCACACTGAACCAACCTAACACTGTACAGTGGACTGGACTTTTTTTCCTTCAGAAATAGCACTGAGATGACTTGTTGTGTTCAGATTCTTATTTTCCTTTATTGCCCATAATCTTTAAATGTATGCCTTCATTTCCACCTGATCCTCTTTTTGGGCAGTGGAGACCAAGAAATGTTTCTCAGCTTGAAAGAGACCAAAAAGTGACTAAGTCAAAAGGAAAAACCTTGACTTTGTTTTATTTGGAATAATGAAAATTATATTTTTCCTAGATGTCCTTGTTCTTTTAGCTGCAACAAATGACTCCCCTTGCAGAATGAAGAGCAATTATCTCAAATTATCAAAAATTATCTGCATGGTGATGGAAGTTATAAAAGAATAGGAGGTATCAAACATTTCTGTTGTGTAGACCTTTTATTATCAATTTATTATTTTATTATTTTTACTCATAAACTAGTTAATAATTTATCCAGTGCCTATTTACACATAGAAATATTATTGTTGTAATTCCTGACTGCAAGATATATTTAATTCAGTGATTAAAAATAATATTGGTGAATGATTTTGTGTAAATGAAGAATAAATTTACATTGTTACATTTATTCCTTTCCTACCCAAACAGAGGGAAGGAGTAAAACAGAACAAATAAAAATAAATAGCTTGTAATTCCATTAATGGATATTTGCAAACTGCAGGACTATGCAATTTCTCACGGAAAGATTCTTCTTCTTTTTCTAATTCAAATAAAAGGAAAGAAGCCACTTGTTTTGAGCTTATTAAAATAAATATCCTACTAATGCCTAAGCCATGAATTTTGGTTCTGGTCTTTTGCTACACAATTTATTACATATATTTATTGCATTCTTAAGAAATCACTTTTCTTCCATGCAGCAAAGACTTCACTAACTATTTATACTTTGTTATTTATATACTTTTAATAATTAGAACATATCTAAGGAATCATTTATGTTTTCTGAGGGAAGAGATAGGAAATATTTAAATAAAAAATAATTTGATCTCAGTTCATGCTGGATGTGAATTCGTCTGCTCCCAGAGTCAGAAAACTGTGGATAGGAGTAGGAGAACATCTACTCCATGGCTTGAATATCAGTGTTTGTCAGGGTCAGTGCTCTAGGAAAGCAATAATCAATGTATTGTTGGGGACAATCTTTTTCCCTGGAGGTAGGGACAAGATTTTGGCTTTATATATGTTTCTTCAGCTTGGTTCTTTTCTGCAGTTGGTAATAGAATTGCAGCCACTCCAGCCAGCCAGTCAGCTTTAATAGCAACACTCCCAGTTTTGCAAATTCAGTGAAATAATTCCCCACATTTGCAAATGGAAAAATATGCGTACCCTCATGTGATTATTACCACTACTTCCTTGTGCTCCTGGTTTTCAAACTTAAAAAGTTATTTTAGGATATCAGGCATTTTTATACTTTTGTAGTGAAATGTTGAAACTTAAGGCATTATCATCAACAGATTCTGTTGAAATGTCTAACAGCCTGGTAAATGAAATTAATAGGTAAAGTTAAAATTGTAGTTTTCTAACATAATACACATTCATCTTTATCACACTGAGAAGCTGTTTCCCAAAGTTCCTCTAAATAAAGTAATTTATTACTGTTGTTCACTTTGTTCTTATTTCTTTGTACCTTGATAAAGGTTTAGCGTTACCCAGGAGACACCAACCTGGGAAGTAGGATGTAAATAACCATCACCAATTACAACTTGAAGGTGACTTTACATGAAATAATTGATCATTTCTGATCAATGTCTGTTAGATTCAAATCATCAAGGAACAGGCTGAATGCAGGCAGAAAACTAGTTCTCCCTTGAGCAGATTGAATGCCCAGCGATGGAGAGAAACTTGCACTTTTCTAGTTTCAGCATCCTTTTCACAGCCAACTTCTTCAGAACTGTCTGTCTGGAAGCTCCAACCAGAATTTAGCTCACTTAGAAGAAATACATATTACTCATTTTTAATTCCTTATCCTTCATTTCAGCAATGAGCTTTTACACTGCCTTGCTCGAGTTAGATTACTTCTTTTTTTCTTTCTAATATCTCACTTCCCCAGCTATTCACTCACTGCCACTTTCATTTCTCTGTAATGCCATAGGTGAGCTGTTTTCATCTACAGTGCTCTTAAGAACATTAGTTTGCAAAAGGCTCCTTGCTAGACAGAATTATACAGACAAAAAGAAGTCAGAAACACTTACAGAAAAAAGAGATTACACTGGATGTCTTCATCCTGACACTTAAATGGAGCATGACATTCTTAGAATATGAGTAGAACATGGCACATCAAGAAAATAGTAAAATATTTGTGTTCTATTAACAAAAAAGAAAGAGGTGCGTAGATGCACAAAGGAAAATTCAAACCCAGAAATGACAGGGTATGTTAGGAAAAAAGATCTAGTAAGGCAGTAATACTATCATGTGGAGAGAGAAGTATTGTACTTGATAACAGATGAAAACTTCTGCCTATCCTGTGAAAGAGATAAAAAAGAAAAGCAATAAATAGTGTATATCCAAACTCATTGTTCAAGCCATACACTGCTCTGGCAGCAGCCCAAGGATAAACATCAGTGGTATGTATGTAAAGGCTGCTTCCATAAATACTTAAAAAATACTGGAGTCTGTCAGTTCAATAAATAATACCGTTTATTAAAATAGATAGAATATGTGAATTAAGGTCACTTGCTAATGCAAAGAATAGAGGCATCAATCTAAGCCTGCTCAGCCCTGGGATCAGCAGATTCAGTTTTTTACCACTCAAAGGAACATTAACTGAAATATGTAAAGAGAAAAGAATTCAAGCCTGTGACCCTCTCATGGATTTCTTTGGGTTCAAGAGCAGTTTACAGAGGCAATGAAGACACAAAGTAAAAAAAACCACCTCCCCAAAATGAGCAGTTCCCCATTTGGTTCTCCTCTGTTTCTCTTCATGCACAGGGAATATTAAAGAGCTTCTTTTTCTCCGTGACATGTAAATTTCTTATCAGATACATAAGTAAATTAAGCATAATGTATTGTTTGTCTTTTTGAGGGTTAAATTGTCCTATTTCTGATGGAAATTTCTTTAGCATTGACAAGTACCTCAGTGCAAAAATAGAGAAAAAGTAAGAAAAAAATAAACATTAAAATAAATATTTTATTTATTTCATGCGAATTTTGTTCCATGCATAACTTCACAGGCTGCAAATGGAAAAGCTGCACTCTGAGATTATTCAAGTGTTCAAATGGAAGACAAGCAGAGGGTCTTCAGAGGAAGAGAATTTCACCAGCTAACCGTTCTTTGAGTAAAAAAAAACAGTTTTCAAAGTGATTCTGCAAGAATCATATCCACATTCCTTAATTTTCATAACTGCAGGTGGTTTTTACCACATTTATGAATGTCTCTACCTCCCAAACCTATCCTTTATGCTAGTTGCTCCCTCTTGGAATCAAAAATTGCATCCTCTAAGGTCTGTGTATCGTCATGGCCAGTACTAAATGCCAGTGGCTGTTTTTGTTGTCATGGAACAGTAACCCTACAGAAAGGCGTATCACTTACTCCAGGTCTTTAACTACTGATGACTGAAATATCTTCAAAATGGGCAGTTGCTCTCATCACTAGAATCACAGAATCACAGAACCACAGGGTGATTAGGCTGGAAAATAGCTCTGAGATCATGTAGTCCATCCTACGACCCAACACCATCCCATGACCCAACACCATCCCTGATGTGACACGACCAAGTGCTGTGTCCAGTCTTTCCTTAAACACCTCTGGGGGTGGTGATTCCAAGGCCAAGGAGGTCATCCCCAAGGCTGAAAAACTCCATATGCAGAATATACAAGAAAAAAAAAAGAAAATAATTGGATTAGTAACAGGACATTGTACCTATGAACAGACCTCTAAGGGTTATTCCACATCAGCCTCTTTTTTAACTTCCTCATCAGAATGATCCCTGTATCAAGCTCATAACACCTTGTCAGTGTATTAATGTGCTTCTTTTAGGAATTGACTGATTCTGAAATGTCAGGGGATGAAATACCCACTGTCCTCCTAAGTATCATGTTCCAATGGTTAATTACATTTATCCTTAAAAATGTTTCCCTTATTTCTGTTCTGGGTATGTCTACCTTCAGCTTCCAGCCACAGAGTCTCATTATACTTTTCTCTGCTAGATCAAAGAGGTCTCTTCCCTCAGAAATCCTTTTGTGTTACTACTGATCATTTGTAATTCTATAAGTTGAATTTTGATGTTATTGAAGCTGATTTGAGTCTTCATGACTTTTTTTTTATTCTTAACACTTAATGAATACAGGAATGTTAAGTTGAAATGCCTGACATATTTCATATTGCTTCATTTTAGTCTCTGCACCTGTTTGACAACCTAAATGACTATTGGTAGTTTGGAGGATTTCTGTCTGTCCTCACCAGTATAGCTGTGTTTCTAAATTTTTTTTTCCAAAATGTTTTTTCAAAACCTACAAGACCCTCAAAACTTTCTTCTTATTGCCATAGCAAATAATCTTATAATGGGATAATGTTTAAAATCCCCCTTTTTCTGTCTGATGTGATATTATACTCCAAGAAAGGGATGTACTTAGGGAAAAAAAAAGGGTCAATCCTTGAGACTTGGTTTGTAACAGGATATGGAAAATAGTTTAAAGTTAAATCACATTATAAAATTTAGCTAGTCAGATAATTTTAGTTTTAAGAAACTTCTTTAAGGCAACCTCATACTGACCCACTTTCTCGTTGTCATTTCCTCAATAAGAATTGATAACCCATCCTTGCCCTTGCAGAATTCCCGTATTGACAGTGGGAATTTAGCTCCCTGCATGATTAATGGCCGAGGCAGCGCTCTATCAAACATGCAGCATGTGCTGGGATATTCGATGCCTCTGACAGCCCAAGAGTGATGATCCTTCCGAGGGGTGGAAAGCAGAGCGTGACAAAACTGCAGCCGCCGATGCCTCCTGCTGCATCCCTAAAATGGCACGGCACGACAAATGGGCCTCTTGACCTCATCACTTGCAGAGGAGCAGATCATTTGTATAAACAAGTTATTTAGGCGCTTCAGTGTGCTTTGTGGTTGATTAATAAGGCTTCCCTTCACCTCTTGCATGTCAGATGTTAGGGAGTGCTTGAGAAGGCAGGGAAGTAAAGCACAGCCTTGGGGGTGGAGCAACACACTGGAAATTTCCATTCTTTGCAGAGCTTTTCTACAGATCTTTGGTTCTAAATTGGGAAAATGGCATATTTGCTAAGGCTTCACCTCAAGGAAGTGTCATGCATGGATATGCCTGTAGGTCCTACACAAATACTCCAGAAGTGCCAATTTCATGGCAGACTTTTTGCATGAGATAGTGTGAGACTCGTGCCAAGCAGCACATCAACCTCATTTTTAAACCAACTCAGCTGGTATTTTCTCTCCCGACTACAGATGTCTGTTCTCCTAGCAAACCATTAAATAGCTTTCATCATACTTTAGGCAATTTTTCTTTTTTCTTCAACTTGGAATTGGAAAACATGGGAGAAAAACAGAGCAGTTTCTGTTACAGCCAGAGCTATCTGGAATGTGTTGCTGTATATTCATAGGGAAATGAGGATTCACGGTGAAGGCAATGTTTTATTGAGGCAATGATTTAAACTAATGTTTTCCAAAATAGCAAAGTGTTCTATGCCCATCTGTTAAACTTGTAAGGGGAATGGATTTTCAAAGGTCATTCCAGGTATCCTAGTATTGCAAGTTGCCATTGGTTTCTGAAGTATAAGGCAGGGAAATGATTCCAGAGCAGGGCTGTGTGATTCTGAGGTTATTCCAACGGCGCAGGGAATTCTTTAACTCCAGAGGACTCTAAGCCAGTTTTAGAGACACCATGAGCCAGACAGCCTGTGCTTGTTTCTCTTCCTGAAAATAACAAACTCCTAACTGGATTTTACTTTTCTAAATAAACTTTTAGGTTTTGTTTGCCTTCAGTTTGTTTTTTTTTTTTTAATTGAGTCTATGTTTCAATTTAGAGCAAACCTACTTAAATAATTCTTGATTATTTCTACTGAAAGAAATACAGCACTAAGCAGGTAGATAGGATTCTTTATTCACTTTACAGTCTTTATTTCTGTCCTTTTCTTTAGTCTTAGATTTCAAAAAGTCTGGTTAATTCTCTTGCTTTTGTCTTTCCTGTGGTTTCTTGGCACAGTCCAAAGTCAAAGGAGAACATTACTGAACAAAACAATAAAATCTGTTCTTACACTTAGAGTTCCAGCTAGAGAGAAAAGAGCTTAGAAAACCATCAGGAATACCTTTTCTTGTTAATTTTAAAATTAGATCACTTACTTATACAATCCAAGGCATTTAGGGAGGCTCTTTGGATTCACATGTCTTAAAAGAGCTGTAAGAACAAGAAGAATGTGTTCTACAGTCATGTATTAGGAATTATTTCACATATTTTCTTCAGTTTTACTAATTTTCATATTTTGCTTAATTTTTTGTGTATTAGCAGTTATATTAAAGCAAGAGTGAAGCATTTTTTTAATTTTTCCCTTCTTCAAAACACTTAAATTATATGTGAAGGATCTGCAATTTAAGCTACTCCAGCTTATCCAGGCTTTCATATTCTCCTTAATAGTTTGCCTTTCCTTCCACAAACCATACAATGTGTTATATATTTCCCCGCAAAATTCTCACTCCACTCCCCTGGTGTGTAATTTTCAAGGAAACATCCTCTGCCTCGGCAGAAGCCTTACAATTAACCAATGAACCAAACTAACTGGAATTTATTCAGTGCTTCACAGAAATGCAAGAGAAGAAAAAACAGATGCTACTCTTGGTTGAAGGAAGAAAAACGACTTCTGGGAAAGGCTGTCCATTTAGTGCTCTGCTTCTCTCTATTAAGGTCTGTCCATATTTCCCCTCTGGGACAAAGCAAATCTTGCTTTCCTTCTAAGAGCATGAGATGTTTTCTATCTACAGCTAATGGGCTCACAAGGCTCTTACTAATTATGGTGGTTGGCAGAGCTGTGGAAATCAGAAGTATTATCTTTGACTCCTTTGCTCCATCCCTAGATGGCATGGAAACAGAGGCAGAAGAACCAAGCAGTGTCAGGCTGCTCAGTGTTGAACTGAATTGCTGCTGGCTTTGCTGCAATCCATCCTCCTGTCCTGGCAGATTCAGTGGGTGGTGTGTGATGAGCATTGGGCAAGACTGACCCATAATTACCCTGTTTTCTTCTCCCAGCTTTTTTCTGTATTGCTATTTGCACAACCTGTTCTTGAAACTGGGCTAGACATGGTCCTTTAGTGTTCTGCTTAAAAATACAGCTGTGTATTAAACTCTTGGAGACTTATGCATTGATCTTAACATCATCACAAGTGTTTTATCCAGCAATAACATCATGTGTTTAGTAAAGCTCTTTGTCTTCTCTCATGGCCCCTTTTCCTCACTGTGTGGCAGCTGAATTGTGCTAGGATCTAGACATCCGGATTGCTGGTTGTATGATCAATATTCATTTGCAGAGTAATGTTCCTGGTACTGTTGGAGTCAGGGGTCACTCCTGTGGTCCCTGCCTTATGCAACTTCCAGCACAGGAGGGGCACTGCTTTCCTGGAATTGCCATTATTCTTCTCTGTGATCTTCTCATCAAGAAACTGCTGTTTCATTTGTTCCTAGTGATGAAAGCAGAAGGACCTCGGACCAATATCTAGATGAAAGCACAGCTTGATTTTGCAGTTAATAATATGACTGGGACTGAAACCAGAAGTTTGTACTGTCTTGTAACCCTAATACTGACTCTGCCTTTAGGTAGATCTTCCTGTTACAGTGAGAGTGAGTCTGTTAAGTCAGTTGCTACAGAGAGCAGGAGATATCTGTCAGCACAGATGATTTACTGCAGTGTTGCCCTTTTTAACCAAGAATGTGTAAATTAATATTTCTGATTCAGCTGTGCAATCTTTGTTGACAAATGCTGTCTCATTTGTCATGAGTACTGTAATACCTCCCTTGAAAAAGGACTACCTGTCTAAGCAGGGATGTAGTGAACACAGTCTTGCTGCCTGGATGTAGTTTAAAAAGACATGACTGGTTCACTGTGACTCCAGGTAAAGGAGAAAGAGCGATAAATGTTACACTAAAAGTTTCTGCATCTAAAGTCTAGCTTCTCATCCTGCTCACAACCACAGAGAACCATTAGTTTATAATACAGGTTTGGTGGGAGTACATCCTGTGCTTTGGAAAGCAGGTCCAGCTGCACTGGAACTGCTTGCATAGTCTTGTACAAAAACTTGTACAGGCTCTTCTTCTTGGAAAAGGAAGGAGAAAAAAATCCAACAGCCTTTGCAAAATCTATAAGGGGAATTTCAGCCTGGTTTGCCACCAAATTGGTCTTGTGTTGTTTAAAGCAGCTTCTTGGTGAAATAATCCCCGAAGGGGAGGTGAAATGTCATTTCTCTCCTGTGATACCCAACTCTGCATCTCTGGCCCTGCAGCTGCTTCTGTGCTGTGCAGGAATGATTGATGAATGTACTCGCGAGAGAAGTCATGACCATGTCACCCTAAACCCTGCAATTCAAGTGATGAAAGTTGCTTCTCCATCATGACCCTGAACTTGTGATGATTTCCTCCTGCTGAACCTTCATTTTTCCCCGAGATGAGTCACATTGAGTTTTTGTGAGGTCGTGACCACCAACCTCAATAGCAGTTTTTTTTTTTTCTTTCTGGTCTATTTCTGCAGTTTTTTTCATCCAATTCATTAACCTGGTAATAAGGGGAAGAAGTAAGACAGGTTTTAGTGTGTACCAGCAAGTTTCTGAGGAAGGGAGACAATTCTATTTCTAACTCAACCCTTCATGTAACATCTTGCATTACAGAGCTCATGTGATTTGAGCTACATAGAGGAACTTATTGTGCCATAGCAAATTCTGTGCAGTGCTGTAGATGAAGAGTAATAAAGGTAAATAAAGGAAAAAAAAACAAACCAAAACAAAAGCAAACTAAAGAGGAGAATTGCAACTAAATTGGAAAATTCATTCTGCCAACATTTTCAACTCTACTTACTTATACAGGAACTGTGAGAAAACAAAATTTTAATTTGAAAAAAAAAAGAAAATTCCAAACATGAGGGATGAATGCAGAGATTGGCATTTTAATCTGTATTCACATAAAAAGTGTTGTAGACCCTCTGAGATCTCACTGCACTTTGGGAACTAACAGCAGCAGGGATGAAGAGATTTGGCATATGATGAGAGGGAAAATATTAAATTCAGAGTGAGAATTAAATTGAAGGTTGTCATAACATGATAAAAACCAAGAGAGCAGGCAATGAGAATCACATACAGTGTTTTTTCACATTGACTAAGAGCCACATCTCTTAATGTTGGTTTTAATATCTGAATGCAAGGATGTCAATAAAAATATTCCTCAGATATGGGGGGATTGGGGGAAGAAAGAGAGAGAATTGCCCTGATCTCTGGTCTGTCTGATATTACCTTTTAAATATTTACAGGACTAATTTATACCCCAGTGTTGTTTACAGACCACAGCCACCACAGGACACCTCCCTGGGATAACTCAGCAAAGAGAAAAAATTAGTATATAATTTCTGTGTCCTTGAAACGTAGGACAGGAACAGTCTGTTTAATTTACAGAAACAAAAATTCAGGTTAAACATTAGGAACAGAAAGACTGTCAGGGTTATACTGGGATATATTGACTAGGCAAGCCTTGGAGTTGCCAGCATGGGAGATCATCATGAACAGGTTATAGAAACATCTCTTAGGGATGATGGGAACAACTGAATCTACTTTAAAGAAGACAAGAAAATTGTATAGTTTTTCTCCTTTCTAACTGTATAGTTCCATATTTCTGGGTGATCTGAAATAAAACATTAAACTGAGAATTTAAACAAAACAAAATAAACCAAACAAAAATAAAAAAGGCCAGCAAGAGCAATATAATTTATTCCAAATTACTTTTCTTCCCTTCACAGTCCAGGAGCATCTACTTTAGCAGTCCCTCTCCATGAAATGCCTCTCTTTGCCTCATTTCCTCGTGAGGAGGAAAATATTAAAAGAGAAATTCTGTTCATGAGTGTTCCTACAAAAAGAACACACAATTTGTACAACTATGAGGCTTTTGGCACCCTCTTACTGTCTTGTCCTCTTGACAATTCTCTTTTCCTTACTGTAGAAGTGTGCCATTTTATTTTATTTTTTTTCCCTGATTCCTGAACAGGAAAAAGTTTGAAAGCTGCAGCCCCTGCATCATGTGTTCGTTTACAAACCATTTTCCCTTGGTTTTTGCCTGTGTGATTCCCTTCGTAGCCTTTCTTTCTTGATTAACTGCATAAGAAAAGTGCATCTAAACTGGTTTTTACTTAGTAACATATTTCAACTAATGAGCTATATTATATGGTGTGATAAGCAGTCTGGGTAAGTTTATACTAGAGAATTAACACCTGACATAGTTTTCATGGTTTTTAAGGGGTTTTAGTTGTTAATTTAGGTGACCACTCTGAAAGCAGATACTTTAAGAAGTAGCTATTGGCCATGCAGTTGTACATTTGCCAGTGCAGCATGCTTATGCTCCCTAAAGCACTCCTTCTTTATTGCCATTTTCTTCCATGGGACTACCTGAATGAGTAAAACTTTCTTGTAAAATCATGGGATCTTTAAGACTGGAGAAGACTTCTGGGCCCATCAGCCTGACACTGCCTCCTCCACCACTAATCCATGTCCCAGAGCACCACACCTGCACACGGGCTGAACCCGTCCAGGGGCAGCCTGTTCCGATGCTTCCCCAATCCACATGGTGTCCAGCCATCCCTGCAGACTTCACAGCTTTCAAATTCTGCTCCTGACAGCGCTGCTGGACCCCACTGTTTGCACTGCATGTTTTCAAAGGGACAAACAGTGGGGCTGTGGTCTGGCAGTTGTCAATTCTCACCCCATCTCTGCCCCAGTCTTCTATGGTTTCGGGGAAGATTTGCTCCTCAGTTTCTGCCTTTATACAACAGTGACAATAGTATTGGGGTAGAAGAATTGTATAGGGAAAATACATCTATAAAACATTTTCAGCCTCGGGATGGCAAAGACTAGATCAAGTCTTAGTCATTAGTTATAGATAACTTAGGAGGGAAAGATTAGTTTAATTTAAATTGTTTAAATTAAAATTCACTCCTTGCTTTGGATGTGTGAGGGGAGAAGGAATGCAGGATAGGTTCCATCCAGAGATGTGTAAAAAAAAAAAAAGGTCTTTTTGCTTTCCCAAAACATTGTCTGAGTGCAGGGTATATCATACCAACACTTACACTCTTTTACTGCAGCACTTTGAGGCCAGGACCCAGCTATATTTCAGAGGAGGCAAAAAGAGCTTGTAATTTCATCACTCTCCAAGCAATGTGGTTGGACTGCAATACTCATTGGAGGGATATTGACTCAGTACTTACCGGTGTTCATCCCTAAATCACTACCTGTGTGCCTGATAAGGGAACAATACCTGTGTGCTGTATTGCAAATAATTGCCATGCTTGACTGCCCATCACTAAATGTACAGACTCAATGCATAGAGTCTGGAGATTTTACCACTAGCTCAGAAAACAGCAGTCTACAGAAAGATTTCAGGCTTGAAGTTGGGCAGCTTTGTTTTCAGGGTGTTTTGCTTGGATTTGTTTTCTTCTCACCTGCTGTATAGACCTGCAAATCTGTTCTGACTGCATCCTTTCTGCACAGCCATTCTTCCCTGTAAACACTGACTATTTGCAGATTTTTGTGAACAGTTTGCAATGAAAAATGTTTCAGATGAATGTGACTTTGCAACTAAAGCCATGTGCAAGTCAGCAGGTTTTGTTCACTGGGTTGTGTGCCTGCGCTGCATTTTGGGTTTGGTTTGCATGAATTCATGTTTTCTGAGCTACAGGTTCAGACAAGCCATCAAAACCCTCTCCAGATATCCCCATTTATTCTTGTTTCATGGAGAAACCACCATAAACACTTGGCTCCTATATTTGAAAATAAAAAGGCGTGACTCACAGCTATTTTTGCCCAGCTTTATGCCATTTCTAACTCCACTGATTTCAGACAAGTTAAACTGACACAAACTTCAAAAGATACAGTGTAGAATCAGATCCCCCAGGCTTAAAAGATGTATTGCAATGATGCCTGTTCACTGACCTTTGTGAAATGGAGATTTTCAGTTCAGTTCCTATTTTCAGCACATGGTCAACACTGCAGCCACTGCAGCCACTGTCATTAATACATCTCTGCAGTGCAAGAGCTCAGCAGAAATATAGTCCTTTACTCCACCAGGACAAGATTAAGAGACACTGTCATGTATCTTTAGGAGAAGAGGGCATCTGTGGGGTCATGCATTCTGCATCCCTATTACACAGACAAAAATTTCTTTTAGGAGTTGAAAACCTTTCTCTTAAAGAGATGTTTTTAAATTCCTTCTCCTTGCTTGGCAATAATCCTCACTGGCTATCAGATGGGTCAGTGAAAGAGCTCATGCCAGGACCTTAAGCAATGGGTTTAGCTTGTTTTTTTCACCTTCCAGCTCTCTGACATGGAACAATAAAATATTCAGACTTTAAATAAAGAAACAGTATTTCACAACTTGCTGGATAAACCTGCCACAAGAACTGTCCATGTGTTGGCAGCTACATTATCACCATGGAATCATGGAATGGTTTGGATTGGAAGGGACTTTAAAAGCCACCTCATTTCCACCCTCTGACATGGGAATTGCCAGCCCTCTTCTTCCACTATCCCAGGTTGCTCCAAGCCCCATCCAGCCTGGACTTGAACACTCCCAGGGATGGGGCAGCCACAGCTTCTCTGGGCAACTTGTGCTGAGATGATTTTAAAAAAGAAATCCTATCCCACTCCTACCCATGGGGCCTGAGAGTGCTCATTCTTCATCCTCTTCAAGCTGTTTTGGTACAGCTCCTCTTATCTTTCCCTGCATTAATCACTGAGGTCGCAGTCTGAGAACACTTAACACCTGTAAAGTCCCTAATTACAATCATATATTTGTTACTTCAAAACCAAGTTATTTAGAGATAATGTTGTTGTTAAAAGAAGGGGTAAACAAATTGCAAATTCCTTCTCAGACCATGTTTCAGGCAATTATGATGTCTGTGCCAGCACAAAGTGTCACAGCATATAAAACTGAGATCTAATTTGTACTTTCTGTGAAAAACCTACCTGATGCCTGGGAAACTAGTGGAAATCCATTTGTTTTGTTTTTCCTTCTTATGCAAGACCCGATCAAAACATGCTTTAGCTGGAATTTTCCCAAATCTCCCTAAAAATTACCTGTTTTGAAAAGTACTTTGAAGTTTACTGATGAAAAGCACACCAGGCAGTTATTATAAACACAACAGAAAAGAGATCTGTAAAACTTATTATTTCCTGTCTCTTTCTTATGTTGAAGAACACCATGAATTTCTGCTTTCATTTATCTTCCATTGCCTGAAAATTTCAAATCACTGTTAAAAGTCAAAATGTGCAGTTTAATATTTTCTTACCTATGTATTTATCTTGGCAGACCACAGAGAACCTTGATTATTTTCACTGTCTCTAGCCAATGAATATTGTTGCCTTTTTTCCTTGATTTACACACAGAGCTCTAATCATAAACCATCTTAAAGAGAAAATGTGTGAGGCTGCGTGCCAGAGCTTTCAGAAAGAGTTGTCATAACTCAACAGCCATTCCAAAAGCAATTTCCAAAAACTTAATTTTGTTGGCCTCAAAGATATTTGTGCCTTAAAACTTAACTGTTAGTTCCACGTCTGTGTTCTTGAGGGGGAAAAATTCAGAGTATATGTTTTCTGTAACAAACTTACTCTTCTTCAGAGAAAAGAAAAAATGGAGAAACTTTTAAAATTTCTTTCACATGCCAATCCCATTGGAAATGTACTGCAGTTTAGTTGAGCAGGAGACCATGAGAGGTCATAGCTGAAACATTGTTTTGTAAGGAGAATGAGTCTGAAAGGGATTATCTACTGAAAAATAAGACTATGGACAGGAAACACTATTATACATTTCTTATCCAAGGTCTTTTTCTCAACAGATAATAAAAATATATCACTATGTATATATATATATATATATATATATAAACATACACAATCACATACTCATGTATATGTACATATGTGTTTCAAAATTTTGTGACTGTGTATTTACATAGATAGAGCCATATTTGCAAAATTAGTATCTTACTTGACAGGTATGAAAAAGATTCTTTCTTCCATGGCAGCTTTGAAGAATCCATAATATGTCACCAGGATGCAGGCAAAGTACATTTGAACTTTGCAAGTTTATTGCATGGTATTTTGTCCTCTCTGGACAAGGAGTTGAGTTTTCAGAAAATGGTTATTTGAAAACTCGTATGTCCCCAATGTTGCAAATTCTATTCATTAGTATGTTGTCACTCATACTTTCAATATTTTTTTCAACTTCCATGACGGAGTTTTGGTCCCACCTTGTTGGAGACATACCCAGGACTACGTCTTATCTGAGCTATCTTTCAAATGAGTTCAGGAGGTTCCAGACTATCCATGAGGAAGGCTTAGGTTGGACATTAGGAAATATTTCTTCACTGAAAGGATGGTCAAATATTGGAACAGGCTGCCCAGGGAGTCCCCATCCCTGGAAGTGTCCAAAAGACATGTAGATGTGGCACCTGGGGATGTGGTTTAGTGATGGGGTTGGCAGTGTTGGCTTAAGGGTTGGACTCAATGGTCTTGAAGGTCTTTTCCCACCTAAGTGATTCTGTGATTCAGTGAAATCTTCCCTTGTATGCTTAGCATTGCCATTAAATTAATTTTTGTGAAGTGGGGATTTTTGTGCTTACACATCTCATGAAAGTTCTTCTCATATTAGAGCCTCTTTGATATTAATACAGGCTGGTGCAATCTATGTATTTCTGCCTTTTCAGTAGCCAATGAGCTTTTAATGGAACAATGAATTAATAGAATGATCACTACTGTAATGTCACAAATAAATTCTGAGATGAAATAAGCCAGTATTTTAGGAACTCTTTGCTAAATCATGCCACCTGGTAATTAGAATGGGATTGAATTCCTCCCTTCCATCCTATAGGAAATGGTAAGAGTAATTAAATATTGAGCAAATATAAGATAGAAAGGAGTATATGCAGCTACAAAACTTGTATTTACAAAGTAAATTCCTTGTTCATGACCATTATATAAAGAGAATGAGACAACACAAGCAAGTGGGATTGGACCTATTCAAATTCCTCAAATGAACCAGATGTCCTAAGAGCTGGGCAACACTTTCTGTGTAAATTTAATATAAGGCCTGAACAGTAAAACATGAGACTTAACTCTTCAACTCACAGAACAATTTGTGTTGAAAAGGATACTTATCTGCCAGTCTAGATAGGGATTACAGGATTTTTCATTCCAAAAAGAATAATTTACTTTTTTATAGATGTCAAGTTTCCTTATATATATATGTATATATATATAACATTACCATAGTCTGTCTAAATGGCATCATTTCAGTGTGGGTGATTCAGTTTCCAAGTCCAGTTTCAGATATTAGATAAGATTTTAAAATCTCTAAAAAGAAGCTTGACAGTTGTGGCACATTTGCCACTTGCCCACTGCTCACCCATCATACACTCTTAGGATGGGTGCATGTCCCATGGGTCACTAGTCTCCAGTGGTTTTCCACAGGGAGCTCTTGTACCTTAGACTAAACTCTTCATATCTGGGGAAAATTGAGCTATGTTTTGGTGTCCTCAGTCCTGCAGAAATTGCAAACCATTTTATCATTTGAACAGTGTTTCAATATGACCATATTTGGAAAACCCAAAGAACATTAATTAGTCTTTCAACATTTTATGAATGGGTTGTTAGCTGAGCTCTAGCCAACCCAAACCCTGGTTATGCAACAGATCTTTTTTGTGACCCTAGAAAATGCAATTAATTTCTATATCAACAGAATCTACATCTGTGCATCTTGGCTGTATCTTTTTAGAATACATGAATGGAACTGGGTTTGTTCAAAGTTTAAGGCAGATGATTTTGACAGACATCACAGCTTAAAGCTCCCACATGGCATTCTCCATTAACTGGGTGCCTCAATGTACTCTTTGTGGTTGTGTCCTTCTCAGAATCACAGAATGATTTGATTTGGAAGAGACTTTTGTATGCCATCTGCTTCCAAAACCCCCTGCCATGGGTTGGGACATCTTCAACTAGACCAGGTTGCTTAGAGTCCCATCCAACCTGGCCTTGAATGTTCCCAGGGATGGGACATCCACCACCTCTCTCGACAGCCTGTACGAGTGTTTCACCACCCTCCTCATAGATAATTCTTTCTTATACCTACTCTGAATCTACCTTCTTTAGTTTAAAACAATTTCTCCTTGTTGAATCACCACAGGATTCAAAAACCTCTCTCTCCCTCTTTATTATAAGCACTCTCTAAGTTTTGATAGGCCATGATAAGATCTCTGTGGAGCTTTGTCTCCCCCAGGCTGAACAACCCCAACTCTCTCAGCCTTTCCTCATAGCAGAAGTGTTGCAGCTCTCAGATAGTTTCTGTGGCCAATATATGGAGATGTCCTTCTCCAAATTGAAGTTTTATTTTTTCAATTTCTTGGAGTAAACTCCCCTCCAAACCAAGGATGTTAAACTGCAAACTTCTCTGAATTACGATAAATTACCTTTCTTTTGGTATGCTAGCTTTAATTTGGAGGGAACCCAGCTGAAGATTCTGCTACCCAGGGAACAACCAGCTCTTGGTTGGGTAATGACATCTCCAAGCCAAAAACATTTCAGAGAGGACATTCCAGAAGGAAACACATGTAGGAGGAGCACATCTGACTGCTGGCAACACCAAAGTGATGTCCCCCATGCAGTGCACTGAAGTGTTAAGCTGCTGCAGTGCTTGTCCTATCTTGGATTAAGGTTTTACTCAGCCTCAGGCCAGGACTGGCATTTGTACAACTTTTGTCTTCCTAGTGCTTTTGAAGCAGGCTGGGCTATTTTGTTTTCTCCTTAGTGCTTTTAGATACCACATTTTTTTCCTCATCAGATGAGCCACGAGTACAGTCACTAAGCAGATCATAGGAACACACATCTCATTTCCAACATCGATCCTATAATCTCTGAAGGCAGCAGTATTTCATAGCCTTTGTCACATGAATCCTAAGTCCTTGCAGATTTCTTACACTTCCATGCTGTTCTAATTAATACTTCTTTCTTTAAAAAAAAAAATGGAAAGAATCCATTCAGTGTAAGTGGGCTAAGTGCTATTTATCTAAAAGCCTCTGGCAGCTGAAGTCTGGATTAATCTTCTAACCCAAATCAAATCATGTCAACTCAGATCAGCTTCCTTTTATAATCTGATTTTTGTAGGAAAGTCAGCTCCTTTCCCTGTGTTTGACCTATGGCAGGGATGCAGACAAGGAAACTTGGCATCTCTGCATGAGGCAGATCCTGAGATGGTGGAATTCAGCACAGATTTCTTCCTTTTCCTAGAACTTTACCAATCTAAATCACCTGAAGATACAGCTTGAACTCTTGAAAACATTTCATGGACCATAAATTTAGAAAGTAATAAGTCCAAAAACCTTATTTTCCTATTTTATTGCTTTCTCTTGTGGTAAAGTTTTTCAACAATTGTCTGTGCCCTATATAATTTTTTGAATGGCAACATAAATTCTCATACTTGTTGTGCATATGTATATCCTTATGTTTAGCTATCCTGAGAGCTTCTGTGCTGCTTTGCAGCATTTATTTCACAAACTTTATGCCAAAGAGAACCTATGCAAGTCTCCATTTAAAAATGAAAAGTCTATAAGAGGCTTGTGGAAATTGCAGTAAATAGCAGATGTTCCTGCAGATAGATATTGACTTTATAGTGTGATTAAATTATATCCATCTCTCTCTTTCCGTCATGCTTTTGAGCTAGGCTTCAGTCACTTTGGTTTAAAGTCAGAGTTGCAGAGCAATGCCTTTTAGCAGTGACCATCGCTGCTGATGTTAATTTTATCCTCTGAGCAGATTAATGTATTAATTTTTTTCTTAAACATGTTGGCAAGTACGGTGCATCCATTGGCAACTTGTGTTCTCATTCTAGTTTGGCTTCTGTGAGTCTGTTCTTAACCTTAATCCTTTCACAATTCTGAACACAGAGTAGCTCACCTGATCTACATTCTGGCCTGCAGGCTCAAGATCAGTGATACATCATTAGAGTCAATTGTGGGAAAAAAAAAAAAAGAAGAAAGAGAGTGTAAAACAAAATACAGGTCTCAAAAATATTCAGGTTTCTCCACAATATGAAAAATCCCAAATGATGCAGGACTGGAGAGTGGGAGAACTACAGACAGGGGAATACTTTTGCTCAGGCAGTTGTTGATGTACTTGGGGGTTTTTTTGTATCTTGGTTTTTGTTTTGTTTTTTTTTTTAATTTCTGAAGGATAGTGATAATTCTAAATAACTCATAAACCAACTATAACTTACTTCACTGCTGGTATTAATTTCATGTCATATGTTATGGCCTTTCTGGCAGGAAGCTAAATTAACTTTTTCATTATAAGTGAACATTTTCTCTCTCTCTCTCTTTTTTTTAATTAATGTATTCAGCATCTTTGACAAGGAGAGACAGTCCCATCTGTAGATTACTACTACCTGCATGTGATGTCTAATTTGCTGCTTTGCAACAAGATTCCTGTGAGTGGAACAGCTTAATCATGAAAGGGAGTTATTTAGGGTTGAATCCATAAAGGAAATGAAAGTGTCAAGTCTGACTCTTGCATTCAAGACACAAACTCCAGACTGAGATATCCTCATCTCCCTATGACATTTCTCCTCTGTGTTTCCCAAACTGCAGGCAATGTGGCTTGTGGTGCAGAGGTTCCCCAGGAGTCTCAGATTTCCTTTGGAGTATTTTCAAAACCATCTTATTCTTGATAAAACTGATCTTTTGCATCTGCCAGATGCCTAATCCCTCTCAAAATCACAAACTGAGATTTGTTAGGCCTGTCATTAGTGCCAGGAGTGACAGGAACACAGTACAGGGTGTATATTTAATGATTTTTGACTGCCCAGGGAGTTAAATGCCATAACTCCTACTACCTTCATGTTCCTCTCAATCACAGTAAATAGCTATTCCTCTGTCAGGAGGCATATATCCTTGAATTTCCCTTAATGAACTTTAACTTTGTGCAGAATAACTGAAATCTCTTTAAAGTATCCAACAAACTGTCAGCATGCCAGTGTAGCCTAATGGTTTATGTATCCAGCTTGGAAAGGATGATTAAGGCATGAACTGTGTTCCAGTGCCTTTTAAATTATTTCATCTAATGTGTATTGACAGAATTGCTATAAAATAAACTTTTCAAGTCTGTTGGTGTGATTTAGGTGAGACTTAAGGACTAATATTCTGAGTGGGAAGAATCTATTGAGAGAGAAATTACCTATGTATTCTTCAACACCAACAAATTATTCTGCACAAGATCTTCGTGATCTCCTCTCAATATAGATTATGAAAATTATGAAAATAAAATTCTAAGAAAAACGGAGTGATATCTGTTCATTATTTTTTTTACAGAAAAATTGGCCTTTGGATCTTATACTTATATTACTTGTCAACTAAAGTGAAGAATAAGTGGCAGTAATGCTGTCCTTAAACACTTTCCTCTGTCCTCTACAATGCTAAAGTGCCTTTTAAAGTCAAGCAGAACTTTTCTTTCTCTCTTTATAAATACATATGTGTGTATATATATATAAAAAACATCTCTTAATTAGCCATCCCAGACAACAGAGTGCAACATCAAATTCTTTAGATTATTCTAGGGTGAGACAGGTGAGATGCCAAAGCTGGTAATCAGACTAACATGAGCCACTGAAATCCCAGTGTAAGCATCTAAGCTCTTCCCTTCTGGCTCGCTTTTCCTTTGGGAAATTCTAGCTGGAGCTGTGAATCTATTAAAATAGTGCCTCCACCTCAGAGAACAGTCTGTACATACTCCGTTTAGCCATTAGTTTCCCTGGAAACTTAGAAGAGACACCAGAGCAAAGAGCTTTCTCTGGGAAGAGCTGCTCAGGAGCCAGATCCTGCTGCCTGCACGGCTCTTACCATCTGTGGGTTAGTGCTGGCTTTCCTTTCAAGCTCACTCTGCTTTTACTGCTCTCACTAACTCAGGACTACACAATGCTCTGTATTTTTAGCACTAAGGTTTCCAGACTCAAGCAAAGAAGAAAAACAGGTGACACACATGGCTTATACACACACTGCTAAGCTATAAAAACATCCATGGTAAGGAAGTGATGAACTCCTGGAGAAAGAGGAGCAACCACTATTTCCTCAAACACTTCTGCTCTGCCATCCATCTCAATTTGTCTATCTACTTATCATACTCTTGAATTTCCACCTCTTTCCTTCTGAAGTAATTGATACCTACATTTCTCCTTCCTGCAGGACTTTTCACTTTACTTTTTCCTTTTTTTTTAAACTGTGTTGCTTTATACAATAGTTACTGCACCATTTTTAGCGACCTTCTATCATAATTCCTGTTTTCCTTTTCTAGGCATTGATTTGTTATTCTATCCAGACTTAATTTTGACCTTACTTTGGTAATTTTGACCTTACTGATATCAGAGAAACTCCTGGGTAACACTGAGATCACAGCAAGATGATTAGTAAAGTTGATCCAAAATTAATGTACCAGGGCTGCTATTGTTCCAATTTTAACATTAAAAAATGCCTAGAGCCTTACATGAGTATCTAAACCGAAGACATGTAGCCTATCGGTCCCCAAGAAATCTCTGGATTAGATTTTTTTCTTGCACATCAGTAAAAAAGGGAATGGTTCCCACTGGAAACCTAGAGTGAAAGTATCTGTATTTAATATTAACAACAACACTGGCAATAATTAAAAAAAAAACACAAGAAAAACATAATATTAATTGTTTAACCTTTTCCAGGTTTCTACCACAACTATGGTTATGTCTATTCTATTTACAGGTGAAGATAACTTGATCCCCTCTTATTAGCCTTTATTATTATTTACCTCTTCAAAGCTGGTAGAGTATCCGATGAAGCAGGACATATTCTGTACAAATGTGAAGTGACCAGTGTGAAGAGATCTGGCTGGAACCTGATGAGATATATAATCCCAGAAAAGCCCTCCATTCTACATAAATTAACGTAATTAAGGCTCATTAAACACTCCTCTGGACCCACTGTCAAAGCAAATAAACAACCATCCAGCAGTGCATGAATGTGTAATCAGATGGAGTCTGGTATTCACTCAGACATGTGGTTATGCTTTAGACACAATGTCAAAAACATTATTTTGCCTTAGACTTTTCTGTTTCTTATACCTTTGCCTCCAGCTCAATAATTTATCTATAATACATTTAAAAGAACACAAGATAAACAGTAAAAGAATAGTTCATAGAAACTAGCGCAGCTCTACACAATGGGAATTTAAACACCAAAATAAAATAATCTGTATTTAAAAGCTGGCAGGAAATATGATTGTGATTCAGTTAGACAGATATTATTAACTTAATGGAATATTAATGGAATATTCCATTTTTATCTCCTGTTCTGTCCCAAAGTCTCCTGAGATATTTTTCAATAAGATTTTAATAATAATATAAAGTTCAGCTACGTCTGGGGCAAACATCTATCAGAAATTAGTAACAAATACACAATTCAAAGGCTGGGTAAGAAGAATTTGCCACCTAATTCCATAAGCTGCAATACAGGAAGAACACCAGGTATGTTTCTAAACCTTGCTCATATAGGCTTTCAAAATTCACACGGTATGGTGGAACCACAACACCAAAGGATATGTAATAGAATCACAGAATCAATTCCTTTAGGTTGGAAAAGGCCTCTAAAATCCTTGAGTCCAACCCTTAACTAAGCACTGCCAAGGCCACCACTAACCACGTCCAAAAGTGCCACATCCCCATGGCTTTTAAATCCCTCCAGGGATGGCAATTCCACCACTTGCACAGGCAGCCTGTGCCAGGGCTTGATGACCATTTTGGTGTAGAATTTTTCCTACTATACAACCTAAACTTCTCCTGGTGCAACCTGGGACCATTTCCTTTTGTCCTGTCCCTTGTTTCCTCAGACCAGAGCCCAACCCACCTGGCTAAAACCTCCTTTCACGTTGCTGTAGAGAGTGAGAAGGTTCTCCCTGAGCCTCTTTTTCTTCACACTATTTTCTATTTCATCTGGTCTTCTCAGTGTAATTCTTTTCCTCATTCTAATTAAGCAAAGAGCAGAGTCCCATAGGCTGTGGCTGTGCAGTATGATAGGGAAGTCTTCCCTTCTCACCCGCTCACACTTTACCTCTCTGGTATGACTTCTCTCACTAATTGACCAGTTTTCCTGAGCTCTCTGGTAGAAAAACATTAAGTAATAGGGCAGGGAAAAGGATTTTTCAGATTTTTTTTTTTAACACAGTGAGAGATGAAGTGTTTCTTTTTTGCTTGCATCCCTTTGAACATTCTTTCAACCTACATTACTAACAAGCCTTGTTGCTTCTTATTTAGAAATGCCAGAGACAGTTTAAATTTCTGAAGGGTTAAATTGACGGGTTTAATTTTCCTCTTCTTCTACCCCTTTCACTTTTAAAAAGTATTCAAAGAGTTTAGTGTCTGTAAAGGAAGTCCTGGTTTTTTTTTCCCAATAGCAATAACTGTGGCTTTTTAGCATTTTTAGTGTTGTTTACCAACATTGCCAAAGCCTTTTCCTTTTAGATATCTGCAAGCAGCGAGTGCCACAGTGCTTTGGAAAAAGACACTGAAAAACACATGAAAAAGTAAAACTGTCAAATAAAACAATTTCCCTCAGACCTCCTACCCCTGCCTTCAGCCTTACAACATCAAGTGCTGTTTTAGTCCTGGAGAAGGCTATCAGAGTGACAGTCTTGGAGAATAAACTCCTTGTTTAGTTTGGTAGAAAATAACGAGTCATACCAACAAAACCAGTTGGGTTTATTCTGTGAAGGTCTTCCCCAAGAATGAGGAGCTGCCATCAACAACATGACATATCAGTGAGTTCTGCCAACAAGGAGTTCAAGATAATTCTGGTGTGACAGTTTTCTTGTGTAAAAGCTTCTACATTAAAATCTCTGGGCTCTGTGATTTGTCTTATACACTCCACAGTTGTCTTCAGGTCGCCAGGTTACTGTTTTCTGTTTGAGAATTTTTAATCAGGTTCTGCACATTTCTGAAGGAGATGCCATTTCAGAGTAAGAATAAAATGTTAATACAAGCCATTAGATATGTTTAAATTTTCTATCGACTCAGTTTCTTCTCCCTTCCCACTAAGAAAGTGGCACTCATTTTTGTTGAGATTTTTATAATTTTTAATGCATTTCTGACTTAATAACTCATAAAAAATTTACTGAAAGGCGGAACTTTCTACTTCAGGTTTCTCAAAGAAAAAAAAATTATTTTATTTATGAAAAGTTGGTGCAAAAGAATATAGTTATATCAAGCTAAGTATCAGAAGACATCCTTACCTCAATTATTACTAAAAGCATTATGGTGGTTAGTTTAATGACACAAATCAAGAATGTTTCATCTATCCTATTGTTCAACAAAATGTTGAAGCACATAAAAGGAGGCAAACATGGATCCAAAATGCTTAAAGTTAAAGCATCAGAACAAATTTCCTCCAAATTCTGAAGCCAGCATTGTCTTGTCTACATTAAATATCTGTCTGCCCTTTAGCAGACAAATGCCTATAAGGTGTCACTGAAGACAGGCCATGTTCTCCTTCACTATGCCATGCTCTATTTTTAAAAATTTGGCATTTTTTCTATTTTAAAGGACACTATTAGCTGTATAATCCAAACTTAACAGTTCTCTTGCCTTTATATAGCACTGTACCTTAAAAATTTAGGTTCTATTTATAATGTATTTGCAGAATATTGAATAGGAAGGAATAATTATCTAAGGGTGTTTTGATTGTCTCAGAACTGAAGATACCAAATTGAGAGTATTAGGTATTACAGTCAAATCTGATCCAGATGTTGGCCTGCCTGCTGTTGCTCTTTAATTAAAACATTCATTACAAAGCTAGCAAAGGGCTAAGGTGGCATTTCATCTTAAAGCATGACTCTTTAGTGACCTTAACTTTCCTGGGTATGTGCCAGGTAATTTTAAAGGGGGACACACATGAATAATGTACAGTGGAAAACAGACTTCTTTTCATATGAGATGCCATTTCTCAAAGTTATCACTGGACTGCTGAGAATTAGTACAGTAATAACAGTAATTGTCCAGTCCTGCAGAAAAATTAATTTTCATATTGTAATTTCCTGATTCTGGGGTAAATCACCATGTTTAAAGTGAAACTAACTCTTTTTGGAGGGAGCAGAGGAACATCCACAGTCATATAGGAGATGTAAGAGGCCAGTTGCAAAGAAAGGGGCTGTTATTTACCCAGATGTTTTGTGTCTTTTTATATGGGATTACTCTGGCTCTCCCTGTTGAGGATGCAAGCAATAAAGGAAATAAAAGAAAATCTAAATGAGGATTTGTTTACAACATTAACAACTTCACTACAGGAGGAAAAATGTATACATGTTTTTCTGAATGTCAGAACAATCAGGCAATCAGAGATGCAAGGAAGAGAAAAGCTATTTATTTTTTCCCTGGACCCTGAAAAACTGCTCCCTAAGTGCATTCCTGGGCACTGTCAGAAATAGATTTCTAAGGTCCAGTGTACTGATTTCTGTCATGATTTCTCCTTGCAGACTGCAGCCCCCTGTCACTGTGCTTCCCACAGTTCATGCAATACCATTCTCCAAAGGGATTAGTGTTTGTTGGACACTTAATTTTTCTAGTGAATAACTTCAGAAAATATTAATCAAGAAATTTAATTTTACAGAAGGTTTGGTATTCTTTGAATTAGACACTTACAAGCTTTTTATTTTTTTCTCCTGAGATCATTAGTCATTTGAAAATCATTTGACCACGTTGTTCAGACACTGAGAGCTGTATGTCCTGCATCTTCAGCCAAAGGTTAATGCATAATACTTGTTTCAGATGCACTGAGGAATTTGATGTTTGGAAAAATATAACTGTGGAAAGATGAACTGACCATTAGTTAAGTCATCAATAGGAAGCATAACTATACATCCTAATAGAACCTTGCATTCTGAGCCTGACCAAAATTACATCTTCTTAAACTGAATGCAAGAATCAAATGCTTCTATAATAACAGCACAAAACATTGAAATTTCCAGGAGTTGAAAGTGCAGACTTATGTTAGCCTTGAAAGGTGTCTAGTACTCAATAATCCTTTGGAAATGCAGATTCATGTATCATTTGTTGTCAGGTAAATTAGGAATGAATTACTGAAATCCCCATTAGATGAGAAACAAGATTGTGTGACCCTGGTGCAAAAGGCACTGAGTTCAATCCCATCACCAGCTTTGTGCTCAGTGTTTGAGAGGCATTAGGATAATGCCTTTAACACCACGTTTTAACTTTTGGCAGCCCTGAACTGGTCAGGCAGTTTGATCAGATGATCAGTTTTGGTCCCTTTCAACTGAAAGATTCTGTTTTGTAACTTCATTCCCCCTTTGTTGTTGGTCATGAAGAGAACCTTGAAGATGAGCAGATTATTATACACTCAGAGTTTTCAATTTCACTGTTTCCTCATGCTAAGCCTGGAAACTTTCTGTAATTCAATGGAGATGATGGGGTCAACTTTTAAAGCTGAGACACAAATCCTCTTATATCTTCTTGGGATTTCGCGATGCATTCCTTTGAACACAGAGTGCTTCTTTAAATAAACAAACAAACCCAGAAAAAGACTTCACCTTCTATTCAGAAAATCCAAAACTAACAGAGCCTAATCTTCCCCACACTTAGATATCTTAATGGTCTCAAGGGAGTAGTATGTGTGTTCAGCTTTGCTGAAGAGGAAGAAATGATACATGTTAAATAGACACTCAATGCTTCTTGCAGGGAGATTTGGACAAAGAATGATAATACTGGAATTCACAGCACTGAATTCATACCAGTGAAAATTGACACGTGAAACATGGGTAACTCTAGCTTAAACCTATTAAATAGAGTCATAAACCAGCATTATCCTTTGAGAATTGATTCTGAAATGTGCACAGCTTTGCAGGAGGTTAAGGATGATTGGACCTCAAAATTCAGGATGTGAAAGTCTAAGCTCTCAGGTGTCTGTGAGAACTCAGTCTGCGAGTATCAAAAAGTGACAATTCACTTACTATTCAAACACTGATGGCACTTTTTGGGCCCAAGATGAGTCCTTTGCATTCCTACTATATTTTCCCCTCAGTATCTTCACTGAGACATTACAGGAGTGTCCAAGCATTTTGGGTTTGCCCCTTGCCAAAATGACATAGATCCTGCCTGGCAGTATCTCTGCCTTTTCATGCTTACAAACAGATTGACGCGGGCCTGTGAGGGAAAGAAGGGATGGACCACTCTGCGAAGGGATAGGGTGCAAAATGGTCCTTTATTCAAGTGTGAGCCCGGCTTATATAACATAGGATGGAGAAGGTTCTGGAAAGGGGGTGGATTCTAGGGAGGAGTTAGGGCAGGCCTACATCAAATAAGGGAAAAAGGGGAAGGGTGTTTCCTAATAAGGGTAGGTCGGGGAGGAGTTAGGGAGTGGCCAGCCGGAGGTGGGACAGAGGGACGTGCCGTTGTTATGGGCAACGGCTGGCCAATGGGGAGAAACCCAGAGCCCGGGAACCGAACGACCAATCAGGGGTATGTAACTGGGAGAACTGGGGTACAACTGACCAATAGTAACATTTGTAATTATGACAAATCTAGTCCTATTCTAATACAACTGTAAAATCCTATCTAATCAACTTTTAACTTGAGAATTCTC